>ML662919.1:815046-853410 GCA_007570785.1 Antilocapra americana
TTCTTAATATCTACTGCTTCTGTTAGGTCCCTACCATTTCTGTACTTTATCGAGTCCATATTGCATGAAATGTTCCCTTGGTATCTCTGATTTTCTTGAAGAGATCTCTAGTCTTTCCCATTCTGTTGTTTCCCTCTATTTATTTGCATTGATCGCTAAGGAAGGCTTTCTTATCTCTCCTTGCTATTCTTTGTAACTCTGAATTCAGATGAGCATATCTTTCCTTTTCTCCTTTGCTTTTCACTTCGCTTCTTTTCACAGCTATTTGTAAGGCCTCCTCAGACAGCTATTTTGCTTTTTTGCAATTATTTTTCTTGGGGATGGTCTTAATCCCTGTCTCCTGTACAGTGTCATGAACCTCTGTCCATAGTTCATCAAGCACTTTGTCCATCAGATCTAGTCCCTTAAATCTTTTTCTCACTTCCACTGTATAATCATAAGGGATTTGATTTAGGTCATACCTGAATGGTCTAGTGGTTTTCCCTACTTTCTTCAATTTAAGCCTGAGTTTGGCAATAAGGAGTTCATGATCCGAGCCACAGTCAGCTTCCAGTCTTGTTTTTGCTGACTGTATAGAGCTTCTCCATCTTTGGCTGCAAAGAATATAATTAATCTGATTTTGGTGTTGACCATCAGGTGATGTCCATGTGTAGAGTCTTCTCTCGTGTTGTTGGAAGATGGTGTTTGCTATGACAAGTGCATTCTCTTGGCAGAACTCTATTAGCCTTTGCCCTGCTTCATTCTGTACTCCAAGGCCAAATTTGCCTGTTATTTCAGGTGTTTCCTGACTTCCTACTTTTGCATTCAGCCCCCTATAATGAAAAGGACATCTTTTTTGGGTGTTAGTTGTAAAAGATCTTGTAGCTCTTCATAGAACCATTCAACTTCAGCTTCTTCAGCATTACTGGTTGGGGCATAGGCTTGGATTACTGTGATATTGAATGGTTTGCCTTGGAAACGAACAGAGATCATTCTGTCATTTTTGAGATTGCATCCAAGTACTGCATTTCACACTCTTTTGTTGACCATGATGGCTACTCCATTTCTTCTACTGGATTCCTGCCCACAGTAGTAGATAAAATGGTCGTCTGCGTTAAATTCATGCATTCCAGTCCATTTTAGTTCACTGATTCCTAGAATGTTGACGTTCACTCTTGCCATCTCCTGTTTGACCACTTCCAATTTGCCTTGATTCATGAACCTAACATTCCAGCTTCCTATGCAATATTGCTCTTTGCAACATCGGATCGTGGTTCTATCACCAATCACATCCACAACTGGGCATCAATTTTGTTTTGGGTCCATCCTTTCATTCTTTCTGGAATTATTTCTCCACTCATCTCCAGTAGCATATTGGGCACCTACTGACCTGGGGAGTTCATCTTTTAGTTTCCTATATTTTTGCCTTTTCATACTGTTCATGGGGTTCTCAGGATGAGAATACTGAAGTGGTTTGCCATTCCCTTCTCCAGTGGACCACCTTCTGTCAGACCTCTCCACCATGACCCTTTCATCTTTGGTGGCCCCACACGACATGGCTTAGTTTCACTGAGTTAGACAAGTCCGTGGTCCCTGTGATCAGATTGGCTAGTTTTCTGTGATTATGGTTCTAGTATGTCTGCCCTCTGATGCCGTTTTGCAACACTTACCCACTTGCTTGGGTTTCTCCTACCTTGCATGTGGTATATCTCTTCACGGTTGCTCCAGCAAAGTGCAGCCACTTCTCCTTACCTTGGACGATGGGTATTTCCTCACAGCCGTCCCTCCTGACCTTGATTGTGGAGTAGCTCCTCTCGGCCCTCCTGCGCCCACGCAGCCACCGCTCCTCATGGGTGGGGTAGCTCCTCTAGGCCTCCGCCCCTGACCTTGGGCATGAGATAGTTCCTCTCAGCCATGCTTCTGGACACGGGGTCTCTCTTCACAGCTGCTCCAGCAAAGCACAGCTGCCGCCCCTGATCTTGGATGCAGGGTAGCTCCTCTTAACTGAATATCAAATTACTTTTTCTCCTAAAGGAGTTTAGTGTTGACTTATTTGGGTTGCAAATGCTTTTTAGGTAATGTTTTTGGAGAAGGAGCACATGTTTATTCTCATATTGTCCCAGTTCAGTATTGCTGTCATAAGGATTTGTGGAACATAATGTTTTAGATATTGCTGTTAGTAAAGTGTAAAGTATTAGTTGCTTAGTGTGTCCGACTCTTTGCGACCCCATGGACTGTAGCCCGCCAGGCTCCTCTGTCCATGGGATTCTCCAGGCAAGAATACTGGAGTGGGTTGCCATGCCCTCCTCCAGGCAATCTTCCCAACCCAAGGATCAAACCTGTGTCTCTTATGTCTCCTGCATTGGTAGGTGGGTTCTTTACCACTAGTGCCACCTGGAAAGCTCAGACACTGCATTTAGTAGCTTTTAAAAAACCAGTTTATACAAACTTTGTCCTCTAAAGGGAGTTGACTTGAGTAGTCTTTCAGGAGCAGTGATAAAAGAATTCTGTGCCTATAAAGTTAACCAAGATTTAGCAGTAAATCTTGCCTGAGAGTTTCCATTATCTGGCCATACATGTTTGGGTTTAAATCTCCTTGAAGTTAACATTAATAAGAAACTCAAGTGATACAGACTCTGAATACATCCACTTTTAGAAAAGAAAACTCCCTTATTGAGAAGTACTATTCGGAGTCAGCAAAGAGGAGCAGAAACCCCTAATTGCCAGTATCAGCACTCTCATGTTGGGACAGCCTAAGAGAGCTTGTTCACATGAGATGCCAGCAAGCACTCATGTTTGGACATTTTTCCATTCCCAAAGTAGAGGGCAGATTCTCTTTGTCATTCACTAGAAGAGGCTGTTTTCTCTTCCCTTGATCTAAAAGTTCAGTTTAGTAAAAGTCAACAGCCTGGAGAAATGAGAATAGATTATGTCTGTGTAATACTTGGAAACCAACCTGGACGAAGGACGTTAGATCAATTGCCTGGGTTAGAACTGTCAGCTGGGTGCATGTCCATGAATGTGCTACAATGTATTTACTCCTGGCCCTGTTTCTGTGCCATCCCCAGCAGGTTTTTCTGCAACTTTATATTTCAGCTCAATTATACAACAGAATAGATTTGAAATCTTGGAATGTTAACGTATTGTTCAGTCGCTAAGTCACATCCAACTCTTGTGACCCCATGAACTGCAGCATGCCAGGCTTTCGTGTCCTTCACTATCTCCCCAAATTTGTTCAAACTCATTTCCATTGAGTCAATAATGCCACCCAACTACCTCATCCTCTGTTGCCTCCTCTTCCTGCCCTCAGTCTTTCCCAGCATCAGGCTCTTTTCCCGTGAGTTGGCTCTTTGCATCAGGTGGCCAAAGTATTGGAGCTTCAGCATCAGTCCTTCCAATGAATATTCAGGATTGATTTCCTAGGATTTCAATAGGATTGACTGGTTTGATCTCCTTGCAGTCGGAGGGACTCTCAAAGAGTTTTCTCCAGCACCACAGTTGGAAAGAATCAGTTCTTTGGCACTCAGCCTTTTTTATGGTCCAACTCTCACATCCATATGTGACTACTGGAAAAATCATAGCTTTGACAAGATGGAACTTTGTTGACAAAGTGATGTCTCTGCTTTTTAATATTCTGTCTAGGTTGGTCATAGCTTTTCTTCCAAGGAGCAAGTGTCTTTTAATTTCATGGATGCAATGACCATCTGCAGTGATTTTGGAGCCTGAGAAAATAAAATCTGCCACTGTTTCCACTTTTCACCCATCTATTTGCCATAAAGTGATGGAACCAGATGCCATGATCTTAGTTTTTTGAATGTTGAGTTTTAAGCCACTTTTTCACTCTCCTCTTCCACCCTCATCAAGAGGCTTTTTAGTTATTCTTTGCTTTCTGCCGTTAGAATGGTATCATCTGCATATCTGAGATTGTTGATATTTCTCCTAGCAGTCTTGATTCCAGCTTGTGAGTCATCCAGCATGGAATTTTCCATGATGTGCCCTGCATATAAGTTAAATAAACAGGGTGACAGTATATAGCCTTGATGTACTCCTTTTCCAATTTTGAACCACTTCATTGATTCATGTCCAGTTGTAAATGTTGCTTCTGTCCTGCATACAGTTTTCTGAGGAGACCTGTATGGTGGTCTGATATTCCCATCTCTGTAATTATTTTCCATAGTTTGTTGTGATCCACATAGTCAAAGGCTTTAGTATAGTCAATGAAGCAGGAGTAGATTTTTTTAATTCTCTTGCTTTTTCTGTGATCCAACAGATGCTGGCAGTTTGATCTCTGGTTCCTCTGCCTTCTCTAAATCCAGCTTGTATATCTGGAAGTTCTTGGTTCATATACTATTAAAGCCTAGCTTGAAGAATTTTGAGCATAATCTTGCTAGCATGTGAAATGAGCACAATTGTAAAGCAGTTTGAAAATTCTTTGGCATGACCTTTCTTTGTGATTGGAATGAAAACTGACATTTTCCAGTCCTGTGGTCGCTGCTGAGTTTTCCAAATTTGCTGGCATACTGAGTGCAGCACTTTAACAGCATTATCTTTTAGGATATTAAATAGCTCAGTTGCAATTCCATCACCTTCCCTAGCTTTGTTCATAGTAATGCTTCCTAAGACCCTCTTGACTTCACACTCCAGGATGTCTGTCTCTAGGTGAGTGACCACACCATTGTGGTTAACTGGGTCATTAGGAACTTTTTTGTACAGTTCTTCTGTGTATTCTTGCCGCTTCTTCTTAATCTCTTCTGCTTCTGTTACATCCTTGCTGTTTCTGTCCTTTATCTTGCCCGTCTTGTATGAAATACTCCTTCGGTATTTCTAATTTTCTTGAAGAGATCTCTAGTCTTTCCCATTCTATTGTTTTCGTCTATTTCTTTGCATTCACTTAAGAAGCCTTTCTTATCTCTGCTTACTATTTTCTGAAACTCTTGATTTAGTTGGAACTCTGCATATCTTTCCCATTCTCCTTTGCCTTTTCCTTCTCTTCTTTTCTCAGCTATTTGTAAGACCTGTATGGACAAGCCATTTAATTTTCCTGAATCCACTGAACACCTCTATCTGCAAAACAGGCATGAAAATACCTGCTCACAGGTTGCTTCATGAACCAAATGAGATAAAGTAGCATAAATAATAGTCACAGCTTATAATGTTTGAGAACTTGCTGTGTGCGGGGCACTCTTCTAAGGACTCCGCCCGTTTACTCCTTCCTAAAAACCTATTGCTTTTATTTTACAGTTAAGGAAACTGAGACACAGTCTATGGAAACTCTCTGAAACCTCTAAAACACATTAAACAAATGTTATCTCTAACCTTTATTCTCCTGGTAGTGTATATTTCCCTATAAGTTTGACCTAAGTCCATTCAAAAGCTGAATCTGTGTTTCCCTTCCTTGGTATCCTAACAGTTCCTTTTCACCCTCTCAGGTTTCCTGTGGATACCATGATGGTCACGGTGGTGTATGATAACTCAGAGGCCACCGAGCTGTGCGCAGCTCAGCACCTCTACCTAAAGCCCATAGCAAAGCTGATGATCAATGTATTGCTCCCTGAGAGCCTGGAAAACTCGAGACCCATCTCTAACTGGGAAGTTCTGGACCAGTTGAAGAGCCTGATTTGTCCTGACCAGTTCACCACTGTGCGGCTCGCCAAGAGCACCAGAGACTTTATCCGATTTGAGGGGGAAGCAGAAAGGCGAAGCTTGGTTCCAATCCTGAAGGCCAAGTTGCACGGGAAGATCATCAAGCTAAATGGCTTGGAAACAGACTTAAAAGTCATGGTGACAGACGCCCAGGGAGAGTGGGAGCACTTCCCCAAGAAACATGGGGCCACCCTGACGGGTGATGGGTCTGAAGAGCAGGACCACGATAAGAGCCCAAATTCCATATACTTCAAAGGCCTGCCCTGCAAGTGGTTTGCTCCCAAAGGTTCCAGTGGGGAGAAGCCATGTGAAGAGATCCTTCGGGTGGTCTTTGAAAGCTTTGGGAAGATCAAGAATGTAGATATTCCGATGCTTGACCCCTACCGAGAGGTCATAACCAGTGGGAGCTTTGGGGGCTTCAACTTCGGCTTGCAGACGTTCGACGCGTTTATACAGTACCAAGAGTCAACCGACTTCTTAAAGGCCATGGAGTCTCTCCGTGGGATGAAGCTGATGCTTAAAGGAGATGATGGGAAAGCTCTGGCATGTAACATCAAGGTAAGGAGCAACCAAGGTTTTATAAAAATTTTTTCCCCATGGTTCAGATGGTCCTGAGTAAACACTAGAAGGAAGCCTCTGGAACAGATTTCCTTAGACCACCCTGGAGGCTCTGATCAAGAGCTAATGTAAAGATTTATGTTGTCATTAATAAATGAGTGTTTTTGAGGGGACAAAATATCATCATGATTAGGGCATTCTCCTACTGTCAGCCATGTTGCCAGCTGTGGTTTGAAGTGATAGTTGTTATAGTCTGGGGCTCTGCCCAGCTGCTCAGGGGCATTAAAGGATTCTTCATGGTCCTTATGGAAGTATCTCATATACTTCTGTTTGACAAGTTGCTGGGAAAGGGCAGCATGCAGCTTGATACAAGAAAGGCAGTTTATTCCCTCTTTGCTGTTGGGGTCACAGTTTACTATAGAATCCCAACAAACCTGGTTCCTTTCCTCTCAAAGTCAGCCTGTCTATCCAGCATGTTGCTTCATGACTGTCTGAATGCCTGGTCATCTTGTTCTTGAAAACTTAATGCAGCTAAACCCTTTTCCTCTAAATCAGTCTTTAGTGTGAATTTGAACTTTGAGCTTCAGTAGCTTCAGGTGTGTTTGTGTGTATATGTGTGTGTGTGTGTGTGTTATGTGTGAGGCTACTTGGGTTAAAATATATATTTGAAACTTATGAGCTATTCAGTCTGACAAAAGATCTAGCAAATGCTATAATGACACCCATGTACCACTGCAGCTTAAAAAATAAAGCATTGCAGAAGCTTTTAATTTTAATTAGGTCCCATTTGTTTATTCGTGCTTGTATTTCCAATATTCTGGGAGGTGGGTCATAGAGGATCCCGCTTTGGTTTATGTCGGAGAGTGTTTTGCCTATGTTATCCTCTAGGAGTTTTATAGTTTCTGGTCTTATGCTTAGATCTTTGATCCATTTTGAGTTTATCTTTGTGTATGGTGTTAGAAAGTGTTCTAGTTTCATTCTTTTACAAGTGGCTGTCCAGTTTTCCCAGCACCACTTGTTAAAGAGATTGTCTTTTCTCCATTGTATATTCTTGCCTCCTTTGTCAAAGATAAGGTGTCCATAGATGCGTGGATTTATCTCTGGGCTTTCTATTTTGTTCCATTGATCTATATTTCTGTCTTTGTGCCAGTACCATACTGTCTTAATTACTGTGGATTTGTAGTATAGCCTAAAGTCAACTATAAGCAAGGTGAAAAGTCAGCCTTCAGAATGGGAGAAAATAATAGCCAATGAAGCAACAGACAAACAATTAATCTCAAAAATATACAAACAACTCCTGCAGCTCCATTCTAGAAAAATAAACGACCCAATCAAAAAGTAGGGCAAAGAACTCAACAGACATTTCTCCAAAGAAGACATAAAAATGGCTAACAAACACATGAAAAGATGCTCAACATCACCCATTATCAGAGAAATGCAAATCAAAACCACAATGAGGTACCACTTGACACCAGTCAGAATGGCTGCAATCCAAAAATCTACAAGCAATAAATGCTGGAGAGGATGTGGAGAAAAGGGAACCCTCTTACACTGTTGTTGGGAATGCAAAGTAGTACAGCCACTATGGAAAACAGTCTGGAGATTCCTTAAAAAACTGCAAATAGACCTGCCATTTGACCCAGCAGTCCCACTGCTGGGCATATACACCGAGGAAACCAGAATTGAAAGAGCCACGTGCACCCCAATGTTCATCGCTGCATTGTTTACAATAGCCAAGACATGGAAGCAACCTAGATGCCCATCAACTGACGAATGGATAAGAAAGCTGTGGTACATATACACAATGGACTATTACTCAGCATTAAAAAAAAATTCATTTGAATCAGTTCTACTCAGGTGGACGGAACTGGAGCCTATTATCCAGAGTGAAGTAAGCCAGAAGCAAAAACAACAATACAGTATATTAACGCATATGTATGGAATTTAGAAAGACAGTAACGAGAACCCAGCATGCGAGACAGCAAAAGGAACGCAGACGTATAGAACAGACTCGTGAACTCTGTGGATGAGGGCAGGGGTGGGATGATTTGGGAGAATGGCATTGAAACATGTTAAGTATCATATGTGAAATCAATTGCCAGCCCAGGATTGTTGCTTGGGGCTGGTGCATCGAGATTTCCCTTGGGGAGGGAGTCGGGAGGGAGGAGGGAGGGGGGTTCTGGAGGGGGAACATATGTACACCCGTGGCGATATCATGTCATTGTATGGCAAAACCAATAAAAAAATTAAATTAAAAAAAATAAAGCATTACCACTGGAACAAGAACATGTTCCCTTTTGTGTACCGTCCTCAGTCAAGGCTACTCACTCCCCTCAAAGGTAACTGTGATGGTGAATTTGGTGTTTGTCAATCATGCACATTTAAATAGCTACTTCTGCATCCTTATATTTTTTAGTGAAATTTATTTGTAGTGCTTCAATCTGACTTTTACTTTATTTTGAGATTTGCAAAGTTGTTTAATAATCACTATAGTCAGATCTTTTGTCTCTTTTGGTCAATTTTCCTTCATCTTTGCTCCCCCCACTCCATGTCTGGACTGCTGCTTTAAAAAAATTATTAATAACTCAAAAATTATTAATCAGTATAACAAACCAGAAGCAATATACTCACATCCCTTAGAACTTGTGTCCACAAGGATACTATAGTGCCACATATGGCTATCAAGTGAGTTCCTCAAAGGTTCTGCCAAAGAAAGTTCTAGAAACCCCACAAGGACAGTTTGAGAGATGACTGAGAGGCAGTGTAACTGTCTAGGTCTGGGATGCAGAGAAAGCATTTTTAATTCATTTGGTTTGGCATTGCCAGGTACACATTAGTTTTAGCTCTCTGGTCTGGGACATACCCAGCCAGTGGGCAAACTTTTCTAATGATACTTTGAATTGTTTGAGAGCAGGTTATGTTTGATACAACCAAACACTTCAGCGAAGGAGCTATAAAGAAGAGAAATCAAGAAAGGCTGGAATTACAAGAGTTGGAGGAAGAGAGGAAAAAAGCAAAGAGAAGAGAAGAGGAAGAGGCTGAAAGGTGAGGAGACCAAGCTCAACAAAGAGCATTTTTGTTGTTGTTGTTGTTGTTACTGTTCTTTTTCTGTTTGTTTTTAATCTTTTGATTTATGGATTTATCTCTTCAGGTGAATGGGTTCACTTAATAGATAGCATGATGGGGAGAGCAGGAATTGGTGCCCATTAGAAAACTGCTGTCTTTCCATTACACTGTTATAAAACTAAAAGGATAAAGCAGTGAAAAACAAAATACTTTAAAAGTATGCTTGTCAGGAAGAACAAGTAATGAGGAATAGTAGGACCAACCAGATTAGGTTATCTAGGAGTTAATAATCATTAAAAAAAAAAGGCCAGGCACTTTTAGCATGAAAATTCTAGCCTGCCAACTTACAAGTTTCACCAGTTTACCTAAATTTACCAAATTTTACCTTGCCTATCCATTGAAATTTTGGGGGGGATTCTTTTCTGTTTTAGAAAAGATTTTCTTCCATAAGATGATTGATAATCAAACTAACCCAGAAGGATCTGTTGAGACTATTTTTCTTATTGGCTCAAGTTCTTTCTGTGAATTTAAGGAGCCTCTGTATTTACTTCTTTGAGCTTATCATTGTTTCCCAGTTAAGGAGCTTGAGACTAGAAAGGGCCATGGATTGTCAAGGGTTTGCCAAGAAGGGACAACTGGACCAGAATTACAGGGCTCCAAAAACCAGTTTTACCTCCTTCCTGGCTCCTTCCCTTACAGGTTTATTCTTCCAGCCTTTTATGCAAATTATAGGAGTCTAAGAGTAGTCTTCCATGTGCCTCTCATGTTTTTTTGGCTGGCGGAGTGCTAGGAGTTATTTAAGGTCATGGCTGTGAAACTTGGCCAGAAGCTGATCCCAGTAAAGGTAATGATTCCCCTCAAATTTCCAGATTGATCATGCAGTTAAGCTCATCCTCCAGTTTGGGCCTCGGTCCTCCCTCAGGCCATTGTCCTCCTCTGCCCTTCCTCCACCCCCCAGGTTTCCATGCTTCTATGAGAGCCTAACCAAAACATCTAAAATATTCAGAAAACAGCAGAAAAATAAGCCCATATTCTTCTAAACTAGTCTGTTTTTATGGTAGTGTACTGGGTGGCTTAGATGGTAAAGAATCTGCCTGCAGTGTGGGAGACCCAGGTGCAATCCCTGGGTTGGGAAGATCCCCTGGAGAAAGGAATTACCTGCTCCAGTATTCTTGCCTGGAGATTCCATGGACAGAGGAGCCTAGCAGACTACAGTCCATGGGGTCACAGAGTATCAGACATGACTGAGGGACTAACACTTCACTGTGTTAAGGAGTGTGCACCAAAGACCAGTTCTCACCTTTAAGATTTTCTGAGTACCTTGACTTACTTTCATTTGCATCTGTGTGATCAGCTCAGGGAAGGTTTTGATCTCAAGAGAAATGAAATCATCACTGCAAAAGCTGGATCCCATAGTCCTTGCTTCTGGTTTGAGAAAGTAGAGGGGGGCTTGATGCCCCTCCTCTGAATTCAGTAGTCTTCTTTGTTTTTTTTAATTAATTAATTTATTCTTTTCTTTACATTATCGTGTTGGTTTTGCCATACATTGACATGAATCCGCCATGGGTATTCTTTGTTTAGTTTTTAAATACACTCTCTCTTCATGAGCTCTCCTGTACGTGTTTCTAACTGATCAACTTAGTTACTCATCTCTCCCCTTGACTGATGTGTCACAGTGTCTTTTGTCATCAGTGGTCTATAATTTTGAGCCCTGGGGTGTTGTAGCTAGAGATTTTGGGGAACTCCTGCCAGGGAGGAGGTAGTGGGGAGGAGAGTAACCCTTTTGCCCAACAAACACCTTCTGAAGGGTTCACTCTCTTAATCATTATCCAGAAAAAGAAAAGAGGAGAGGAAGGTCCAGGAAAAGAGGAGAAAGGCCAGAGTCAAGAGACGCACCCAGAAGGAAAGGGACAAGCGCCGGCAAAGGAGACAGAAGGACAGCGCCAAGGTGGAGGCCCAACAAGGGTCCAGCTCTTCCGAGGACCCAGAGAAGAGGAAGATCACAGTGATCCACAGGCAGCTGGAGGCCCTCTACCTGATGCGGGCACTTCTGAGGAAAATTGTAGTAAGGCTCTTGCCCCATTATTCTTTGATTTGGGTAGCTAGTGACCTCTCTGAGTCGTCATGGCCTTTACTTTGAAACAGCGGCCTCTTGTTTAACTAGTGGCTGTGGAAGACTCACTGTATCTGTTGAGGTTTGTTTTCAATAGGCTGGTCTCTAATAACCACAATTTTGCATTGACCAAAGGGATACCCAGATTCTCTGAAGGGGTTGGATCTCACCTCCACCATCTGGTGTGTACACACACACACACACACACACACACACACACACATTTTGTGTTTCTCAACTTTGGGACGATCTCACTCAGAGCAGTGTAGCTTGTGCACCTACTCTTCTAAGCTCCTAATGGAGGTAACAGAAAATGCCCGGAGGAGGGATATGGAGTTTGTAGTCCTCCATTACCTTTTGCTGGCCATTCATCAGTGACAGGATTGGATGGGAAAGCAGGGCCTTGAGCAGACACGTTATTCTAGTCTTCAACTGTTTGCTAAGGAATATCTCACATCACAGACCAGTTGTTTTGTTTGGAGAGTTTCAGTTGGGGAAGTTTTTATTCTCCCACTTACTGACCTCCTAAAGATAACCACACTCAGCAGATGCCCCAGAGTGAAGACCAAACTGTTCATTTGAAAAGCCACATTCAGCATTCTTAAACACCAAGAGTGAATGGCATTCATTTTCGGTAGAGTTGATTTTAGGTGAATTTGCCATCTCACCTGTTTTTTTTTTTTTTTCCTCATTGGTATGGCCCATCAAACTGCATGAAATCAGGATCAGAAAAACCTCACATTTATCTTGACAGTAAGGTGAGCTGCATCTTTTTTAGTTTGCCTTAATGACTGCCAAAAATGACTTCTTTGGAAGAATTCCTCTTTTTCCATGTGTATGATACCAAGTTTGAATCCCAAGTTCTGGGTAAGCTCTGAGCCCTGATTTGTGCCGAGTGTTAGTGATAGCTCAGTACAAGCTTTCCTAGCAGGGTAGGGGCCATAGGCCACACCTTTCACATGCCCTGCAGTCATGGACAGCAGAGAGTACCATTGTCACAGCCATATATTCTGCTTGCTATCTTGTTTCCAACTGAGGTGGGCAGGTCAGACAGGTGCTCACTTGTAATCCATAGGAAGAGGCTGGCATAAAAACCCAAAAAGGCAGTTTGGCTTTTACAAAGTCAACTGACCCTTTAAGACACATATTTCGTCCATCAGTCTTTTCTTTTTTTTTTTTTAAAATCTATATTTTTATATTGGGGGGAGGGAGTAGAAAAGAATGTAGCCCCTATACTGGGCCCTGTTCAGTGGCAACTTCTTGTTCCATAGGGTTAAGGAAGATTTTGAGGAAATAAAAGTTGTTTGGAAAAATCCAGGTGTAGTTGCTTTGTATGTTGTGATGGGTAGAAGGGATGAAGTGAAGTGTGAAGGCCCCTCACACCCTCCATCTTGCCTCAGACTATGTCCTGGAACCCTGGGGCAGAGAAAGCGCCACTCTCATTCCTGCTTCTTGGGATTGTTGACGGCCACGTAGTGATAGAGAACGACAAGCAGGAAGAGCGACACGCCCAGCATGTTGGCGAAGATGGCGAGCTGCACGTCCGTGATCATTCTGATCAGCTGGGCTCGGCTCCGACGCGGTCTTTATCAGTCTTTTCTTATTCTAGGACCATAGCCCCAGAGAGTGCTTTAGAGCATATCTTATTCCTCTTCATGTTCCCACCCTCAAGCACAATACCTGGAACAGTAAGTAGACCCATTAATTTGTGAACAAAGGAAAAAAGGATTATGTGCTTTTGAAGGTGTGTAAACTGGGGTGCCTTCTAACATAAGGACAGGCACAGACCTAGTCAAAGCAGCTCCTATTAGATGGCGACATTTAGTTTTGTACCTCCTGTTTCTTCACTGTGCTATTATTCCTAATTTGGATCTACCCTAGGTGTAGTTATAAACCTCTTCAGAACAGTGCTATATAGTTTTCTTTGAGATTTTTAACCTGTTGAGCTTTTCATGTGAGTTTTAACCTTTTTCTTTGAAGGAGTCTGAAGAATTTTACCCACAGAAGGCGAATGTTGCAGACTCCAAAGATCATCATGCTCCGGGGACCATGTCAGGAACTCTGAAGAAAGAAGAACCAAACAGTCAGTATCTTCAAAATCAGGAGGAAATGCTAAGATACCACGTTTCCAAGTCAGATTACAAACGTAAACAAAAAATGAAGAAAAGAGCTAGAGCTCACTTACGTAAATCTTCCCACCACCTTGGGGGTGGAAAAATAAGATATTCAGCAAGAAAAGAGAGAGCTGGAAAATCATTAACCAGTGAATACAATAACAGTTCGAGCTGTGACCAGAATTCCTTGCAAATTATGACTCAAGGTCAATCTCTTGAGAAAGAAGACCAGCATGGTTCTAATACCTCCTATTCTTCCAGATTCATTGAGAGAGGCCATAGCAGGAAACAGAAGATCTATGAAACAGATGAATTTATTGACTATCTTTTAAACCATTATCAAACTCCAAAATATGCCCGCATCTGCCTAGAATCAAGTCACGTAACAAGCACATGTCAGTGGGAGAGAACCGTCCTTGTGAAAGGAAATAGCTTTCAAGTCAATTTGAGAAAACATAAGCATCACTCAACCAGTTTGAGCCAAATGCAACATCTAGATAGGCGAGAACAGGTGCAAGAAGATGATCTCTGGACAAATCTTACTTGCGATCCTGAGCATATATCACAAAAGAAAAGAAAAGTAGATTATGCTGAAGAATGTACAAAGAAGTTTAAACACCATTTTAGGGACACAGGCAGTGAAGCTGGTGATTGCCTGTCCCCAACTGATGAAAAGAGCCTTCTGTTGGAAAAGACTCATGCTTACCAAGTCCAAGATCCCATATCCACAGGTCAAAGCCAAGTTTCCTCATCTAAGAGGTCAGCAGACTTTGATTTGACGTTGAGAGATTTCTTAGAGGAAATTAGCAGTGATTCTGAATGTCTCAGTGATAGTCTTAGTGTAAACAAAGAGAAGGAAAAGAAGTCTGTGGCCACGTATGATAGCTGCCCAGAAGAGGGATGTCTTGATGCTGATGAAGTCATCACTTGTGATCCAGAAATTACGTCAAGTCAGCAGGCCTTGTATGCAGAGTGGAAACATGATGGGGAGGAAAAATACTCTGAATACAACAAGCTTAGGAAACCAGGCAGGAGGTCTGCTTATGATCTGAGATGTTCGTGGCTTGAGGGTAAAAGCATTTCCATTAGAAATGAGAACAGCAACAGCAAAGAGAGGGAAATACTGGCCCCCCAATACTTACTTGATGAAAGATACCACCACAAATCCAGTGCCAGTGATCAGTTAGACACTGTCATAGGAAATAGGAGGCAGTTTGGTGATAGTGCATTTGACCACAGAGTCAACTATAGGCTCTTTCCAGTGCCAGTAACATCATCAAAAAGTGCTAATGCTTCCTATTTGTGGGGTTTTCCCCAAAGAAGAGAGATACCATGGAGGTCAGAATATAGCTTGGATGCAGGAAATATGAAAAGACATGATTGTTATGGAAATTTCATGCTGAATTCTGGTAGTTACTACATTAGACATAACAGTCTGGAGCGCATTGACTACAGAAGATATTTAAGAAACGACTTCACTAGTTCTTTTTATTTTCAAATGTTTTGAAGGTTTCTTAGATCAGGAAACCCTTATTCACAGTGAAAATCTGCAAGAAGAAAATTTAAAACCAAATGTAGCTATGTAGTTAGTAACTACAGAGCAAGAGAGCAAATACTTAGGAGCTTGAGCAAGGTCAAATGCAAAACCTTGCTTCTCTTGCCAAAGTATAAAGCATAGATCAAAGTGTGTGTGTGTGTGTGCGCGCACATGTGTGTGTGTGTGTTGCAGATGTGTTGGCAAACTGGAAACACCAAGCATCCAGATTCGAAAACTTGGTAAAACAATGTGCTTGCAAAACTTTCTTATCCAAGGACAGACATTTCTACAGTTCGATTACAGCTTTAATTTGGTGCCATCAAAGGAGCAAATTAACATCCAGAGGAGTTAAGATAGCCCTCTATGGCTCTTCAGCTGTCATAACATTATTGTTTAACATCATTTATCTTCAAAGGGATGGCAGTGAATGCATAAGGATCTTTCTACTTGTTCTTTGATTTGGTTGGAACACCATGTGCAGCAACAAACTTTCCTGACTTTTATCTAGAAATATCTATAGATAAAAGAAGAGAGATGACACCTAGAACATACACCGGACTTCTTGACATTAGAGGGTTCCCTGAGCATCCACCAGAAGGAAATTAATCTTATTAATATGTTCATAGGACTCAAAGAGTTGTCCTTTTAGAAACAAAGCCTTGGAAGAAGAGTCTAAAAGAGGCTCAGATTGTCTTTTGAGGCTGACACAGACAGTGGACCATTAGCAGAGTTGTTTTTTTTTTGAAGAACCCCATGTCATTCCATTGTAGAAAAGCAGCATGATTGAAGTGATACAACCTGGGATTTGCCAAAGGAAATATTGAACGATCCTGGGGCACCAAAAATGACACTTGGGAAGAGAGGACGTGACAGTATTCCATTTCAGGTTATGTAATCCTTTCACTCAGGGTTGGGTGACATCAGTTTGTAAAAAGCCGCTGAATATCCCCAAACTGACTTTTATAAAACAGTAACAAGTGCCTCCTCAATCCTCAGTAATGCCATGGAGTTAGGAAGAGTCAAGGGTAAAGCCCATACTTTTCTAGCAGGGGGAAAAATTATATGTGTGCAGAATTTGTAAACTCTTAACGTAAGCAATTTATCTTTTTACCTACTGGTTTTGAACTCCTTGAATATGTTTTTAAATTGAGATATTTTATAGATTCGTAAAGACATACATCTTAATGCAGTGCATGTTCTATTGAAAGCTCGGCTGACTCATTCTGCCTTATTTTGGATTTAGGAACTCAGGGGGGGGCAGTAGATGACTTTTTTCTTCCAATAAAACTATAGTTGACATGGCAATTGAAGACCTCAATGAGATCAGACTGCCTGCAGTGGGAAAAGGTATTTTAATCCACAAAGTAGTGGAAGACAACATTTTCATATTACATGATTCATTTCAAACAGTCCTAACTTGATAGTCCATAAAAAAGGACCAGCTGGTCAAGCCAAAGTAGGACAGCAGTCAATGTGGCTGTCCAGAATGATAACGCATGATGTGTGCTTGTAATCAGACTCTTGAGCAACCTGACATCTGAAACGCCTAGAAAATCTTCAAATCATTTATTTGTGGCTCTCTTGTATTTAATTCTATCTGCAAGCCAGTGACTCTGCCATCAGAGTCACACAAGCCATCAACTAGGCTTGGCTTTCCAATCTGAAAAATCACTCCTAGGGTGAGTGCCTTTTCTCCTCTAAGGACTAGCAATGACTATTAATGTTCAGAGTACTATTGTCTGGAGTAGCCTTTAAATTATAACAGCTTGTATTTTGTCAGACAACCTGTGGCAACCAGGTATTATTCTTTTCCAATGAGACCCAACCTCCCTATTTTTTTTCATGTTTCATGCCCTTGAAATAAAGGACATTATGGGTTTGTAATGGAAAGCAGCTATGCTTGTTTTGGAAAAAAGAAAGAAGAAACAACTCAATCTCTTCTGTCATTTGATAATTTTTCTTTGCAGAGATTTTAGGCATGAAAACAATTTGCTGCTCAGTAACCAGACATAAGAAAATACATTGCAGAATACAGCATGTGCAATTAAATTTTTTTTGTATAATAGAATTGGTGCTAAGTCACTTCTATGTAATATTTTGGTCTAAATACCATCCTGGGACCTAGAAGAAAGTAAAAATACTGGTTTTGTGTTTACTTTCTATACAACGTTGGGTTTTTATGTCTTGTGGTAATGCATTCTAGATTTGAGTAAATCTCTTTTTGGTGTGTGTAGGCCTTCTACAAGGATGAGAACAATTTCTCCTGAACTTTTCAAATGGATGGAATGATTAGAACTGAAAATGTGATACTCACTTTCTGTTAATTAACACTTATTCTTTGTTGTGCTGTTATTTAAGTGGTGCAAAAGTTTTCTCATATCTTTTTCCTATGTCCAAAGAAGGGCCAGAACTTTAATCTGTGTCTTTTTAAATAGGTGTTTTCATGGTTTTCCTTGTATGTGTTACTAATAGTGCTTTAAGAATTAGCTAAAAGTCTGTTAATGTGTTTTCGTTACATTTGTTTGAATTCCTCAGGTAGAAAGCCATTGTAACCTGGTAATTTTGAACTTAAGAACCAAATAAAGGTATTTTCATTTGTTGCAAGACTGTTCAAAATGTTCATTTTTAAATGTTGATAATTCCACTTTGGCGGGGTGGTGAGATTTCTACCTGTAGTATGCTGCTTTGCACTAACATTGCTGCTCCTTTTTGTCATTTGCATTGGTAGAGAAATAATACATATTTGATTTTCAGTTATATTAAAAATAAAGTTGTCATAGTATAGAGTCTTTGTTCATTGACCACATGTGCTGGATAGAATATCACACACCTGCAGTAATCTTTTCTTTGAAAATATGTCTGGTTTCACTACTGTTTTGAGGCAACTTCTCCCTTTATAATGCCAGTTAATGGCGATTCACTGTCAGAGCTCATGAAAATGCAATTGTCTTTTCATTTTGGATAAATGAAAATCATGATATTTTGACTTAAAGACTATTCTCCCTTCAGCAAAGGTTTTATCAGTTCTTTATAGGTAGCAAAACAGATTCCACAGAATTTCACCTCAGCCCTTAGGGCTTTGCAGGTGGTGCAGTGCTAAAGAATCCACTTGCCAATGCAGGAGACGTGGGTTCGATCCCTGGGTTGGGAAGATCCCCTGGAGGAAGAAATGGCAACCCACTCCAGTATTCTTGCCAGGAAAACTCCATGGATGGACAGAGGAGCCTGGTGGGCTACCGTCCATGGGGTTGCAGGGTTGGATATGACTAACCATGCACATCTGTGTGCACGCACACACACACACACACACACACACACACACACACACACACACACTTCAGGCCTTGGTGAAAGTGCAGAAGTTACCTAATTTCTGAAAACACATTTGGGTGTGGGGTGGGGAGTCCAGTCATAGATGTGAGGGGCTTCAGTGATCAGTCTTTGATCTTGAAAGAGTTAACTGTATTTTCACATGAAATGTACAGCAAATTTCTTCTAAATATCTGTAACAAACGTGGACTGTACCTGAGAGGGCAACTGGGCACTTTAGAACTTTTTGTTCAAAGAGCTCTTTCTGAGACAGCAAAGGCTGTTTTTGCTCATTCTGGATTGAGGGTTTTCATGAAGTGTGGCTCTCTGAGGTAAGGTGAACGTGATATTGTGTAGAGAAGCCACAAAGATGCTGCAAGCACATAGTAAATGCTGCTTCTGACCCTCAGATGGATGCTAGGACTGAGAACAGGGTATCTGGGCAGGGGCTGGAAGAAAGCAGGGGAGTTGGAAACAGCTGTTCACCTGGCCCCCTCCCTGGTTGGCATGGCTGGTGCCGTGGCTATAACCACCACTCCATCTTCTCAAACGGTGCCTTTTACATAATACGGCTTACAACTGTGTGAGCTAGATTTAAGTTTCTAGAGGAAAGTCCTGCCTGATAGTAATATCCCTTTACCTGTAATCAATACAGTGTTTAGTTCTGAATGGGGGGAATCCAGTTATCTGGGGTTGAAGCTTTTAACCAGGCTCTGGATGTTTTCCTCTTGGCATCAGACAAACCTGTTTAACTGAGTAAAAGGAGTAGCCTAATCTCAGGCTGCAAAGGTGGCCCAGTGTCTCTCTCCCTCCCCTTCCCCCAAAGCATACCGCCTAACAGGTTGTTTGGCACAAAACAGGCAGCTCAAATATTTGTTGGATGAAAACTAATGCAGGAAAAGGACACATTTTAAAACAACAAAAACGGGCAATATGGTTTGAGACCATAAAAGCTGGAAAGCTCTGAGCTCTCTCTGGTTCAGGGAGTACCTCCCTTATAAGAAGAGTCTGTCAATTTTTCCATGAAAATGGCAAAACACTCATCTTCAGAGTAATAGATTGTCTGTTTATACAACAGACTGCATATGTAAGTCTCATATCCTTCTTTTGGCATGAAGTGAATCAACTTTGCTACCATAAGGTTCCTGAACACTTTCCTAATCCGATGATACTTAAAGTAAAAACAAAACCTGCCTTGACACTCATTAAGTCTTCACTAGAATTACTCCTTAGTAAATTGCTAGTAAATTCAAGGCAGAATTCTTCCTCTGAGTTTACTAAATTCTGACAAACAAAAAAGTAAATTCAATTCACTATTTTAACAGGATAAGCTGGTACTTGGTTTTTGGTGTGCAGCCTCTATGAAGTTGTACCCCTTTCCTTGTCTCTTTTGGAAGACAAACATCACTCAGAAGTGAAACTCTTCAATCTGCTTCCTCAGATTAAGGTTTAAAAGAAATAGGATAAGAAAGCTGTGGTACATATACACAATGGAATATTACTCAGCATTAAAAAAATTCATTTGAATCAGTTCTTCTCAGGTGGATGGAACTGGAGCCCATTATCCAGAGTGAAGTAAGCCAGAAGGAAAATCAACAATACAGTATACTAACGCATATATATGGAATTTAGAAAGATGGTAACGAGAACCCTGCATGCGAGACAGAAAAAGGAACACAGATGTATAGAACAGACTCGTGGACTCTGTGGAAGAGGGCAAGGGTGGGATGATATGGGAGAATGGCATTGAAACATGTTAATTATCATATGTGAAATCAATCGCCAGCCCAGGATTGATGCTTGGGGCTGGTGCACTGAGATGACCCGGGGTGGGGAATCTGGAGGGAGGAGGGAGTGGGGTTCTGGAGGGGGAGCATCGGTAAACCCATGGCAGTTTCATGTCATTGTATGGCAAAACCAACACAATAAAGTAAAGAAAATTTAAAAAGAAAGAAAGAAAGAAAGAAATAGGGCAATCCACCACACTATACTGGGTAAAACCATTTTATTAACTGACCAAAGCACTTCATTTTGTTTTCTGATTTGAGGTAAAACCATTAAACACAGTTCACAAGAAAATACAATGACTATTCAACTACAGTTACAAGAGTTTGAAACCTCACTAGTTACTCATATAATACTTTTACAAATTCAGACAACTGTACAGTCTACTTAGGCTAAGTTTATTGTTAACCAAGACCAATATCAAAGACCAAGACACTTGACTACTACTCTTGCAGTGGCTATAGTTTTGTAACAACAGAAGAATAACTGTTAGGTTATGAATACACTTTAAAAACCACTTGGCCAGTAATGTGTACTGTTTCCTCATTCTTCAGGGGTGTGTGTGAAGGCTCTTAGAGAGCAATCTGCTCCTGTCCTACATGGCCCCTTCGCATGTCCAATCGTGTGAAATAACCAAGAACACAGGGATGGGGAAAATAGTCCTACAATCTTCCTCATGTATTTTCGGTTTTCAGGTAAGCTAGCTGATTTTTGCCAAAGCTTGTATTGAAATGCTGAGATCCTCTTTTCAGCCTCATTGGAGATTACTGTTAAGTGAGGGCGTCTGAGTGTTCCAAAGAGCACAGGACAATGATGCTGTCCCCAAACAGAGAAAGTAGGTTACCTATGACTGAGTCCAGCTTTGAGATTTCATTTTGTACTGGACTGCTCTCCTTAATCAATACCAAAGCCTTTGGAACACTGCAGATTTGCTTTCGAGGTAGAGAAGACAGAAATCATGCAGTTAGGTCAAATAAAGGATTTTCTATCTTTAGAGAATATCATGACTCAAAGTCCACTCTTTGTTCTTTGATGCTTGAAGGACTTCACACATTTAACGTTTAAACCTGTCTGGGGAGGGATATCCATGTCTTACCTGTCTCAGGAAACACAAGTTCCAATTCAGCCTGCACTGACTACAAATAGAAGAAAAACAGTAATAACATTTGTCTTACAGCACTGCAGTTCACTTTCTGGATTTGTGACAAACATATCATGCATTCTAAGACAGAATTAGCTTTATCAGTGTCACTAGTGATATTAATTAAAAAATGTACAGCAAGTTCAAAACTTTTCTAAATATTGAAATCACCATGTTTTAAAGACAGACTGGAATGTTACAAATGATTCTGCAAAATACAAAAATAGATATGCTTCCGCTGAAGGCCTTAATCATTCTTCCGAGTGCTCTCATCCTTTGGGTCCTCCTCGTCTGAGTACACGGTGGGCTCCTCCCCGTCCTTCAGCAGTTTGCCCACATGATGATACTTGACTGGAAGGAAAGAAGAGGACACAAATGGTCATTCTTAGCCTTTGGAGAAAACCACTGCCACATTTCGTTTGAAAGCACTTACAAGAGGCCTACAAGCAACACAAAAACATGTTGGGCTTCTTGAAGGCAGTTTATACCAGAGTCCCAGCCAAGTTCCAGGGAGTTAGTTTTGTTCAGCAGACAGAAGTGTAGAATGGGGAGTGATGCCTGACAGTGTGTGTGCAAGGTAATGTCAAAGCGGTTGTGTTGGTGTGGGGGAATGTTCCGCAGAGCAAGGGCTTGGTATGAGTTAGTTGGAAGGGTTGCAGGACACGTCGTGGGAGAAAGATATGCTTTGGAAGATGTGTAGAAGGACTTCGGGAAGGAGGGGTTTCCACAAAGTGCCAACGCCACACACAAAGGCATGCAGGTAAGACCGAATGTATCTGGGGCGCAATAAAGGGATGGAGTTGGCAGGAGGAGACTGGGAGCAGCGCCAGCCAAACAGGGTGGGGAAATCTTATGAAATATGTGGAAAGGCAGCCTGAGGAGCTTGAACTTATCCCATAATGGCAAAGGGCACCGAAAGTATACAACAAAGGAATGACAAGGTAGACGAGTGCTGTGGTAACAACGGTTTCACTGTGTATAGGGGGCAGGGCAGATTAGTCAGGAGAGTCCACGGACAGGGTGACTAGGAGGCCAATGGGCAGATCCCCACGGGGAGAAACGAGAGCCAGGAAGAGGGCGGTGTCCATGGGGGTGAAAAGGGAAGGGTATGAGACCCAGTGAAGGCAACTGGAAAGGGGAGTTAAGGAAGTGAACACTGGAGACTCCATGAACCGAAAAGGGGGCTTTGTGACCGGAGCATGTGACTAGAGACTGACAACAGGGACTGGAAAAATGCAATTAGTGTTGGCAAGCAGCAGGTCTCTGGAAACGTTTGAGACAGAAGGTTCAGTGGAATGGTGGGGGCAGAAACCGTATTGTAGAGAGCAAGGAGGGATCGACCAGTGGTTAGGGGCAACCACGATTACTAGATGCTTGTCTGACAGTGAGAGGAAGGAATAATAGTCTCAGAGGATAAAGGGGAGAACAGGAGACAGAATTTTCCCTCAACCTGGGGGAAAAAGCTAGACGTGGTTAAAGGCAGTGGTAAAGGAAACAGGAGAACACTGGAGATTTTGGAGATCGCAGGTTTAAGAGGGCAACCAGAAAGTAAGAGACTCGAGGAGGGACGGAGTCGGCAGATGACCACCATATTGGCTGTACTACTGGGCCAAGTTAATGTAGGGTTAGTCATCTCAGTGTCAAAGGTCAAGAGAATGCCTCTTTCTGAATATGGGTAGGAATTAAAGGAGTAACCAACCTGTTTAACCACCTGTTTAAGCTACTTTGCTGTGAAATAATCATCAGGAACAGTTAGAACTTGCCTATTTGAACATATTATAAAGGTCCCTAGGGTGCTTGCAACTGTGCAAGACAAATAAAAGCTGGGTGGCACCTAAGAAACCTGCCTTAAGGGGAAACCATGACAGTTTTGAGTGTAGCTTAGGTGTCACAACAGTATTTGGGACTAGCTTTAGTTTAAAGGGCTGGGGAAACCATGGTTTTTTACCCCACTGATGAAGTTAAGCCCTATAAAATAGAGCTTTGTAAATTATGAATTACAACTCATTGGTTTCATATAGAACAATGTATTGTTACAAAGGCATCCTGATGATGCAAAAAATGAGGGACTGTTAGATAGCTGAATTATGTTTTCAGAGTACAAAGACTCGCCTCTGGACTTGAAAGCTATATTTAGTCAGCTTGGGATCCAAACTCTAAAGGTAGAGCTATACCTGGCTAATTATTAATCCAGAACTCTCTCTGAGGTCAGCATGACTCTGAAAGAAAATGGTTGAATTTAGCAAAAAAAAAATTATGAAGAACAGTTAATGGAAAATGACATTCACAATGAAAAATGACCCTCAAGGAAGTGATCACTGTCTTTACATACTGTTTCAAAGCTTGGAAAGGTTATTCTTCAAATTCTTAGCAGTGAAATATTGCTAGAGTGATCATTAAACACTTAGGTTGGACAAAAGCCAATTTCTCAATTCTTAGATTCAAATTTGACCTCCATCCTTACTTCCCCCCAAAGCCCTTGGTCCATAGCATAAGCCAGGAAACAAGTGTCTCCTTTCTGCTTTCTTTTTTAAAAAAACATAGACACCATTGTTGCTAGGTAGATTATAAGCATCATTTGATTATTATGAGCATCTAATTAGGCTCAATTAGATTCAAAGAGAAGCTGTTTTGTATAATACAAGTCTCTCATTCTTTAACAGCAATGTGGGCTGCTTTTAAACAGCAAGTTTAACAACAAGTAAGGGCTTATGAAAATCCTTCTGTAGCCAAGATGTCCACTCTCCTTTCCCCTGCACACCAAATCCTAGTGAGAAAATCTATGCAAACCTCAGAAATTTCAAAACCAGAAACCCAGGTTTCCACAGAGAACCAGCTAGAAGTTGGGATGCAGTCATGGCAAGTGACTCAGCACTGCTACAATTACTTCAAGCCATGAACTTGATCTGTCCAAGATTCAGGAGCCTATCAAAATGCTCTGCAGTCGCAGGCTGCTTAGTAATAACTATTGTACTGCTGTGAATCCCATTACTGGTAGAAATCTGATCCTGGCAAAAAAAAAATCCACTTACAAGTGAACTGAGAATCCCAGTCACTCAGGGTCTCCTGCTGGGCAGGAGTGAGGTCAGAAAGGTCATCGTACTCATCCTTCAGTGCTTCCTTATCCAGGCAAAAGGTGGCAAGGCCTCTGGATGCATCTCTTCCAGCAAAGACTCCATACGGCCCCTCTTTAAAAACAAAACAAATTTCCAAATGGAATGTTTATTAAAAAATCAATTTCTCTGTGGCTCATACACAGAAAATGGCTTCCTTACCAATGAGCACAGAGAGCCCGTTTTTGAATATTGAATTCCATTTGGAAACCATAAGTGATTGGCGTGGATCCTTTGATCATTACCTAGTTAATCCTGAAAGACCTATTGTCATTAAACTTTTAAATACCTAAAACTAAATCAAAATGCTATACTGTAGCATTCATTTCTTACGATTGCAAATAGCTAATAAAAAAGCCATAAATGATTATCTCCTAGGGGGGAGGGTGTTAGTAGGAAATGATCCAAGATATAGTTCATGGGTCAGAATTCAACTCTGGACATTGAACCTTGAACCTGGCTCTCTTCTAGGGACTAGGCTGCACCAGTAAAAGTTATGGTTTCTGAAGATAAGAAACGTGCGTGCATGCTAAGTCGCTCAGTCGTGTCCAACTCTGTGCGACCCTAGGGACTGCAGCTTGCCAGGCTCCTCCAGGCAAGAATACTGGAGTGGGTTGCCATGCCCTCCTCCAGGGAATCTTCCTGACCCAGGGATTGAACCCACATCTCTTATGCCTCCTGCATTGGCAGGTGGGTTCTTTACCACTAGCACCACCTGGGAAGATAAGAAACACTAGAGTGTAAATAAAAGCATTTTATGTATGTTGATACAATTTAATGAGCCAAGAGTGTCTCATAGAGATCTTTAGTTGTGAGGCACCTATGCTAATACAATTTAATGAGCCAAAAGTGTCTCAGAGCGATCTTTGCTTGTGAAACTAGACTGTGTTGAACATTAATGTATGGCCTCTGCAGGAGAAATCATTTTATGAGTATCAGTGGTTTAGAAATCTATCCACAGGTTATATAATCTTCACTGTCAGTAAATAAGTGATGGCATGGAATCAGGTCTGTCAGCTGTTCTGGGTGGGTTTGAAGACTCTGAAAATTCTATAAAATATCTGACTGCCATTATACATAATGATACTAAATTTTTGTCTAAGAGAGCAGTGAATCATTCTGTATGTACTTCAAGTGGATTTTTCGACTTATTTAAATATTGCACCAGTAAATGAAAAGAATCCAGTGTACTTTAAACAATATGTTGTTTCCCCAAAGGTAGACCAAGTAGCAAGTCAGATATGAAGAAATTTGCAAGTAACTACCACACCAAGTATGAGAACAGATCACATATCAATATGGCCTGGCCACCTGAAACCTCAGTCCACTAGGACACTTTTATTTTTACAAATTAGATGAAATTTATGATCAACTTTTAAAGGCACATAAGATTCCGAAGAAAAATGGGTGTTTTTTTAATCACCATTACATACTACCATTTCCATTAGAGACAGTAAACAGGTCAAGTGGACGGGTTTGGACCTCACCATTTCAGAACTTATGGTTACAGAATACTGAAAACACTCTGAGGGGAGCATTAAAAATCTTTGGAGAATATATACATTATCCACCAGAATGTATAGTCACCAGAATGTAAACTCCATGAGCAGAGATGTAGGCTGTTTTGTTCACTACTATATCCCCAGCACCCACAAAGGTGCTGTGCATACAGCATCATTAAAAACAATCATTTTCAGAAATCCTTTATAACACAAAGTATAATTTCCACGTGATATTACACATTCATGGACTCATACAGGTAGAGACTGAGATCTCACAATGGGCCATCCTTATCACTTTGAAGAGGGACAACTAAGGCCTAGAGAGAGCAATGCTTTGCTCCAGGTCACACAGGTGGTCAGTGATCCAACAAGGCAGAGAACCCAGGCTGCCTGACTCCCAGTTTCGAGCTCTGTACATAGGCCTACATTCCTCTCAATGACTTTGCAAACTACAATCATATGATGACGCTCCAGGAACGTTTCAACTGCTTTATAGGGTGGCTTGGTCATAACAGATATTTACACGATTACGTTTACTGATAAAGCCTTTAGGTGCACCACTGTAAGTGACAAATACTATAGGTATGATTTCCAAATTATTTTGACAGTTACATGTTTATAGGAAGTAGGTCTTCTAAATCCTCCCCAAGGAAAAACTGGCGTGGGAGAGTGCTTTAATACATCTGATGTTGATGAGTTGGAGGGAGAGAGTAAAATAAACCAGGAGTGGGGATGAAGGCAGATTGCTGCCTTCTATGTTCTTCCTCCTCTCCCTGAACCCCCTGATTTTAGACACATCTAGACTGGAGGAGCTAAAACCCCTTCCTCCTCTGATCCAAACATGCTGTAAAGCAGAACTTTCCAAACTCGGAGACTTCTCGAATTTGCCTGGGGGTGGGCGTGTTAAAATGCATATTTCTGGATCGCCCTTTTCCCCCACTCTTGGGGGAGATTAGGCTGGGAATCCGTATTGTACCTCAAGTGCATCAGGTGATTCTGCTCTACAACCAAGCCTGGAAAAGCCTCATTTCTAAGGTCCCATCAAGCATGTCCCTCTCCAACAGCTCCTCAGTCAGCCAGCCCTCATTTCCCCTCTGGTTGGCTTTTCCACGAAATCTCCACACCCAGCAGCCTTGTAGCCCTACCCCTTTTGTTTCTCAGGATCCTCCCACTTCTCCCTCCCTCCATTTTTTTTTTTTTTTGGCTTCTAGTCCCTTCTCTCCTGCTATGGAGTGTAATACTGTATTACCTTCTGGTCTTGCCACATTCCTAACGACCGCTACATTCAGCCTTCTACATTCAGCCCCCTTCCCCCTATGGAGCCTCCCCTGTTCACTTCCCAGCTTTCCCCGTCTGCCACACACATACCAAACACATGCCACCCACATACCTGACACATACCACATTGCTAGCGCAGGCGTGCGCACGCACACACACAAGCCTGACATGCCACATACGCATCATACAGAGCGCACACACATCACTCACTGCCACGCACAGTGTTCCAACCAGCTGCTAATCCCGTTTCCCATTTCCTTCTCTCACACCTCCCCATTCCTCATGGCTACTCCAGCGTCAGCGGCCTTCCCGGCCCCTCCAAGGCTGGACCTCCTGATCTTCTCTCGCCCTCCCTCCCATCCTGTTTCCCTCGAGACACTCTCATTTCCTTTCCCCAGCCCGACATCATCCCCTGCTTCCAGGAAACCTCGAACCCGATACCTTCGAAACACCCCCAACACTGCGCTCTGCGGTGCCACCCCCCCTCCGCCTTTTAGACTGGCGATCTCACCCCCCCCATCCACCCCCGGCTTAAGCATTTCAGTCTTCTTCCTCCATCCCACGAAGGGGCTGGCGGTGAGGACCGGGAATCTGTAATCCCACTGGCTCACAGCCTTTCTAGGGTGCCTCTGGCCCCCTGCCCGCCCGGGGAGCCTCCCTGCCCCGCCCTCCCAGGCTGGCCACCATTTCAGCCCCTCCCCGGGCGCCCCGCTCCCTCCTCGCCTCTCCGGGACCCAGCCCCGTGCCGGGGCCCCTTCTTTTGTCTTTGCGCCCCCCGGGCCAGCCGCCGTACCAGGACCGTAGAACTTGCGGCCTTTGGTTACGTCGAACACCTTGCCATTGATGGCCATGAGTATACGCGGGTCCTGTACGCCGTCGAAGCGCCGCAGCTCAGCAGGGGTGAAGTCGCGCCGCTTAAGGCGGGGCAGCGGGGGCGGCTCGTCGTCGTCGCTGTCGCTGGCCGCCGGCTGGTCCCCGCGCACGATCTTGTAGAGCAGAAAGATGCAGAGGCCGAGGAGCAGCAGGTTGAGCGGCGACGTGAAAATCTCATGCAGCAGCCCGCCGCTCTCGAGCTCGCTCGGGTCGGCGCCGGTCGCCGCCACATCCTCGGCAGCCATGATCGCTGGAGCAAAGGTTGGGCCGGGACAGGAAAGGTTCCGGAACTCGCTTTCTCCTTCCTCTCCACGAGCTACTGGAGCACGGGGCTCGGCTGACCAAGACTAGCCAGCGGAGGAGGCGGAGCCAGGCGGGGCGGAGACGGAGGCGGACGGGCGGGGCCTCTCAGCCCCGCCTCCCCGCGGCCGCCGAGGCTCCCGGCTCGGCTCAGTCCGGCCCCGCCCAGCTCAGGCCCCCCATCTTGCCTCTGTTTGGTGGTGGCTCCCCTCCCCCAGCCGGATCCTACCTCCTCCGCCGCCGAGATTGCGGAACACACCCCTCAGCAATACCTGCAAGGCATGGCGGCAGCCTCACGCCATCCCCACGCCAGCCTCTAGCTAACTGCGACGCATCACGTAGCCCTCCTCCTCAGCCCCAGTTGTTCGTCGCACACCTACCCGCTTGGCTTTGCCGGGCTCTGTGTAAGGTCCCCTCAGCCACCTGATGCGAATCAAACACTAACTCCATTTCTCTTGCTTTAAGCTTCTCCCAGCCTTCCATTCCGAAGACTCACCTTTCCCTGGCCAACCCTCGGGATCACGAGGCTCTCTTAGGAGACAGGAAACTCACTCCATAAACTCCTTTCCCACCCTAGAGACCCAGACTAACCATTTTCACCTCGCTCCCCTTGGCGGCCTTTCTCCAATCCTCCCACCAGATGCTGTGGGGCAGACGTCCCTCGCGATAGGTCAAATCAGTGCCCGGGGCCTCATCTGATAACTCCCAGTGTCTGGTGAAACAGATCAGATCGCTTAATTTGCTTTGGGTTCGTTTTTGGCACACTAAATCCTTTTTGCAATCACTGATTTGCTCAATCCCAGGGCATCAGCGGGCAATACTCTATTGCGCTTTTTTGGTTGTTATTGTTTGTTTGGTTTGGTTTTTTGGCTCAGAAAAATGACCAAAGTTTTTTTGTTTGGCAGCGTTCTTCTATTTGAAGTCAGTCGAGCTATCCTTGGCAGTCACAATAACCCTGTGCTAGAGCCCAGATGAAGGTGGGAGTTTGAAAGGATCCTAGATTTGGTCTCTTGTTTCCTCGGTATTTCATCCGGCCTTTGATGTGCTAACCGGCTGCACAGGAGCAGCCTCATGGAGGAAGCACTGTCTGTACCCTTCAGAGTCCTAATGTGGCTGCCGTCTTTATGGTGGCAGGGGGAGGGGAGCGGAAGAAAGAGTAGAGAGAAGGGGAAAAAATAATTAAAGCCAAGCCTTGTACACATCTGCAACCCAGAGCAGTACTTTTCCATCAAGAGTTCTGTTCGCTGGCACAAAATTTACTCCCCCTCCCAACACGCAGGAGACTGGAGAGAATTGGCTTCTTACCTCAGAATTCTAAAAATTTCTGGCACAAACTGCTTCCATCCCTGCCCCCCTACCCCATCTTCTTAAATCATTTGTGTGTGTGCTCAGCTGCTCAGTCTTCTCCGACTCTTCGTGACCCCATGGACTATAGCCCACCAGGCTCTTCTGTCCATGGAATTTTCCAGGCAAGAATCCTGGAGTGGGTTGCCATTTCCTTATCCATAAATCATGCAAAAGTGCATATGAACTGAACAATCTTTAAGTCGGGCCCACACACTTTTATTCACAGATGTAAATTTAAGATTAGCTGAAATGGCCTTTCCAGATCTTTTGTCAAACCTCTTCAATTTAATCAGGGAAAGCAGGCTCAAACTGAGGGCGCTGGGCTGTAGTTAGAATCAGATTGGCTTTTTTAAAAAACAAAATCTGTGTATGGCCAAGACAGTTAAAAAAAAAAAAACAAAAAAGTTGTGAAAAATATTTACACTTGCAACTAATATGACAGACAAAAGATTCATGTCTTTTAAGAGCTCATTTTGATTGACAAGAAAACCGTAAGAGACTAGTTATTGAACGGGCAAAAATCAAAATAGAGAGTTCACAGAAGGAATACCAGTCATGAATAAGCATATGAAAAATGTTCAGCCTCAACAGCAATGAAAAATGAGGATAACTCTCTCACCTACTACTTTCCTATAGAAAGGATAAAAGAAAAAAAAGGGGGACCTGGGGATTATATACAATATTGGTCAGAGACTTTTGTACACTGCTGAGGAGAGTAGAAATTGGTATAGCCTTTGGTTATCTGTAAATATATTTGCTATCCATTGATATCCTACTTCTGGAAATCTACTCTTTGGTTCATTAAATCCACCGGTAGGGATCTGTCCGTAGGAAACATTTAGAAATGCAAATGAAGATTTTGTTACTAAGATGCTCATCAAAGAATCATTTGTAATGTGGAAAAACTGAAAACAGCCTTAATGTTCAACTTTAAGAAATAGCTGATTAATCCATCGAATTGTGACAAAACCATAAAATTGTGTGTGATGCAGCCGTACAGATATTATCATGACACAGGAAAATGCTTGTGTTTTATTCTTAAGAGAGAAAAACAGGATACAAAACTATATACGATGTGAACTCAACTATGTAAAAAAAATGTATAAAAGGAAGCCCGAAAGGAAGCATGCTAAAATGTTAACTGTTGTGATTGTTTCTTCTTTATACTTTTCTGTATTTTCCATAATGAACACATGTCCCTTTTAGCCTCAGGGGGAAAATGGTTTATTATTTCTTGTCTGAAAAAATGTAGAATGTAATACATGTTCACTACAACACACTTTAACAGTATATAAGTAACAAATGAAACTCATTTCTTCCTCTCCCAGCTCCCCAAACAATCCTGAAATTCAGGATTCACACATCAGCAGTTTGGTCTGTATTCCTGCAGACATATGAGACACACACACACACACACACACACACACACACACACACACACACACAGAGCTTTTGTTTTACAAAACTAGGAAAATTTTAATAATAAATAATTCTTCGGGCTTTTTTCTGAGAGGTACAAAGTAAAAAATACCAACAAGCCACTAGCTCCAACCCAGATAAACTGTGTTTGAAATTTTTAAAGGGCACATTTGTTTAAGGTTACAAAATTCAAACTATAGCAAGATACAAAAGGTGCCCCCCACTCACCTCTGATTCTCTCTCCTCAAAGGTAACCATTATTAAAAGTGGGGAAAATGTCAGACAGAGAAAGACAAATACTATGTGATATTGCTGATATGCGGAATCTATAAAAGAAAACAAAACTGAGCTTAAAAAACAGATTTTGGAAAGATGATTACCAGGGGCTGGGAGTGGGGCAGTAGGGGAGACATTCAAGGATACACATTTGCAAATAAGTCCTGGAGATCTAATATGCAGTATAGTGATTGTAGACAACAAAATCATATCATAAGCATTAAACTTGCTAAGAGGGTAAACCCTGGAGCAAGGTTCCGCCTACCCGAGGCCGCTGGTGTGCAGAGACCCCGGGGGAAGCCACCATCACCATGTCTGTACCGGGCTGGGAGCCATCAGATGGCGGTGGCAGAGGCCTTACTCTGCAGGAAGCAAAACATTCAACTGAGGACTTGGGGGATAAGAAGGAAGGAGACTGTATTAAACTCAAAAGTCATTGGACAGGATAGCAGTGAGATTCACTTCAAAGTGAAAATGATGACACAGCTCAAGAAACTCAGAGAATCATACTGTCAAAGACAGGGAGTTCCCATGAATTCACTCAGATTTCTCTTTGAAGGTCAGCGAATTGCTGATAATCACATTCCAAAAGAACTGGGGATGGAGGAAGAAGATGTGATTGAAATTTATCAGGAACAAACAGGGAGTCATTCAACGGTTTCGATATTCTTCTTACTTTTTTCCCCTTTCCCCTTAATCCTTTTTTATTTTTAAAAATAGTTCTTTTGTAATGTGGTGTTCAAAACAGAATTGAAAACTGGCACCCCATCTCTTTAAAACATCTGATAATTTGAATTCTAGTGCCCATTATTCATTATTGTTTCTTTTCATTGTGCTGATTTTTGGTGATCAAACCTCAGCCCCCTTCATATCACTCTCTCCTTTTTAAAAATTACATGTGTGCATAGAGAGCCTGCCTTTTCCAGGACTGTGCATTTGCAGGCTTGTGATAAATAAGATCAAGTAATGCAAGTGTTCCTAATGACTTTTGAATCGGCCCTGAAGTTCTAACATGTGATTGCTTCACTCCTGGACTATGACTTTCAGTGGAGATGGAAGTTTTTCAGAAAACAGAACTGTGGAAAAATGACCTTTCCTTAACTTGAAGCAACTTTTAAAATCTGAGGGTCTGGACCAAAAGAAGAGGAATATCCAGTTGGAGTCAAAATGACAGAGAATAATGACTAACTCCAAAGATGGCTTCACTGAAGAAAAAGCATTTTAAGATGAAAGGAAAATCTTGTCAGAAGATCCCAGAAAAGATCTAATTTTCATTAGCAGTTAAAGTTATTCATGCAGAAGTGTATACAACAGAACACTGCTCTTTCTGAGTTTATTTGTACTTTTTGGCCTGGGATATGGGTTTTAAACAGACAGTGTCTATACCAGCTTCATTAAAATAAACAAAATGTTTGTAAAAACTATAAAAAAAATAAACTTGCTAAGAGCCTGGATCTTGATTGTTCTTACCACTATTATACAGAGTGAAGTAAGCCAGAAGGAAAAACAACAATACAGTATACTAACGCATATATATGGAATTTCGAAAGATGGTAATGGTAACCCTGTATGCGAGACAGCAAAAGAGACGCAGATGTATAGAACAGTCTTTTGGACTCTATGGGAGAGGGCAAGGGTGGGATGATATGGGAGAACGGCATTGAAACATGTAAATTACCATATGTGAAATCAGTCGTCAGCCCAGGTTTGATGCTTGATACAGGGTGCTCAGGGCTGGTGCACCGGGATGACCCAGAGGGATGGAATCGGGAGGGAGGTGGGAGGGGGGTTCTGGAAGGGGAACACATGTATACCCATGGCGAATTCATGTCAGTGTATGGCAAAACCAACACAATAATGTAAAGAAAATAAATAAATAAATAAAATTTTTTAAAAAATGAAAATTATGTGAGGTGCCAGAGGTGTTAGCTAACACGACAATGGTAATCTGTAACAATATGAATGTATGAGGTCAATATGTTGTACACCAGAACTTACATGATGCTATATATCAATTATATCTCAGTAAAAAGTGGGGGAAATCTTTTCATGGAGGGCTGGCGGGGGGGGGGGGTGGATTAAGGGCTTCCCTGGTGGCTCAGTTGGTAAAGAATCTGCTTGCCAGTGCAGGAGATGTGGGGTTTGATCTCTGGGTTGGGACGATCCCTTGGAGAAGAGAATGGCAACCCACTCCAGTATGGGGCCGCAAAGAGTTGGACACGATTGAGTGACTAACATACACACACACACATACACACACACAGAGGGGGTTATAATTTTCACTTGTCACAGTCCAGTGCTCTTCCTGCTCTACCTCTATAGCAGGGTATACCCTTGGAGGGGTAATGGATTAAAGGTAGTCCTGCTTCATACGGAGATTACAAAATGCCATTGAAAACCTCAAGAAGTGATACAGATTGAAAATGTAAATGCTTTCAAAGTAGAGTTGATGTTCAATAAAATGGGCTGTTGGGTAAACACTGGGATGTTGAGATTTAAGGCAAGCCTCCTCTCATTCTTGTTCATGTCACAACTCTCAGTGGAAAGGTCTCATCCAGAGTGGCAATTCTCAAAGTTCTCTGGAAAGAAGCCAGGTACTCTTGTCTAAACAGCCTTCTCTAGCCCATGAGAGTTGTAGTATATATAATGTTTGACTTCAAACCAATGTCTAAAGCCTATGTATTTGACTTGAAGACTACTTATTTCCCAAGATAAATGTTAAATCTTAATGTTTCCAAGCTTCTTGTCCCTTTAAATTATTTTCAAAGGTTTTAAAGAATGCTTAATGAAGAATAGGACAATTGGCTGATTAGCTAGAAAATGTGTGGGAAGAAATTCAACCTCATTAGTAATGACATACATACACAGGAATGCAGTGACAACATATCATTTTTCATCACTCAAATTATCATAGCATTCTTTTTGCCTTTGGCTACTTGAAGCTTTTTAAGAATGGTAATACTTGGTGTTGGCAAGCATGTAGTGAGATACTCACTCAGACACAATGCTGGCCAGAGTGAAATGGCTAGGATGAAAGATTCATCTTGTTCACTAGTGTAATTCATGTCTGTCATGTAGTAGATGATCAATAAATATTTGATGATTTAAGGTATATTATAAGTGGACATAGACTTTCTAGTGGTCTACAGTGACTGCAGCTGTGAAATTGAAAGATGTTTACTCTTTGGAAGAAAAGGTATGACAAACCTAGACATCGTATTAATAAGCAGAGATATTACTTTGCCTGCAAAGTCCGTACAGTCAAAGCTATGGTTTTTCCAGTAGTCATGTACGGATATGGCGAAGGTGAAGGTGAAAGTTGCTCAGTTGTGTCCGACTCTTTGCTATCCCATGAACCATAGCCTACCAGGCTCCTCTGTCCATGAAATTCTCCAGGCAAGAATACTGGAGTGGGTAGCCCTTGCATTCTCCAGGGGATCTTCCCAACCCAGGGATCAAATCCAGGTCTCCTGCATTGCAGGCAGATTCTTTACCATCTGAATCACCAGGGAAGGCCCATGAATGTGAGAGCCGTACAATAAAAAAGGTTGTGCACTGAAGAATTGATGCTTTTGAACTGTGGTGCTGGAGAATACGCTTGAGAGTTCCTTGGACAGCAATCAATCCAGTCAATCCTAAAGGAAATCAGTCCTGAATATTGATTGGGAGGACTGATACTGAAGCTGAAGCTCCACTACTTTGGCCACCTAATGCAAAGAGCTGACTCGTTGGAAAAGACCCTGATGCTGGGAAAGATTGAGGGTGGAGGAGATGGGGATGACAGAGGATGAGATGGTTGGATGGCATCACCGACTCAATGGACATAAATTTGAGTAAGCTCCGCGAGATGGTGATGGAGGAGGAAACCTGGCATGGTGCAGTCCATGAGTTGGACACAACCGAACAACAGAACAGCAGCAGCAACAACACTTTCTAGAAAGCAGTCCTGGCAATATGCAATAAGCACTTCAAGTTATTTGTACCATGTGACCAAAGGCTTTAATTTCTAGAAATTTTTCCTAGGGAAGTGCTCAGAGATACGAATAGAGAGTTGCATGGAAAAATCACAAAGCCTGATTCATGGTAGAAAAGATGCTGGAAACCACGTAAGTATCCAAAATGCTCTCATCTCACTCACAATAAAAGCCCAAAGTCCTTATAGCCACCTAAAGGCCTTCCAAGGTTTGTTCCACCTCACCCTGCCTTTATTCCAGGACTTTAGGACTTCATGCCCACTTCCTTACCAGGTCACTCTGCTCCAACCACAGTGGCCTCCTTGCTGGCCCTCAAACATTCAGGCGTATTCCATTTCCTGCATACTTATGACTCCTTTTGCTGGAGTGTTCTTCCCCACATAGGAATCATTTCCTCGCTGCTTTCAAATCTCAAAACAGCCTCCCTCAACTCACTTTCCCTCTTCTCGGATTTATTTTTCTCCATCAAAGTATTATTTACTCACTTTTTTGTTTATCTCCTCCAAAATGACTCTGAGTTACATGAGAACAGAGATTTCCTTTATTTCCTTCACTACTGTATCCCCCTGTGCTTAGACTAGTGGCTGGAATATGGTAGGAGCTCAATATATATTTGTGACCTTGATATTTTTTTAAAATTTTCAATTGAAGTATAGCTGATTTACAGTGTTGTGCTAATTTCTGCTGCTGTATAGCAGAATGACTCAGTTATATACATGTCTACATTATTTTTTTAATATTCATTCCCATTATGGTTTATCCCAGGAGATTGGATATAGTTCCTTGTGCTTTCCAGTAGGACCTTGTTGTTTATCCATTCTAAATATAATAGTTTGCATCAACTCACCCCAAATTTTCAACCCATCCCTCTCCCTTGCCCTCCCCCTTGGCAACCACTAGTCTGTTCTATATGTCCATGAGTCTGTTTCTGTTTTGCAGATAGGTCACTTTGTGCTATATTATATCATATGGTATTTGTCTGATTTTCTTCACCTAGTATGATAATCTCTAGTTGCATCCATGTTGCTGCAAATAGCATTATTTTGTTCTTTTTAATGGCTGAGTAGTATTGTTGCAGAGAGGAAGCCAATTCTGACTCCATGTTGGAAACTGTTTCTTTGACTTGCTTTCGTTGCTTTTGTTATTCATAATTATACTTAATGAACTGCCTCAGAGGACCCTGCCTCTCTGCCTGACTGTAAACTAAAGTGCCCTTGTTCAACTCATGAGATCATTTCCCTTTTCAGAAGTATCCTACTGGTCGGATGATTGAGGATGCATTGGAGGGGCAAATGCTGGAGCAGGGACACCAGTAAGAAGACTAGTGGCTGAAGGACATGGGGGTGTAAGTCAAGCTTGTGGTAGTGTGGACACACATGTGAGGAGAAAGAGGATCAATGTAAAGGGATTGCATGGCACCAAGCTTAGGATTTCTCCTCTACTTCTCCTGTTCTCTCTACATCACATTCCAAACCTTTGCTTAAATGCGTGGACAGACACTCTATCATCCACAATGAGGAGGTATGCAGCAGGGAGAGAAAATTTGCAGAAAGGGCCTTGTCCACAGATGGTGGCTGTGTCTTAATATGTGGTTCATGGACCAGCAGTGTTGGCATCAGCTAGAAGCTCGTCAGAAACACATGATCTTGGGCAGTATGCCAGACCCACTGAACGAGAATCTCCATTTTAACAGGAGCCCCACATGAGTCACCTGCACATTAATGTCTGAAAAGCACAGGCAGATATATTTATAGTAGATAACCAACCAACCAATAGATCTATTGTATAACACAGGGAACACTGCTCAATATTCCATAATAACCTAAATGGGAAAAGATTTGGAAAAAGAATTGTTGTTCAGTCACTCAGTCGTGTCTGACTCTTTGCGACCCCCTGGACTGCAGCATACCAGGCTTCCCTGTCCTTCACCATCTCCCGGAGCTTGCTCAAACTCATGTCCATTCCTGTGTATGTAAAACTGAATCACTGTGCTGTACATCTGAAACTAGCACAACATTGTTAATCAATTATGCTCCAATATTAAATTAAAAAATTAAGTACAGAAGAAAACCACAGGTAGAAGGAACTAACATTTAGGTGGAGAGATCCAATAATGTGTCCAGTGGAGTACTGGGGCATGGGGCTAAGGCCAGAGGTCTTGACTGGAGAGATAAAGGTAGGAGGAATCAGGTTGTGAGTGGCAGTTGCGATAAATCACTGGTATTGAATCAGATCACCAGGGAGAATGGGGCAGAGGTGCTGCCAAGGCTCCATGCACAATGTGCTAAGCCAAGGCTGAAAATGATCAGCTCTGGTGACTAGAACTGGCTCCAGTGCATGCATATTTGACCCTCACATTTATGTTACCTTGAAAAATATTATATGTAAACACTTAACCAAGAGATTTTTTTTACATAAAACCTGGATTTCTGAATTCTCTTAAAAAGTTGGACAACCTGGCATTAGATCCATGTGTGACAACAGTTGGCAGTTGATTGGCAGCTACCTCCCTCAGAAGGCACCCCTACAGGAGGCTCGCTCCTCCAGACTGTGTCCTCATCATTGAGACCAGATATCTGCCGGGAGCCATCAGGATGCCCCCTCACTCGGATGACAAAGTCACAAGACTGAGAAGGAAACTGCAAAGTGGATTTTCCTTTGGGGCATCCCAAGGCAAGGCCCCTTCTGGTATTTTTCTTGGGAAGTTCTGTTTATGCTCTGAACATTAGCTCATCTCAGTAGGTCAGTCTCAGTTAGAAAAAATTCACCCTGAGATAATTCCCTCAGACCTTATTTCCCTCCTACTAGTTACTGGGGAGTTTACCAAGAGTTCTCTGAGGGTCATGGCAAAGCCACCACCAGAAGGGCTCGTACTTGGGTCACCTTTCCACATCCCACTCCCCCCGACCACTCCACGGAGGAGGCTCCCTTTCTTAAAAAAGGAACCAGGCTGGAATGGGATTTAGGAATGCTCATAACTGTGACCAACATAGTTGGAGACACTGATTGCTTTAGGATAGTGTAGAAATAGAAATTC
>ML662919.1:858410-891543 GCA_007570785.1 Antilocapra americana
GATAGTGTAGAAATAGGAATTCCTTTTAGTAGTTGTAAGGTTAATAGGGTTTCATTGTCAAAACAGTGCTACTAAATTGTCTCTTTGTCTTCTTTTCTCTTTCCTTGTAAAAACCAAAATAGGTTAACAGAATAAAACAGTTTCAAGCTTAAGCCCCTCTTTCTGGCTTCTACATAGTTGCACCTTGTCAGAGAACATTTGGCAGGAGGCTTCCTGTGTCAAGCCCTGAATGTTCAGAGATGAGTGGAGAGGCACACCTTTTCCGGGGACAAAAGAAATGCATACATTCTTAAAGTATAGCAACCATTTACAGCCTTCTTCCCTCTCGGATATGGAAAGTAAGTTCTTTACAACCCCCTCTCTTTGAGATAGATTCTAGCCCTATGTTTCCTGGATAAGTTGCTGAAAAGGCTATCTTGTAAGACAGTGAATATTTGCCCGCATTATGCTAAATAAAGGTGTGCTAGAGACATTCAAATGGTAAACATACTATTATTAAGTCTGATTATGCAAAAATCCGACCTTTTGTAAAGAAGATGAGCTTAATGTAAAAGTTGTTGTTGGTAGGCAGAAAACAAGTTTGCATAAAAATGTTGTGATGTAATGGGGATGTTCTTTGGCTATAAAACTGTAAACAAACAAAAATAAAGTGAGAGACTTCTCCATCGCCTTTGGGAGAGGCTTTTCCATCACCCCACGAAACTAGCAGCAATAAAGAGAGACTGCTTCATCACCACACACCGACTCAGCTCAGTTCTTCCGCCAATGCCACTCATCCCTCAAGACCCCCGGACCCCGCCGGGGCTGGACCCCGGCACCTTCCCACATCTCTATCTACATTTTCTGTTTTCCTTCTTGGTGCAGCAAAGAGTGTCCTTCCTCCTATCAAGGACCTTCCCCTTGAACTCTACTTGCCTCACATGTGTTCTCAAGACCTTGGCTCCTATAGTTATCTACCCTCTCTGTCCTGCATATTCATACCATCCTCTCAACTGGATCATATCTGTGTGCAAATACACATGCTCTGATGGTTCTTCTCTTATATTGAGTTGGCCAAAATGTTCATAAGATGTTATGGAAAAATCCAAATGACCTTTTGGGCAACCCAATAAAACCCTTCCCCTTGACCCCAGTTGTTCCTTCTAGCACTGGCCCATCTATCTGTTCCCTGGATCTCCAAATTTATAAGGGTTGTCTTTATGCACACACTACACCCTTCCTTCTGGTTCCCTCCTTTACCCACTCCGTTGGGCTTTGGCCCCCACTGCTCCTTCAAAACCATTCTTGTCTATGCTCCCAATCCCAGGGACATGTTTGTAATCTTGACTTACTCTCTCAACAGCATTTGATAGAACTGATCTCTGCTCCTCAGGATGCTTTCTTGATTTACTTGTTTTCTGGGATACACACATACTGATGGTTTTTCTCCTTTCTTATTGGCTACTCCTTCTGAGCCATTTTTTTCCCATTTTTTCTATTTGTAGCATAGATTTCTTTATTTAGGAGAAAAGAGTAGCATCATGGATCAAACAGACATAGTAATCAAAAACTTTGGTTGCCTATACGGTCATAAATTAAGACTGCTGTGTTTTAGCATATGGTTATCTCCAAATGATTTGGCATTTTATTTTTCCAATATTGCTATCACAAAATACTGATGTACCAAGATACCTTTGCAGTGGTAGTAGATATACTGCTTCTTTCTACACCATCAGAGTAAAGGTCAAATAATTTAATGAACCTGGTTTAGGGCTCTGTCATAACTGTTTAATTCACAGGTAAAAGGGAAACAATAAAATATAAATTTATGGGGACACAGTGTCAATTAAGTTGTCATGTGAATGGGTGACTTTTTTTTTAAGTACAGAATTTTGAAACATACATCCAAATCTGGGAAAACATCCTGCCTAAAGGAGTGATTTTTCTCACCTATAAAATGATACTTATGAAGCTGATCATATAGGGCTTCAGCTTTTTTTTCCCTTTACCATTTCTACCTCTTTTACCAGATTTTTTTTTAGTGAAAAAGAACTTTAAATCTTTATTTCCATCAACTTCTATTTGAAATGTTGCATTTCCTTTCACCATTAGTGTCTCTTACCCAATTTTTAAATGGAAGCATGCCCCAGGTATGTCCAGGGCCAGCATTTATTCTCACTCTTTCCCTAGATGATTTCATCCAGCATCCAGTCCTGTGACTTAAAATGTAGTTCACAGACTTATGACTCACATATTTAAACTATTTACTTTGCTCTTATCCCAGCCTCCAGACTTTTCTATACACTTAGGCATACCTGATGTCAGTAGGCATCAAAATTTTTCCATGTCCCAAACCTTTCTCTTTGTTCCTTCTATCAGTCAGAGTTCAGTGGTAAAAAGCAGAAACTGTTCAGTTATTTTCAAAAAGAAACTTAACACAGGGCATTCAGTTCAGTTCAGTTCAGTCACTCAGTCGTGTCTGACTCTTTGCGACCCCATGAACTGCAGCACGCCAGGCCTCCTTGTCCATCACCAACTGCCGGAGTCTACCCAAACCCATGTCCATTGAGTTGGTGATGTCATCCAACCATCTCATTCTCTGTCGTCCCCTTTTCCTCCTGCCTCAATCTTTCCCAGCATCAGGGTATTTTCCAATGAGTCAGCTCTTCCCATCAGGTGGCCAAAGTATTGGAGTTTCAGCTTCAACATCAGTCCTTCCAATGAACACTCAGGACTGATCTCCTTTAGGATGGATTGTTTGAATCTCCTTGCTGTCCAAGGGACTCACAAGTCTTCTCCAACACCACAGTTCAAAAGCATCAATTCTTCTGCACTCAGTTTTTTTTATAGTCCAACTCTCACATCCATACATGACTACTGGAAAAACCATAGCCTTGACTAGATGGACCTTTGTTGACAAAGTAATATCTCTGCTTTTTAATTTGCTATCTAGGTTGGTCATATCTTTCCTTCTAAGGAGTAAGCGTCTCTTAATTTCATGGCTGCAATCACCATCTGCAGTGATTTTGGAGCCCCCCCAAAATAAAGTCAGGCACTGTTTCCACTGTCTCCCCATCTATCTGCCATGAAGTGATAGGATCACATGCCATGATCTTAGTTTTCTGAATGTTGAGCTTTAAGCCAACTTTTTCACTCTCCTCTTTGACTTTCAGCAAGAGGCTCTTTAGTTCTTCACTTTCTGCCATAAGGATGGTGCCATCTGCATATCTGTGGTTATTGGTATTTCTCCCGGCAATCTTGATTCCAGCTTATGCTTTCTCCAACCCAGCATTTCTCATGATGTACTCTGCATATAAGTTAAATAAGCAGGGTGACAATATACAGCTTTGACAAACTCCTTTTCCTATTTGGAACCAGTCTGTTGTTCCATGTCCAGTTCTACCTGTTGCTTCCTGACCCACATAAACAGGTTTCGCAAGAGGCAGGTCAGATGGTCTGGTATTCCCATCTCCTTCAGAATTTTCTACAGTTTATTGTGATACACACAGTCAAAGGCTTTGGCATAGTCAATAAAGCAGAAATAGATGTTTTTCTGAAACTTTCTTGCTTTTTCAATGATCCAGTGGATATTGGCAATTTGATCTTTGGTTTCTCTGCCTTTTCTAAAACCAGCTTGAACATCTGGAAGTTCATGGTTCATGTATTGCATTAAGCACTTGCAAAATCACAAGAAGAGGGGGAGGAACAGGGCTGCAGAAATGGCTTGTAGGACTCAATAACTACATACACCCACCAGGAATGCTGAAACCTCTGCACCAGTCAGGGAAGGGGATATCAGGAAGCCTCTATCAGGACTACTGTCCTCAAGAATATGACCCTGTAGCTGTAGTCCAGAGAAGTTGATCCACCACCACCATAGACTGGGTCCTAACATCCAAGAGACATGGGAACACTGAACTTGAAGCTTGCCATTATCGCCACTGTCTCTTGACCATCATTACTCTTTCTGTCTCCTCAAATGTACATGCAAGCACACACACAAGCTAATATTTTGTGTGCAAGGTACCACTCTATGTTCTATCATTATATTGTCGTCATTTTACAGAGGAGTAAACAGGGATTAAGTAAATTGCCAAAGATTAGATAGCTAGTGAGTTGTCTCTGCAATTATCTGTGCTACTTTTATCTCTGAATATTCCTTTGTCAGAGTGTCCCATGTAAACAAAATGCTTCATAAGCATAATTTTAATGACTCCATAAGATACCATCTTACGTATCAACCATAATTTATTTCACCATTTCCCTATTTGTATGTTTAGGCTTATTTCCAATTTTTCTTTATGAACCATAACTCCTTGATAACTATCATAACTAGTGATAACTATTTATATAATTATTTTGCCTATTTCTGATCATTTCCTTAAGATAAACTCCTTAATGTTCAACTCCTGGGTCAAAGGCTATGATGAGTTCTAAGAATAGAATTGTTGAGTCAGAGGTTGTGAATATTTTTTAATGCACTTGATGTGAAAGTTGATTTTGTGTGTCAGCTTGACTGGGCCAAGGGGTGCCCAGGTTAAACATTATTTCTGGGTGTCTGTGTATAAAGATGTGTCTGGATGAGATTGAATTTGAATCAGTGGACTCCCCAAAGCAAATTGCTTTCCCTAATCAGGGTGGGCATTATCCAGTTCATTGAGGAATAGAATAAAAAGCAGAGGAAGGAAGGATTCACCCCATCCTCACCCCTTCCTGCCTACCTGAGCTGAAACATTGGTTCTTAGGACTTTGGACTCAGACTGAAATTACACTACTGGCTCTCCAGGGTCTCCAGCTTGTGGAGGGTAGACTGTGGGACTTCTCAGTCTCCGAAATCACATGAGCCAATTCCTATCATAAATTGCTTATATACACATTGATTCTGTTTCTCTGGAGACCCATGACTGATACACTTAAGTATTTTAATGCATGTGCCTACTGCCAGTAAATAAGAGTACTTGTCTCCTCCCTCACCCAAACTAGGCATGATTGTCTTATCTAGTTTTTGCTCTAAGTATGCAATATTTGCAAACTTATATTAAAAATGCATTCTTTTTTTTTTTTGCTGAAACTAAAATTTAACTGTGTGTCCTGTATTTTATCTGGCATCCTTTTCTGAGGTTGCTATCCAAACCCTATTATTTTTGAGGTAATCTTTCCTTGTGAATCTGGAGGGCAAGGCCTTACCTCCCCTCATGGAAACCAAGGAAAGCACGTGGTGCCTCTTCACATGCCCAGGGCAGCTAGGGCACCGACAAGGAACTCAGGCTCTCAACAAAGACTCTGAATCCTCATAGATTTACACAAGAACTGGAAGTTTTGAATTCATTTGTAAAAACTGCATCTAGAAGAGGCCCCGGCAGGAACAGCAGAGTGCAGAGGTGTGGTGATGGTATCTAGAAGCAGTGGAGGTAGCTGTCGCCTGTAGTGGTGTGCTAGCCAAGCTATTCCTGTGGCCTGACCTTACCTGGGGTCCCCATCGCTCAGCCTCCCTGGCTTCCCATCCGTTTCCCAAGCCTGGTGCATCTGCCTTCTTTTTTTTTTTTTTTTTTTTTTTTTTTTTTTTAATTATTGTTTTAGCCATACATTGTTATGATATCACCATGGGTTTACATATGCTTCCCCTCCGGGTCCCCCCTCCCTCCTCCCTCCCCCCCGGGAAATCTCGCTGCACCAGTCCCGAGCATCAATCCTGGGCTGGCGATTGATTAGACACATGACAATTAACATGCTTCAATGCCCTTCTCCCATCTCATCCCACCCTTACCCTCATCCACAATGCCTTCTTTTTGATTCTGTGAAATGCCCAATCATTGGCTTAATTCACTCAGTCGGTTGCTGTTGTTTGCAGTCAACAATTCTGTTAGGAATACAGCCCAAATAGACTAGGGAAAGACTGAAATCAAGATATTTCAAAAAAATTTTGTATTCCTAAAAATGGTTCTCCTTTTTGCCCCGTTTTAGATAATTTTCTCAACCAAATGACTGCTGCTTGAAGGATAGATGTGGAATTTCCCAAAATAAACACTAGGTGGTGCTATGAAGCGAAATAGTCTTGATTGGGGTGAGTGCCCAAATAACTAGATTTAAGGCAGGAATTGGAGGAGGGCATGGCAACCCACTCCAGTATTCTTGCCTGGAGAATCCCCATGGACAGAGGAGTCTGACAGGCTACAGCCCATGGGGGTGCAAAGAGCCAGACATGACTGAGCGATTACGCACACAAGCACAGCACAAGACAGTAACCAAAGGCACTGCCAATAGGAATAGCTAACATTAATTGAGTGCCTAATATGTGCTAGAAACTGTTTTGTTTTCTAAAATGAACTCATTCTTTGCAGCCAAGTAAGTAGATATGTTCATTACCCATTCTTTGCAGAAGAAGAAACCAAAGCATGTTCAGTTTAAGTAACTTGTTCAAGATCAGAAAATTAATTAGTGCTCAAAAGGTAAGATTTGAACCCAAGAAATCTGGCCCTGGAGCCTGTAGTCTTAACCCATTTGCTCTCCTAGCCCTCATAACTATGCTATAGCTTTCATTCACTGATTGCCTACTCCGAGTCAGATTCTGGGCCAAGCATTTTGCATAATGAGGTCCTTACTACCGTTTTATAGATGAGGGAACTGATGTTCAGAGGGGCTAAGTAACGGGTTCATGTCCCCCAGATAGAGACAAATCCAAGAGCTTTTATACATGTAATTCCATGGTGTGGATAATAAAATTAAAGTAAATTAAATAAAAAATAATTTAACCCTCAAGAGAGTAATTTCATTTTGGAGAGAAGGAAAAATAGACTTTGAAAGTGGTGGGCATGGTAAACTATTCGTTTCAGCTTTTCAAGCAATTGTGGCCACAATCTTCTTCCCTCTTCAGATCTCTCCCTCTATGAGGTAAAGAAGGTATGAAAGCTAAAGGCTGAATTGGAGCCTGGCTTATTTAGACTTTTGCTTTGTTCATTATGAGGATGCTGTCTAATGATCCAAGTAGGTGAATTAGGCAGCTCCCAATTCATAAAATTTATGTGTGCTCTGGGAAGGAATCAACCCTCCTCACAAAATGTAATACTTATCTGAAAAGAAAACTAATATAAGTAGCTAAAAAAAAGTGCAAGTCAGAGGAATAATGCTATCAAAATATATTATAAAACCACAGCATTAAATAAAATAAAATTTTGTTTGTCAATGTAGCCTCATGATGCTCATTGAATTCTTTTATAAGTAAGTATCATAAAATTTGAACGAAAAAAGAAATGTAAGGAGGGAGGAGGGTTCTGGAGGGGGAGCATATGTATACCCATGGCGGATTCATGTCAATGTATGGCAAAACCAACACAATAAAGTAAAGAAAATTTAAAAAAAAAGAAATGTATTCTAATAAAATAACTTTTATATTTTTTTAAAAAAAAACCAAAAGAACCCCACAGTACTTAAAATTGCCATCTGCAAAGGCCAGACCAATTTGTTGTTCTCATCAGTGCATGAAAATGCTTTATAATGTTGGGGTAGTGGTTTTTAAAACATCTTTGCTGATTTGATGGGAGAGAAAAACCCTCTTATTTTTAACTGTCACTTTGAAATTTCAAGTGGGGTCAAAACTTGTTAATATTTCACTACACACTTGTATTTCTTCACATGTGATTCAACTATTCAGTTTGTTGTATTTGTCTTTGTTCACTGATCATGGTGCAAGAGGAGACAAATCAATGAAACAGAATAGACAGTCCCCCAAAAACACAACAAAAGTAGGTGTGTGTATGTATATATGGATGCATACATATTTATGAATTTATAAGATAAAGGACAGATCACAAATCAATAGGAAAAAGAGGAATCAGTCAAGGGTGCTGGGATGCTTTGAGATTTGGGAAGAAATAATCACATCATACACTGAAATGAATTCTGCATGTAAAAAAGATATATTTTTTAAAAGGGGGGAAATAAGATTATCCATCTGATTCCTGGATGGGGAAATGCTTTTAGGCATACCTGGGATAGAAGAGCTCTTAAAGAAAGAAAGTGATTGGTATGCTACATAAAGATTAAGCCTTCTGGACACCAAGAAACAGCATAAACAAATTTAAAGGCAACTCTGCCCCTGAAAATTCTTGCAGTAAATATTGAAGACAGTGGATAAAGAGACAATGCAAATCAATAGGAAAGACACTAAAAGAACAAAGGCAAGTGAGCAAGCAAAGAACTGAATAGTTGAATCGCATGTGAAGAAATAAAAATGTGTAGTGAAATATTAACAAGTGTTTACCCCACTTGAAATTTCAAAGTGACAGCTAAAAATAAGATGACATTTCTTTCCCACCAAATTGGCAAAGATGTTTTAAAAATCACAACCCCTAACATTATAAAGCACTTTCATGCACTGATGAGAACAACAAATTGGTCTGGCCTTTAAGGATGGCAATTTGGCAAGGTGCGTGAAGAACCTTAAGAAAAGTTCAGACTTTTGTTCCAGAAACTCCTTATCTAGAACTTTAGGTTAATAAAATATTCATATTTGTAGAGATCATGGACTACGACATTCATTTCAGCTCTGAATAACCTGAGGCGAACCATTAAGAGAATGGTTAAATAAATAGATCATGGGACAGCCACACAATAGAATACTTTGCAGTTATCAAAAATGGATATTTTAAAGACCTTTTAATGACACAGAAAACTTTACAATAATAAATTAGATAATCTAGATGACATGGACAAATTGCTCAGAAACATACATTTTACCAAAAATTGACTCAAGAGGAAAACAGAAAAGTTGAACAGACCAATAACAAGTAAAGAGATTAAATATGTATGTGCATGTGCTTAACTGCTCAGTCATGTCCGATTCTTTGCAATCCTTTGGACTGTAGCCGGGTAGGCTCTTCTGTACATGGAGTTTTTCAGGCAAGAGTACTGGAGTGTGTATTTCCTGTTCCAAAAGAGATTGAATCAGTGATCAAAAGCTCCTCTTATCACACAGGCCACTCCTGTTCCCTATCTGTAACTTTTATAAAGAATTATTTTTCAATAAAACGAATTATATGTAATTAGGGTTCAGATTCTGGACCAAGGCAACACTGACGATGGAAGAATTTCCTCTTCACTTTGCTCTCCATAGGCTCTCCATATCTCTTTCCAGTGGCCTCCTGTTATCATCACCTTCCCCTTTAGCAAAGTCTTCTGTGAGACAAAGAGCAAGATACTCAGTTGTACTTGGCTGATGATACATACTATTACCAGTGATATTTGCATGTTGACAAAGGCCAAAACCTTAACCAACAGAATGAATCCCTGAGTGAACTGGCATTCAAGGCCATTCCCTACCTCCTCCCACTAGTCTTCTATTTCTTAGTACCCCATATGTGAGCTGAGCAATGGGAACAGTCTCTTGCTCTTCCAGCCAAATGGATATACTACCTGGATCTCCCCAAGTGCCTCATACATGTTCAGGTTTCTCAGGATTTCCCTTTCATCTGGACGCCTTCTTGTCTACCTACTCAACTCTTACCCACCATCTGGGGCCACCTGCATCACACACCCCTCTTGAATTTGTCTTTCATTTATTCATTAATTCAAAGATTCTGTCTTGAGTACCTGCCACCATCCTGGTAGTGTTCCAGGTATAAGAGATATACTGGTGGTGAAAACACACATGGGCTCTGACCTCATAGAGCTTAGTTTCTTGGGGAAGACTGATACCAAGCAAATATACAAACATATGTATAATTATCATGTGTACTGTGTGCACTGGAGGAAAAGAACAGGGTGCAGTGAGAGACGAGTGAGGTCAGGGGAAGCAGCTTCCTTGAATGGCCCAGATGACCCTGACCTGTTCCTAATTGAAAGCCTTCCTGAGTGAACCACACACTCAAAAATGTCTCTGGCATCCTTTTAGGTGCCAGGCCCTGGGCAATAATAATACAAAGTACTACTGACTGAGCAATTACTATATGCCAGGCACTGTGCTATGTCTGCACTGGCTATACCCTCCCATTTAATGCTTAAAATGGCTCCATGAGAGAAGTGCTGTTATTATTCCCATTGTACAGATGAGGTGACTGAGTCACAGAGTGGGTCAGTTACTTTCCTAAGGCCATTCATTTCATTAGTGACAAAGCTGGGATTCCAACTCAGACTGTCTGAATCCTGAGTTCATCCACATAACCACAATACTGTACTCTGTAAGATGTGTATGTCTGTGTGTGTGTGTGTGTGTGTGTGTGTGTGTGTGTTTGCAGAAGGTGCACAGTTGAAGAGATGCGTCTGGTCGGGAGTCTGCCATGCAGGCACTGACCATATCTTTCCATAGCCTGGTCCTATCCGTGGTGCACAGGGGGAAGGGAGGGAAATCTAGTCTGCTGAAGTCGGGGGGTGAGGGGCATGGATGATGGGAATCACAGGATGCAGTGACAGGATTTGAGCTGGATTTTGGCTGACTTTGGAATTTGTCCATAGAAAAGGGGAAGAGGAGAGGCCTTGAGAACAGCCTGTTCAAAGGCACAGCGATGGAAAGAACACGGAGTGTTTGAAGCCTGGGCAGTCTGCTCTTGACCTTGCTCAGGGGCCAGGGTCATGGCAGGGGAGGGGGAGGCTGGGGGTGCTGTCTTGTCTTCTTCCTTCCATGTTTGGAAATACACATTCTCTTTTCCCAGGGAAGATGTCCTTTTCTTCATTTTGGAGGCAAAGCTGGGCATTGAAGATGCCTGGAGACAGGCGGCTACATGCCACCCCTCTACTTTCCACAGAGTGAAAGATGCAGGAAGCATGATAAAACAGCTGAAGGCACATTCAATCTCCTACATAAATTAGGAGAGATGAGTTAAGATTCTCTTGGTTCTTGGACAGTATACAAATTGAAAATTTATCCTTAAGCCAGAGAATGAAATCTTACCAGTCACAAACAATCTATGCTGTCCTTCAGTTCTCACAGATCCCTTTGGTGACTTTATCCTAAACAACCGACACAAGTTTTGTTAACAGAACCAGCCCAGGTTTTGGGGAATCTACCATCTGGTATCCCGCAGTTTCTGGAAGAGTGCTGAACACAGACTATGTGCTTCAGTTTCCTCATTTACAAGATGAGCGCAGTAATAGCTCCTACCTCAGAGAGTCAATGGGAGGATTAAATGAGATATTGGATGGAAAGAAAGTTCTTAGCAAAGAGCCTAGCTTACTGTAAACCCCTTCCCCCATGAATGTTAATATCATATTGAGATTTGCTGATTGCCTGTGGGCTTTTCATCTCGCTTTGCTTTAGTTTTGTAACAGTAAGCTGGGAAAAGAGGTATTTGATGTGGTCAAGGAATCTCTCTGTTCCCTTCCTTCCAAACACAGACAACAGCTAAGGTCAACACCTTGGGGTTATTCTGATTGTTATGCACTTAAGAAACGTTTCTACTGCTGCTGCTGCTGCTAAGTTGCTTCAGTCGTGTTCGACTCTGTGCGACCCCATAGACGACAGCCCACCAGGCTCTGCCACCAGTCACCAAAACAAGACCATTTCCCTTGGCTTACTTTTGAATCTAGATCATGGGCTTTTTGCTCCATGGAAATCAGCCTGTATAAACTTGAAACTGACTCTGCCAGTTTCAGTTTCTTGCTTCCTGTCCCTTTTCCCTTGGCCTCTGGGAAGTATCCTATTGACTCCCAAGTCTGGTCTCAACATTGACCCCTTCCTGGTTGCTCTTCTAAGTTGATACACCTCCTTGGCTATGGTTCTATAAACCATAAGATGGCCACCTTGTAAAGACCCTTAGGTAACAATTACTCACCCTCTTCTCCTTCATTTTACAAAGGAAATGTACCAGAGAAGGGAGAGGTGTGTTATTTAGTCAGGTCACACGTTGAGTCTGTGGCAAAACATGACTATGAACTGTCCCACAAAGGCGTTTCAGGACTCTCAGCCTGACCCAGGAGCAGAGCTAGCCTGCCATGTTGTCACCATGCCTCTCCCTTTTCACAGGAGTATCTTGGCACCCAGTAAACACTGCTCTGGAGGACAACTGCAAAGCCAGGAGAAGATAGCCCGATGACCCATCTTGTTCTTTTTTTTTTTTTAATGGCTTCACTGTCTCCTATAGCACCTGGGATTTTAGTTCCCCAACCAGGGATAGAACCTTCATCCCCTGCACTGGAAGGGGGAATCTCAACCACTGGACCACCAAGGAAGTCCCAGCAGTCTTGTTCTTCCAGGTGCCTTGTTGCATGGCAGGCATTCAGTAAACGTGTGTTGAGCTGAATTTCATACATCTCTGAGGGCAAACATCCACTGCAGTGTGGATGAGGATGTACGCTGACTGTGCATTAAAAACAGTCTTGATAGCATATTCAGAATGTGGACAGGAACCAAATGTCAGCAAGATATTAAGGGGAAACAGGTCCCTAGATTCCCAGGAAGATGGGGTGAACAAGTTCATCCTTATGGCAAGATTCTTCTGCAGTATTGCCCAGGCAAATGAAACCTGAGGTTATCTGAAATGTACATACTAATCAATTCCATGAGGTTCCTTGGGCTTTGGTTTTGTTTTGGTAGGTTTTGTTTAAGTCTTTTTGTTATTTGTTTTACCCAGTAGTCCTCTACCCACCCACTTTTATCCCCTCCCTAGGGTTCCTTAATTTTAGCAAAGGAGAATTAAAAAAAACATAATGGTAATTGCTAAATAGTAAGAATGCCAACTCCTAAGAGCAATTTGACAGTGAAATTGGAGTTACCCCTCATCATGTATGTATATTTATGGGCTTCATATGCTTTGTATATGACATGAATATAGACATCTATCTAATCATTTTTTGAAATAACAGCTTGATTGAGATGTAATTCACATCTCATAACATTCATTCCTTTAAAGTATATAATTCAGCGGGTTTTTAAAAAAAGTATATTCAGAGTACTTGCACCATCACCACTATCTAATTTCAGAACATTTCATCACTCCAAAAGGATATCTTGTACCCATTAGCAGTCACTCTCTATTCCTTCCTCCCCCAGCCCCTGGCAACCACTAATCTACTTTCCACCTCCATGGATTGGCCTAGTCTGGACATTTGATACAAATGGAATCAGACAATATGTACCCTTTCTGGCCTCGATGTCATGTACTCCTGATGTGCTCTCTCTGTTAGCCTCTGAGCACTTTTGTCTGCGTCATCCTCTAGCCAATAAGCCCAAGAGAAGATGCTGCTCAGGCCACCATGACAGGGCAGTTAGGAATGTACCTAGAATAATGAGGACTTGAAAAGTTGGTATCACGAAGAGCATTCTTTCTCTCTCCCAGTCCAGGGAGATTGGGGATGATGGAACCATGGGGCTGGCCCCTGGGCCAGTGTTCACCAGGCAGTGTGGTAGAGCAGAGCCCTTCCAAATTCTTCACCGAGTGTCAGGGGGCAGCCCCAGTTCAGACAATGAGGCAAACTGGACTGCTCAGCACCTTTGTTACCAGGCAGCACGAAGGAACACAAACCTAAAATCTAATTGATGGTAAAAGTATCACATTACTCATCTTCATCACGCTGGCAATCCAGACAGCCCTTAATCTCAAGTCGCCATTAAATGACACATATTCTACTTCTCCCACTTTCTTTTTAGGCTGTTTTCTTCTGCTGAATATATTGGAAGATAAGAAATACCTTTCCACTTGTATTCCTTTCATTTACAGGAATCGGTCTCAAGCTACCTACTTTAGTACAAGGTTTTGCTTCAGTTTGATGTCTTCCTGTCCCAAGGACAGGGCTGGAATGTACCATCCTATTTTTGCCCTCCAAACTGAGTTCCCTTTCTTCTTCTCTTAAAGGCAGTATCACAGCTCCAAGTCCTCTGGCTGGAAGCCCTATGATCACCTTTAATTCATCCCTTTCCTCTGTACCCACCAAAGCACCAGGTCTAAGGATATGTCACCTTGATGACAGTCTTTACTGGACTCTCTGCCTCTAGTCCTGCCTTTTTCCACACCAGACTCCTCCTAAATGACTCCTGTAAAACGTTAATTTAATCATGTCATGATCATGCTCATAAGCTGTTAAAGATCTCCTGCCCTAGTTCTTACTCTAGTGATCAAGTGTTCGGAAGTCAACCCCATGGGTTTAGCATCAGCTTCCACCTGGAGGTAAGGCCTCCCCATCTGGTCTCTGCTGCTGCCTCCTCCCTGCTCACCTTAGAGCTCATGAACTTAACTTTCAGTACTCTTTACACACACACACACACACACACAGTCCTTGTGGGTCTAAGTTTCATGTAGTTCCTCCTACCAAAAAAAGTACAAGCAACTCACCTGTTGAGAACTCAATGCCAAGTGCTGCAATTTCATCATCTCATTTAATCTTCCAAACAAGTCCATGGTAGCAAATGGTACCATGGTAGAAACAAACTCGGCCTCTGAGAGGTTAAGAGAATTGATCAAGTACCAGAGTTGGCACTGGAGCCTATATCTTCTCTGATTCCAAAGACATGTAATCACCAGGTTACTGAGGACCAACAATATTGTGGTCAAACTTCTCCTCCTGGCATTCAAGGCTTTCCAGAAACCAGTCGCATGAACCCCCAGGACACCTCCATCTGCTCTAGCCATTTGTTTTGGATGGGTTGTCTTCTAACAAAGAAGTTCCCGAGGGGCAGTGACAAAGGCTTTACATATCTTGGGGTCCTTCACAGGGCCTGGACCAGGGTACAAAGCATTAGTTCTTGTGGAGGAGAATCAAAGTGCTTCAAATGCACTCCAAGCAATAGCAAGCCATGCAGAGTGATACTTTGCAAAGGAAAGACTTGTTCTGTGACCTCTGATGATGGATGACAAGCAAACCCTTCTGTGTTTGTAGGAACAAACTAGAAACGCTGAAAAAAAAATCCTAATCGAAACTTGAAGAGGATGTAACAAAGAATGAAGCATTGACATATATAAACTACCATGTGTAAAGTGGGGCTTCCCAGGTGGCTCAGTGGTAAAGAATCCACCTGCCAACGCAGGAGATGCACAAGACAAGGGTTCGCTACACAGAGTCAGACATGACTAGGCAACTAACATTTTCACCTTCATTTTCAATCTTTTATCAGATATATGATTTGCAAATATTTTTTCTCATTCTGTGGGTTTCCTTTTTACTCTATTGATACTGTTGTTTGACGTACTTTTTAAGATCTTCCTGAAACTTAATTTGTCTGTTTTTTTTCTTTTATTACCTGTGCCTTTGGTGTCATTTCCAAGAAATCATTGCCAAATCCAATGTAATGAAATGTTTTTCTTATACTTTCTTCTAAGAGTTTTGTTTGTTTGTTTGTTTTAGGTCTTATATTTATGTCCTTGATCTGTTGTGAGTTCATTTTCGTATATGGTGCTAGGTAAGGGTCTGGTTTCATTCTTTTGCATATGGATACCTAGTTTCCCAGCACCATTAGTTGAAAAGATTGTCCTCTCCCTCACTGAATGGTTTTGGCACCCTTGTCAAAAACCCTATATACAAGGGTTTATTTGTGAGCTCTCTAGTCTATTCCATTAGTCTTTATGTCACTACCACAATGTTTTAATTACTTATTTTTTAGTTTATTTTAACTACTTATTTTGTAGTTTTTAAAATAAGTTTTGAAATCAGGACGTATGTCTTCCAGTTTTTTCTTTTTCAAGACTGTCTTTGCTATCTGGAGTCCCTTAAGGTTCTGCCTATTGTCTTTTGCCATTGGATATAACATCTTGACCACTCAAGAATTGCACCCCTCACAATTCCTCACAGTTTTGCCCCCACCTCACTGCTTCCAGGGAAACCTTCAGCTGGAAATGTGGGGCTAGGATCTTGTGGGGCCTATGTTTGGAGACGAGGAGAAGGCAGAGGGCTCCTTGGGGCTGGAGCAAACAAACAGTATATGCTAGGAGGAAATTGTGGCCATTACTCATGATGCCCCAGAGAAGAAGGGAAGGAAGGAAGATGCCATATTTGATCCTTTGGCTTTGACCTTCCAGGCTACCTGCACCCCAGAGAATAGTGCTCAGATGAGCATAGGCATGGGACTGGGCACGACCATCCCAGGGTGGAGGCTCAGGCAAGTTGAAGAGCATCCAGGCTTCCTTCATTCCCACATGGCCTATGGGAGCCACCAGCATTCTGAGGGCCTTCCCACCAGGCTTCTCCAGGTCCACAGAACCATAAGGAAGGCCCTAGGAAAAGCTGTGTGATTATAATAGAGCCTCCAGTGTAATACTTCTGCTTGTACTCCCTTCCCCCGATCAATACTCTCTTAGAGGCCAGCCAGTCTCTACCTCCTGCTCTGTGGGTGGAAGAGACTTAATAAGCTAAATGCATCTAATCCCAAGTGCTTTTTCCCAGGGAACATGGAACTTTAGGTCAGTGAAACCATTACATTATGCACTTGTGTGGGAGAGACTTGGGGTCAAGGAGACTTTTTTCCCTGGGTGCCCTTAAATCAGATTTTCAACATCCTCTACTCAGTTCCCACAGCAGTGGATCTTAAGGGAGGGCTGCATTTCATTTCCCCAAATCTAGTTTAATATACAGATGCTTGAGACAAAATCAGCGAGGGTACAGAAGAATTCAACATATCAACCAACTTGAGCTAGTTGACATATATAGAACATTCCACCCACTCTCACGAAATGTATTTTTTTTCTAGTGTACATAGAACATGCACCAAGATGGACTGTATCTTGGGATATAAACAATCCTCAATAAATTTAAAAGAATTTAAATCATGGAGAGTAAGTTCCCTGATGACAGTGGAATCAAACTAGAAATCAATAACAGAAAGATAAGAGGAAAATTTTGAAATACTTGGAAACTAAACAACAGATTTCTAAGTAAACCATGGGTCAGAGCAGTAGATTCAAGGAAATTAGAAAATGTTTTGAGCTGAGTGAAATAAAAGTACAACATATCAAAAATTGTGGGGTGCAGCTAAAGCAGTGCTGACAGGGAAACTTACATTACATGCTAATATAAGAAAAGAAGGGTCTTCCAAGGTGGTGCTAGTGGTAAAGAACCCGGCTGCCAATGCAAGAGATGTAAAAGATGTGGGTATGATCCCTGGGTTGGGAAGATCACCTGGAGGAGGGCATGGCAACCCACTCCAGTATTCTTGCCTGGGAAATCCCACGCACAGAGGAGCCTGGTGGGCTACAGTCCATGGGGTCACAAAGAGTTGGACTGAAGCGACTTAGCACCCATGCATGCATAAGAAAAGAAGAAAGGTCTCAATCAATGATCTAATCTTCCTCAAGAAACTACAAAATGAAGAGCAAAATAAACCCAAAGCAAGGAGAAATAAAGAAATAAAAAAGAAGAGAAATCAATGAAATTGAAAACAAAAGGCAATGACAGCAAAAGTAGATTCTTTGGAAAGATCATGGAAATGACAATCCTCTAGTAATACTGACAAAGGAAAGAAAGAAGACATATTACTAATATCAGGAATGAAGCAGAATACCCATACAGACACTGTAGGCATCATTGGAATAATAAGGGAAAAACTCCAACAATTCTATCATAAATTTGACAATTCAGATGAAATGCTCCAGTTCCTTGAAAACCACAGACTACCAAAACTCACCCAAGAAGAATTAACCTGAATAGTTCTTTAATTATTAAATAAATTGAATTACTAAAACATTCCACCAAAAATAGCCCTGTCCAAAATGGCTTCCTTGGTGAATTCTACCAAACATTTAAAAGAGATATAACACAAATTCTACCTAATTTCTTTCAGAAAACAGAAGAGGAAGGGAATATGTTCTCAACTCATTTTATGAGGCCAGATCAACCTGATACCAAAACGTGGCAGAGATGTGATAGGTACAGAATGAAGGGATAAAACAGATGATTAAGCATTTAATCCCACTAGGGGATTATAAGTAGAAAAATATGGGAGACCCCTGTTAGTTAACTCAAGAAAGCAGTTTTGCTTAACTACAGAACCAAGCAGGCTTGCTTAGCAACAAAACCATGCACCAGAAGCACAGGACATGTTCCCAAACAATGAAACAATGGTGGCATGAGACCCACATCCTGTCCAGTGAGCTCAGTAAGTTAATGAGCCCTAAGACATGCTCTCTCCACACATAAAAAAAACACACAATAATTTGTAGGCATAGCTTGACCATGTAGGGACAAGAGAACTCCTCTGCCCAACCTGGAGGAGGAGCTGATGATGGAAGCATGACGTCTACTCAAGAAAGACAAAGAAGTTCTTCTCCCTCTCCTCACTTTTCCTTTGATTATAAAACTGTAGCCCAGTAAGTTCTTGGGTCATGGCATTTCTTGCCCGCCTGCTTGTAAACCTCACAAGCATCCTATTCTAATAAATCACTTCTTACCTGCCACTTTGCTCTTGCTGAGTTCTTCTCTGCACTGGGACATAAAGGACTATGGTACTGGATCTCTTCAGAGTCCTGGAAATTTCACCATGGATTGATTTCACATGGTCCAAAAATCAAGCAATCAAACTACAGGTCAATATTCCTCATGAATATAGACCCAACAGTTTTCAACAACATATTTGTAGATGGAATTCAGCAACATATAAAAAGAATATGTCACAACCAAGAGGAATCGCCTGATAATGTAAGACATACTCTAATTTGAAAAGCAACCAATGTAATCTACCATATTAACAGTCTAAAGAAGAAAATATAGATGCTTAGGCCTCAATATATATGCCTTGGTTATCAGCACTTTTATGAGTAGGAGCAGGCAATCTACATTTTAACAAGTCCCCTAGGTGTTTCTTGGGGTGTCTCAATACCCACAACCCTTCAGAATAAAGAATTTCCCTCTTAGCTTGGCATAAAAGGCCCTCTGTGAGCAAGCTCCTGCCTGCCACTCTGCCCTCATCTTTTATGTCTTCCCTCCTGAAGCTGAGGAAATATTAAACAACCTGGGGTAACCACTACCTTCCACACACAGATTGTCCTGTTCCAGCCATCTGCTCTCGACTCCTCTCTGGCCTTAGCCTAGTGATTCCCATTCTTTTTTCATAACTTACAGCTCAAACATCACCTTCTCTGGGGCCCCTTCCCTGGGCCAGGCACCCTTCTTGGGGTTCCCACAGTCTCCTTAGACTTTCCTCTCTCAGCTCCCTGGTCAAATTGTATTGGGATTGTCTGTCACTTGTTGCCTTACCCTGTTGTTTAATTCAAGGCCAGCCCAGAGTAGGTGCCAAGTACTTTGTACTTAGACAGCTGGGAGGCAAGGGCTCCCTCCTACAATTGTAGGGTAAAGGGAGAGAAGCAATGGGCACCTCTGAAAACCCCTCAAGGGCCAAAGGCCCAGTGACAGACAGATACCCCAAAACCCTTCTCCATTGTAGGATGCTGATTGAGGGTTTGTTCTGAGCCACAGCCTTCCAACTGTGCCTTGGTTTTGTGCGGCCCTTTCACCCATGTGGAGGCAGCAACACACCCAGGGTCAAGACTACAGGTGACTCTCCATTATCAAGTTTAAGGGATGGAGGAGGGGGAGGTGAAAGCGATCAGAAGTGCAAACCACTGAGCACTCTGGACTTAAAACATTGATTTTCACATGGATGGTTTTGCCCCCGCAGGAACATTTGCCAAAGTCTGGAGACTGTTTTGTTACATGAGGGTGGGGCAGGGAGAGGAGGCATTACTGACATCTAGTGGGTAGAAAGCAAGGATGCTGCTAAACATGCTGTAATGCACAGGACACACTTCCCCAACACCTAGATAATTATCCAGCCTGAAATGTCAACAATGCAAGTTTGAGAAACCCTTGATCAGAGAGGACTGAGAGGTGGGGCTCAGAACAGCCCTGAATAGTGAAGAAATATCATCATCATTATCAAATTACTTGTCTGCCAAAACGGCCTGAATAACTGTTGATTCGTGAGCCTTTGCCTCTGGGATCAACTGAAGAACCCCGAAGGCAGTTGGTCTCATTGGTTCTGAACGATTAGTAGATGTAGGCCCCCTACAATAGTAAGAAGTCTGATTCATAGACTATTTAAAAATAAGTCAGTTTCAAGTAAAACAGTAACCTCAACTAATGCCTGAGAGGATGTGACTAAGTAGAGGTTAACCTTGACCTTTGTTAATGAATAGATAAGGTAAAGTAATTGGCACATAATTGCATGCAAATGATGCTGCTACCAGACTAGTTGAACTGTCTCCAGCCATTTTTATTCAGATGATTAATTTCATAGCTTACAATTTTTTAAGTGTTGGGGCTGCCTGTACTCATGTACTGTGGATTATGGCTCTTTCAATGAATGAGATTTCACTCTGCTGTTCAGAGGTTCAACCAAGGTTTTGCTAATCTTAAGAGTTTAAAATTAAGATCAAACCATGTAGGGAAAAACTGTGTGTGTGAGATACATTTATTTCTACATTTATATATTTCTATATGCATCTCTCTCTCTCTCTCTCTCTCTCACACACACACACACACACACACACACACACACAAGGAATAGTGCACAGTATGGGGAACCATGGCCACCTCAGAAAGAGGGTGTTAGAAAGTATTTACAGGCTGTGTTCTGTGACTTGGGGAGAGTTGAAGGTTTGCTCTAGATTGGGTGCTATCAGGAAGCAGGGCCACTTCTATGGATATTTCAATAATTTTACCCAGAAGAAGGGCAGACCAGAGAGATGCTAAAGCTATAATTGATAAACAAGCAGCAGCTACTTATATTAGCCACAAGAGGAAGATGTTTGGTCATTTCCGTGGATTAGACAATGGTCATGTTTTGCGGGGGTTCAGACAGGATTAATGAGTGGTCATATTTCTGCCTTGATCCATCACTGTCACTGAGCGGCATTGTCTGATGGTATTGTTTGTGAGATTATTTACATTCAGCAGGAGAATAGCAAGGCCTAGCTGGGAGTGCTGGACAGCCTGGGATGCTTCTTCCTTTCTTGATGTATTATGTTATATTAATATTAGATCCCATCCTAACTTACCATATCATAATCAGTTCAGTTCAGTTGCTCAGTCGTGTCCGACTCTTTGTGACTCCATGAACCGCAGCATGCCAGGCCTGCCTGTCAATCACCAACTGCCGGAGTCTACCCAAACCCATGTCCATCGAGTTGTTGATGCCATCCAGTCATCTCATCCTCTGTCTTCCCCTTCTCCTCCTGCCTCCAATCCTTCCCAGCATCAGGGTCTTTCCAATGAGTCAACTCTTCGCATGAGGTGGCCAAAGTATTGGAGTTTCAGCTTCAATATCAGACCTTCTAATGAACATCCAGGACTGATGTCCTTTAGGATGGATTTGTTGGATCTCCTTGCAGTCCAAGGGACTCTCAAGAGTCTTCTCCAACACCATAGTTCAAAAGCATCAATTCTTCGGCGCTCAGCCTTTTTCACTGTTCAACTCTCACATCCATACATGACTACTGGAAAAACCATAGCCTTGACTAGATGGACATTTGTTGGCAAAGTAACATCTCTGCTTTTCAATATGCTATCTAGGTTGGCCATAACTTTCCTTCCAAGGAGTAGGTGTCTTTTGATTTCATGGCTGCAATCACCATCTGCAGTGATTTTGGAGACCCCCCCAAAAAAGTCTGACACTTGTTCCACTGTTTCCCCATCTATTTCCCATGAAGTGATGGGACCAGATGCCATGATCTTAGTTTTCTTAATGTTGAGCCTTAAGCCAACTTTTTTACTCTCCTCTTTCATTTTCATCAAGAGGCTCTTTAGTTCCTCTTCGCTTTCTGCCATAAGGGTGGTGCCATCTTCATATCTGAGGTTATTGATATTTCTCTCGGCAGTCTTGATTCCAGCTTGTGCTTCTTCCAGCCCAGCGTTTCTCATGATGTACTCTGCATATAAGTTAAATAAGCAGGGTGACAATACACAGCCTTGACGTACTCCTTTTCCTATTTGGAACCAGTCTGTTGTTCCATGTCCAGTTCTACCTGTTGCTCCATGTCCAGTTCTACCTGTTGCTTCCTGACCTGCATACAAGTTTCTCAAGAGACATATAGTAATACTATATATATATATATATAAAATATATTTCTATATAATATTATAGATATTAGAATATGTATTTCTATATAATATGGGCTTCCCTGCTGGCTCAGATGGTAAAAAATCTACCTGCAATGCGGGAGACCTGGGTTCAATCCCTGGGTCGGGAAGATCCCCTGGAGAAGGGAATGGCAACCCACTCCAGTATTCTTGCCTGAAGAATCCCATGGACAGGAGAGCTGGCTATAATCTATGGGGTTGTAAAGAGTCAGACACAACTTAGCGACTGAACAACAACAACAATATTTTACATATATGTATATATATAATAGATAAAATACATTATATAGTGTATATATAATATATAAAATATATACTGAAATGAAAGTGTTAGTTGTTCAGTCGTGTCTGACTCTCTGTGACCCCATGAACTGCAGCATGCCAGGCTTCCCTGTCCCTCACTATCTCCCAGAGTTTGCTCAAACTCATGTCCATTGAGTCGATGCCACCCAAACATCTTATCCTCTGCCACCCCCTTCTCCTCTTGCCCTCAATGATTCCCAGCGTCAGGGTCTTTTTCAACGAGCTGGCTCTTCCCATCAGGTGGCCAAAGTATTGGAGCTTAAGCTTCAGCATCAGTCCTTCCAATGCATTTTCAGGGTTGATTTCCTTTAGGATTGACTAATTTGATCTCCTTGAAGGCCGAGGGACTTTCAAGAGTCTTCTTCAGCACCACAGTTCAAAAGCATCAATTCTTTGGTGCTCAGCCTTCTTTATGGTCCACCTCTCACATCCATACATGAGTACTGGAGAAACCATAGCTCTATATGGAACTTTGTTGGCAAAGCGATGTCTGTTTTTTGATACACTGTTCTAGGTTTCTCATAGCTTTCCTTGCTAGAAGCAAACATCTTTTAATTTCATGGCTGTAGTCACCATCTACAGTGACTCTGAAGCCCAAGAAAATAAAATATGTCACTGCTTCTTCTGTTTTTCCTCTTCTCTTTGCCATGAAGCGATGGGACCAGATGCCATGATCTTACTTTTTTGAACGTTGAGTTTTAAGTCAGCTTTTTCACACTCCTCTTTCACCTTATCAAGAGGCTCTTTAGTTCTTCTTCACTTACTGCCATTAGAGTGGCATCATCTGCATATCTGAGGTTGTTGATATTTCTCCTGGCAATCTTGATTCTAGCTTGTGGCTTATCCATCCTGGCATTTCACATAATGTACTCTGCATATAAGTTAAATAAGCAGGATGACAATATACAGCCTTGTCATCCTCCTTTCCCAATTTGGAACCTGTCTGTTTCTCCATGTCCTGTTCTAACTATTGCTTCTTGGCCTGCATACAGGTTTCTCAGTAGACAGATAAGGTGGTCTGATATTCCTATCTCTTGGAAGAATTTTCCAGTTTGTTGTGATCCACACAGTCGAAGGCTTTCATGTAGTCACTGAGGCAGATGTTTTCCTGGAACTCTCTTGCTTTTTCGATGATCCAGCGAATGTTGGCAATTTGATCTCTGGCTCCTCTGCCTTTTCTAAACCCAGCTTGTTCATCTGGAGGTTCTCAGTTCACATACTGCTGAAGCCTAGCTTGAAGGATTTTGAGCATAACCTTGCTAGCCTGTGAAATGAGCACAACTGCATAGTAGTTTGAACATTCTTTGGAGTTGCCTTTCTTTGGGATTGGAATGAAAGCTGACCTTTTCTAGTCCTGTAGCCACTGCTGAGTTTTCCAAATTTGGTGACATATTGGGTGCAGAACTTTAACAGCATCATCTTTTAGGATTTGAAATAGCTCAACTTGAATTCCATCACCTCCACTAGCTTTACATATGGCCTGCCACATCCACAGGCTCTGCATCTACAGATTCAAGTAACTGTGGATGGAAAATATTTAGGAAAACAATTCCAGAAAGCTCCAAAAAGAAAAACTGGAATTTTCCAGGCTCTAGGCAACTGTTTACATAGTATTTACGTTGTATTAAGGTATTATCAACAATCTAGAGATGATTTGAAAGTATACAAGAGGATGTGTATAGGTTATTTGTAAATACTGTGGCATCATATAAAGGACTTGAACATCCTTTGGTTTTGGCATCCTCAGCAAGTACTGGAACCAGTTCCCCACTGGTACCAAGGGACCAGTGTATATGTATGTATGTATGTATATATATATATAATATTCCCATAACCTAGAATCAACTAGTATTAGCTTAGTATTCTAGTATTAACTTAGTGTTCTTCCTTCTGGTCATTTATTCCATGCTTAGGTTTTCATTGGTTGGTTTTCTTTGTTTAAAGACTGTACGCATGTTCTTTGGCTACTTTAGGAGATATGGTTTCCTCTCTGAGACATCCACAAAGTTAGGACACTCACTAGCACACGAGCACCATGATTCTTCAGGCCTGCCCTCATCCCTACAGTATGGTCTCTTTCCCTTCCAACCTGCTCACCTCTCTATCTCCACAACCACCAAAAGCTTTTTCCTTCTTCAGATTCACTGTGAGAACGCCATAGCAGGCGACCTCTGCTGGCCGCGGCGGGAAGGTGCATTTTGGCAGCTGAGGGCACATGGCTACTCTACCTGCTCGCTCGCACCCCATACAGAAGAGACCCTAAACTAAAGGAAGCGTGGAAGTCCAGAGCTAGCAAATTGGGAGGGGCAATATGACATTACACCACTCAGGTTTTAGACCACTTAGGTTTCTGCTTGAGGGTTTGGGGATGCCCAACTTGATGGAGCAGGAGTTTTGAAACCAAACACATGATGGAATTGGGGTCCTGATCACCCCCTGGCTCTTTATCTGATCTCCATCTTACAGCCAGTCTCCAGGGAACTGGGAACCAGACAGCCCTGGGTGAACATGTGCTAAGTCCTGAGGATGGAGTGATGTAGTGAAGGCCCCTTTATTTATTTATTTTAGTTTATTAACTTTTTAATTGAAGGATAATCACTTTATAGAATTTTGCTGTTTTCTGTCAAACCTCAACATGAATCAGCCATAGGTATACATATGTCCCCTCCCTCTTGAAACTCTCTTCCCATCCCACCCCTCTAGGTTGATACAGAGCCTGTTTTGAGTTCCCTGAGACATACAGCAAATTCCCATTGGCTAGCTATTGTATGTATGATAAGTTTTCATGTTACTTTCTCCATACATCTCACCCTCTCCTCCCCTCTCCCATGTCTGTAAGTCTATTCTCCATGTCTGTTTCTCCACTGCCACCCTGCAAATAAATTCTTTGGTACCATCTTTCAAGATTCTGTATGTATGCATTAGTATTCAATATTTATCTTTCTCTTTTTATCTTACTTAACTCTGTGTAATAGGCTCTAGGTTTATCCACCTCATTAGAACTGACTCAAATGCGTTCCTTTTTATGGCTGAGTAATATTCCATTGGGTATATGTACCACTACTTCTTTATCCACTCATCTGTCGATGGACATTTAGGTTGCTTCCATATTCTAGCTATTGTAAATAGTGCTTCAGTGAACATTGGAGTACACGTGTATTTTTCAATTTTGGTTTCTTCAGGATATATGCCTAGGAGTGGGATTGCTGGGTCATATGGTGGTTTTATTCCTAGGTTTTTAAGGAATCCCCATATCATCTTCCACAGTGGCTGTATCAATTTACATTCCCACCAACAGTGCAAGAGGGGTCCCTTTTCTGCATACCCTCTCCAGCATTTATTGTTTGTAGACTTTTTGATGATGGCCATTCTGATCAGTGTGAGGTAATATCTCATAGTTTTGACTTGCTTTTCTCTAACAGTGAGCAATGTTAAGCATCTTTTCATGTGTTTGTTAGCCATCTGTATGTCTTCTTTGGAAAAATGTCTGTTTAGGTCTTTTTCCCACTTTTTGATTGGGTTGTTGGTTTTTCTAGTATTGAGTTGTATGATCTGCTTGTATATTTTGGAAATTAATCCTTTGTCAGTTGTTTAATTTGCTATTATTTCCTCCTATTCCGAAGGTTGTCTTTTCACCTTGCTTATAGTTTCCTTTGCTGTGCAAAAATATTTTTTTTCCTTCTGCAGCTTGCTTGGTTTTTTTTTTCTTATTGTTTTTGCCATACATTGTCTGTGCAAAAAGATTTTAAGTTTAATTATGTCCCTTTAAAAGGGACGTTTCTCTGGAACATCTTCCCTGACCCCTCCTATTACAGTCTCTTTCAAAGAAGTTTCTTGGGATGAGATGAGACCTGGAATGTTAATCTGGGTGTATAAGCTTCTTGGCTTCTCTGAAGCTGTTTCTGTGTCTTTAAAGAGGTGCTAAAAATAGTCTCCTCTTTGCAAGATTTGTTGTGAAAATGAGAGAAAACATCTACATAGTTCTGGTACATAGTTAGATACTTAAAAGTTGGTGGCCTAGCCTGCTGACTCAGCCTCAGTGCAATGATCTCTCAGCAGTGAGAAAGAAGGGGGAGGAATGGGCCCCAACAAGCTGAGATGTACACAAAGGCTGAGAAGGGAAGACTTCTCCCCGTTCTTACCCCCATCCTCTGTTGCCTTCTTGCCTCAACTGAGAGCTGGCAGAGCCTGCCTCCATCAAAATCTACTCTTACATAAGATTAGGGCTGTAACAGGGAGTCTGGCCTTAAGCTGGAGGACTGAAACTCTAAGGAGGAAACACCAAGCATCAGGCAGTGGGTGGGAGAGGACCAGATGGAGAGGATTTGCTTCAGTGCCCCTGAAATCCAGCCTATCTACACACGAGAAAAAAGGCAGTTTTGGTTAGGAGGTGTTATTAAAGAAGTCACATGGTCCTAGTAGGACACAGTCACATCCACTGACATCCCACCACAGGGGCTTCCAAGCACTAAGACTGGGCTGACTGTTTCTCCTCAGACTTTTGGTTAATGCTAATGATTTGTAAACAAACTCATAACTGCAGGCTGGTCTTTCAGTGACCTTAAGGGATACTTCTTCTATAATCCCAGTTTCTAATTTGCCTAATTTGTATTTCTAATAATAATAATAATAATAATAATAATAAAGCCACTGTGGACTCCCTTCCTCTCTCTGCCCTCCTCTTGTCCCTTCTACCCAACACAGCCTAAGGCTGTGATCCCTTCATGGGGTTGTGGCGAAGAGGCTTGCATAACTCAATGAAGCTACGAGCCATGCCATGTAGGGCCACTTAAGATGGACGGGTCATAGTGGAGAGTTCTGACAAAACATGGTCCACTGGAGGAGGGAATGACAAACCACCCCAATATTCTTGCCATGAGAACCCCATGAACAGTATGAAAAGGCAAAAAGTTATGACACCTGAAGATGAGCCCCCTAGTTTGGAAGGTGTCTAATATGCTACTGTGGAAGAGCAGAGGGCAATTGCTAATAGCTCCAGACAGAATGAAGCAGCTGGGACAAAATGGAAATGACACTCAGGTGTGGAGGTGTCTGGTGGTGAAAGTAAATTCCGATGCTATAAAGAACAATATTGCATAGGAACCTGGAATGTTAGGTCCATGAATCAAGGTAAATTGAATGTGGTAAAACAGGAGATGGTAAGAGTGAGCATCAACATTTTAGGAATCAGTGAACTGAAACAGACAGGAATGGGTGAATTTAATTCAGATGACCATTATATCTATTGCTGTGGGCAAGAATCCCTTAGAAGAAATGGAGTAGCCCTCATAGTCAACAAAAGAGTCCAAAATGCAGTATTTGAATGCAATCTCAAAAATGACAAAATGATCTCGGTTTGTTTCCAAGACAAACCATTCAACATCACAGTAATCCAAGTCTATGCCCCAACCACTGATGCTGAAGAAACTGAAGTTGACCTGTTTTATGAAGACTTACAAGAACTTCTACAACTAACACCGAGAAAAAGACATCCTTTTCATGATAGAGGATTGAAATGCAAAAGTAGGAAGTCAAGAGATACCTGGAGTAACAGGTAATGCTGGGGTCCAGCCCCAGCGGGTCCGGGGGTCTTGAGGGATGAGTGGCATCGGCGGAAGAACTGAGCTGAGTCGATGTGTGGTGATGAAGCAGTCTCTCTTTATTGCTGTTAGTTTTGTGAGGTGATGGAGAAGTCTCTCCCTTTATTTTTGTTAGTTTACAGTTTTATAGCCAAAAAACATCCCCATTACATCACAAATATTGTATACAATCTTTTGTTTTCTGCCTACCATCAACAACTTTAGCATTAAGCTCATTTTCCTTGCAAAAGGTCAGATTTCTGCATAATTAGACTTAACAATAGTATGTTTACCATTTGAATGTCTCCAGCATACTTCGGATAAGTACATCAATCTAAGTAGAAAGGTTACATTTCTCTTAGTAGGTGCAACTATGTAGAAGCTAGAAAGAAGGGCTTAAGCTTGAAACTTTTATTCTATTAACCTATTTTGGTTCTTACAAGGAAAGAGAAAAGAGAACAAAGAGACAGTTTAGCAGCACTGCTTTAACAATGAAACCCTATTAACCTTACAACTACTAAAATGAACTCCTATGTCTACATTATCCTAAAGCAATCAATATCTCCAACTATGCTGGCCACAGTTATGAGCATTCCTAAGTCCCAATCCAGCCTGATTTCGTCAAGGAAGGGAGCCTCCTCCGTGGAGTGGTCAGGGGAGTGGGAGGTGGAAAGGTGACCCAAGTACGAGCGCTTCTGGTGGTGGCCTTGCCATGACCCCCAGAGAACTCTTGGTAAACTCCCCAGTAAGGAGTAGTAATCTATTTAAATGTCCCTTTCATTCCTCCTTAGCCCCCGGGAAGGCGATCCACCTTCCCAGATCCTCTGGTGGATAAGGTCTGGGGGGATTACCTCAGGATGAGTTCTTTCCGACTGGGACTGACCTACTGAGATGAGCCAATGTTGCGAGCATGGACAGAACTCCCAAGAAAAATACCAGGGGGTGCCTAGCCCGGGATGCCCCGATAAAGAAAGTCAGCTTTGCAATTTCTTTCTTAGTCTCGTGACCTTGTCATCCGAGCAAGGGGGCATCCTGATGGCTCCCAGCAAGGTAAGTTTGACCTTGAAGTACAAAATGAAGCAGGAAAAAGGCTAACAGAGTTTTGTCAAGAGAACACTGGTCATAGCAAACACCCTCTTCTAACAACACAAGAGATGACTTTACATGTAGATATCACCAAATGGTCAATACTGAAATCAGATTGATTATATCCTTTGCAGCCAAAGATGGAGAAACACTATACAGTCAGCAAAAACAAGACCTGGAGCTGACTGTGGCTCAGATCATCAGCTCTTTATTGCAAAATTCAGGCTTAAATGGAAGAAAGTAGGGGAAACCACTAGGCCATTCAGGTATGACCCAAATCAAATCCCTAATGATTATACAGTGGAGGTGACAAGTAGATTCAAGGGATTAGATCTGAGAGAGTGCCTGTAGAACTATGGACTGAGGTTTGTAACACTGTACAGGAGGTGGTGACCAAAACCATTCCAAAGAAAGAGAAATCCAAGAAGGCAAAGTGATTGTCTTAGGAGGCTTTGCAAATAGCTGAGGAAAGAAGAGAAGTGAAAGGCAAAGGAGAAAGGTGAAGATATACCCAACTGAATGCAGAGTTCCAGAGACTAGCAAGAAGAAATAAGAAGGCCTTCTTCAATGAACAATACAAAGAAAGAGAGGAAAACAATAAAATGGGAAAGACTAGAGATCTCTTAAAAAGAAAACCAAACTGGAGATATCAAAGGAACATTTCATGCAAACATGGGCATGATAAAGAATAGAAACAGTAAGGACCCATCAGAAGCAGAAGAGATTAAGAAGAGGTGGCAAGAATACACAGAACTATACAAAAAAGGTCTTAATGACCCAGATGACCACAATGGTGTGATCACTTTCCTAGAGCTGGAGATCCTGGAGTGTGAAGTCAAGTGTGCCTTAGGAAGCATTACTACAAATAAAGCTAGTGGAGGTGATGGAATTCCAGCTGAACTATTTCAAATCCTAAAAGATGATGCTATTAAAGTGCTGTATTCAATATGTCAGCAAATTTGGAAAACTCAGCAGTGGCTACAGGACTGGAAAAAGTCAGTCTTCATTCTAATCCCAAAGAATAGCAGTGCCAAAGAATATTCAGACTACTGCACAATTGTACTCATTTCACAGGCTAGCAAGGTTATGCTCAAAATCCTTCAAGCTAGGCATCAGCAGTATGCAAACTGAGAACTTCCAGATGTACAAGCTGAGTTTAGAAAAGGCAGGGGAACCAGAGATCAAATTGCCAAGATTTGTTGGATCACAGAGAAAGCAAGGGAATTCCAGAAAAACATCTACTTCTTCAGCAACTACACGAAAGCCTTCGACTGTGTGAATCACAACAAACTGTGGAAAATTCTTCAAGAGATAGGAATACCAGACCACCTTACCTGTCTACTGAGAAACCTGTATGCAGGTCAAGTAGCAACAGCTAGAATTAGAGATGGAACAATGGATTGGTTCCAAATTGGGAAAGGAGTGATGACAAGGTTGTATATTGTCACCCTGTTAATTTAACTTACATGCAGAGTATATTATGTGAACTGCCAGACTGGATGAATCACAAGCTAGAATCAAAATTGCCAGGAGAAATATCAACAACCTCAGATATGCAGATGATATCACTCTAATGGCAGGAAGTGGAGAAGAACTAGAGCCTCTTGATGAGGTGAAAGAGAAGAATTAAAACCTTGGCTTAAAATTCAACGTTCATGTCATCTGGTCCCATCACTTCATGGCAAATAGATAGGGAAACAATGGAAACAGTGGCAGACTTTATGTTTTTGGGCTCTAAAATCACTGCAGATAGTGACTGCAGCCATGAAATTAAAAGATGCTTGCTCCTTGGAAGGAAGGTTATGATAAACCTAGACAGCATATTAAAAAGCAAAGCTGTCACTTTGATGACAAAGGTCCATATAGTCAGAGCTATGGTTTCTCCAGTAGTCATGTATGGATGTGAGAGGTGGACCATAAAGAAGGCTGAGTGGTAAAGAATTGATACTTTTGAACTGTGGTGCTGAAGAAGACTCTTGAGAGTCCCTTGGCCTGCAAGGAGATCAAATCAGTCAATCCTAAAGGAAATCAATCCTGAAAATTCATTGGAAGGGCTGGTACTGAAGCTTAGGCTCCAATCCTTTGGCCACCTGATGCCAACTCACTGGAAAATACCCTGATGCTCGGAAAGATTGAGGGCAGGAGGAGAAGGGGACAACAGAAGATAAGGATGGCATGACTTGGTGATGCTTAGTTTGCATCAGAGAAGTTGCTTAGTTTGAGCAAACTCTGAGAGATGAGAGTGAAGGACAGGGAAGACTGGCATGCTGCAGTCCATGGTGTTACAAAGAGTTGGACATGACTTAGTGACTGAACAACAACAAAATCTCCCAGACTGAGAATGTCACCTCAGACACAGCTGTTTTATTTCCCTGTAGTAGAGCTGAGCTAGAGGTTCCCTGAAGACAGGGCCCAATATGTGGTTTTAACGTTTCATCAAATGCTTCTACATGCCAGGCACTGTGTTTTGCCTCTCTCTCTTTTTCCAAATTAAAAAATAATCACAGGAAGTTGTGAAGATACTACAGAGAGGTCTTATGTATTTTTTTGCCCAGTTAGTCCCGATGGTTAAATCTTTTGTTCCTCTAGTAGAATAACAAAATTGGGAAATGAACACTAGTGCAATGTGTGTATGAGTTCAATGTCATTTCATGACAGATGTAACCACCGCCTTGGTTAAGATCCAGAACTATTCCACCAGCACAAAACCCCCCCTCTAGCTACTTCTGTACAGTCACTCCCTTTCACTTCCCCTCTGCCTTCACTCTTAACCCCTGGAAACGACTCATCTGTGCTCCAACTCTGGACTTTTGTCACTTCAAGAAAGTTACACACGGAATCAGACTGTGTGTAGCCTTTAGAGGTTGGTTTTTTCCATTCAGCATAATGCCTTTGCTATCTATCCAAGTCACTGCATGTCTCTATAGTTTCTGCTTTTTTTTTCATTGGTGGCTAGTGCTGTTGGTATTGTGTTTAAGAGCTCTATCAAGCCCCCAGTTCTGAAGCTTTTCTCCTGTGTGTTCTCACTCCCCACTCTAGAGAATGGGAGAAACAAACCCTCCTTTCCCCAAGTTCCACAGCTGATCCATCATGACGTCAAGATGATCCCACCTCCTAACTGGGCATGTTCACCGCAGGCCTCACAGGACACTTCCGCCATCACCTCCCACCTGAATGCCTGGAGCAGCTTTCCGACTGTCTCCCCATTTCTACTCTGGGCTGCTCCCCAAACTCAAGGAAAACTTGATTCTGTGTCCTGTCACAAGTTCTTAGGTAGCTCCCCAAAGCTTTTAGTGAAATGAAAAGTGAAAGTGTTAGTTGTTCAGTCATGTCCAACTCTTTTCAACCCCGTGGACTGAAGCCCGCCAGGCTCCTCTGTCCATGGAATTCTCCAGGTAAGAATACTGGAGTGGGTTGCCATTCCCTTCTCCAGGGGATCTTCCTTACCCAGGGATTGAACCTGGGTCTCCTACATTGCAGGTGGATTCTTTGCCATTTGAGCCACCAGGGAAGCCCAAAGTTCTTAGGCTGCAACCTAAATCTTGTGGTCTGTGAGATCCCCACTCTCTGGTCCCTCTTTGCCAATCTCCCAGAACTCACAGAGCCTCTCTTCCCATTTCCCTCAGCCCCAACCTCTGGCCAGCTTTCTGTTCTTTGAAAGTACCCACCATCTGGCCTCTGGGCTCCCACATGTTGTGTCCTCTCCTGCCGGGGTCCAGCCCCAGCGGGTCTGGGGGTCTTGAGGGATGAGTGGCGTCGGCGGAAGAACTGAGCTGAGTCGGTGTGTGGTGATGAAGCAGTCTCTCTTTATTGCTGTTAGTTTTGTAAGATGATGGAGAAGTCTCTCCAAAAGGAGATGGAGAAGTCTCTCACTTTATTTCGGTTAGCTTACAGTTTTATAGCCAAAGAACATCCCCATTACATAACAACTATTTTATGCAAACTTTTGTTTTCTGCCTACCATCAACAACTTTAACATTAAGCTCATTTTCCTTGCAAAAGGTTGGATTTCTGCATAATCAGACTTAACAGTAGTATGTTTACTATTTGAATGTCTCTAGCATACCTTTATTTAGCATAATGTGGCCATATATACACTGTCTTACAAGATAGCCTTTTCAGCAAAGATAAAAATCATGCAACTTATTTAGGAAACATAGGGCTAGAATCTATCTCAAAGAGAGGGGGTTGTAAAA
>ML662919.1:906543-924284 GCA_007570785.1 Antilocapra americana
CACTGTTGGTGGGAATGCAAACTAGTACAGCCACTATGGAAAACAGTCTGGAGATTCCTTAAAAAACTGCAAATAGACCTGCCATATGACCCAGCAATCCCACTGCTGGGCATACACACCGAGGAAACCAGAATTGAAAGAGCCACGTGTACCCCAATGTTCATCGCTGCATTGTTTACAATAGCCAGGACATGGAAGCAACCTAGATGTCGATCAACTGACGAATGGATAAGAAAGCTGTGGTACATATACACAATGGAATATTACTCAGCATTAAAAAAAATATTCATTTGAATCAGTTCTACTCAGGTGGACGGAATTGGAGCCTATTATCCAGAGTGAAGTAAGCCAGAAGGAAAAACAACAATACAGTATACTAACGCATATATATGGAATTTAGAAAGATGGTAACGAAGACCCTGCATGTGAGACAGCAAAAGAAACGCAGATGTATAGAACAGACTCGTGGACTCTGTGGAAGAGGGCAAGGGTGGGATGATATGGGAGAATGGCATTGAAACATGTTAAGTATCATATGTGAAATCAATCGCCAGCCCAGGGCTGATGCTAGGGCCTGGTGTACCAAAGTGACCCAGGGGGAGGGAATCGGGAGGGAGGAGGGAGGGGGGTTCTGGAGTGGGAGCATATGTATACCCATGGCGGTTTCATGTCAATGTATGGCAAAACCAACACAATAAAGTAAAGAAAATTAAAAAAAAAAAGTGCTGACCAAATGTTGTTGGCAAAATGGCACCCATAGTCATGCTCAATGCAGGGTGGCCACATATCTTCCATTTGTTAAAATCACAATGCCTGCAGAGCGCAATACAGTGAGGCACAATAAAATGAGCTATGCCTATAATCTCATTGAAACCTCATGTCAGCCCCCTGAGGGAGGGACCACTGTCAACTTATGAAGAAATTACAATGACAGAGGGATCCATGCTGTAAAACCTGAAGGTGTAGCTAGGCTAGCTTTGCTGATTGTTGTAGGTTTAGGCATGCTGCAGTCCATGGCCACAAGCAAAGGCCACAGTATTTTGGGGACTCATGGGAGGGCCTGCTTCAGGCTTCATAGGCACGAATGGAGGTGAGGACACTCTGTGCAGATGTTTGCATGTAGCCAGTGCATCACTCCTTAGCTCCTCCCCACAGCAGGCTTCCATATGGAAAGTCTGTTGGTGATTATTCCGGTGTCTGTCTTGTTAACAAACCTCCTGGCCAGCTGTCAGCTTTAAGAACTATCTTCTTTTAAAAAAATCATTCAGGAAATCTCTTTCTTTTTGCAAGCTTAAGATAGCAGTGAAGAAGGTCTGTTCATAGGATATCTGCTATATTTGAGTTTCTCTTTGTAAAGTGCTCTGAACATGGAATATAAGTGATAATTATTGTATTCATGTTAGCTGAGTAATGCCTGTTACTAGAATCAATTCGGCCTCCAGCTTCTGGCCCTTTATATACAGCAACTAGCTAGACATCCCTTACTCCCCTCATCCCCACCCCACCAACTACAACCTGCAGGGGCAGATCCTGCCATCTTAGCCAGACTATGAGTTCTTGAGTAACTCTTCTATGACCTAAAGGAAAACCAGACAGAAAAGCAAATTGTTCTCTCTTGGCCTTTAGTGTGTCCATTGGCAAATTTAGACAGGTCTAGGACAGTAGGTTAGTTTAAAAAAAAAACCCAGCAGCTTTATTGAGATATAATTTTTATGCCATGCAAGTCAATCTAGTTTTTTATAACTTATTATGGCCATTTCTAAACATAGACAAAAGTACCTGATTGCTCAGGTGGTAAAGAATCTGCCTGCAATGTGGAAGACTCAGGTTTGATCCCTGGGTGAGGAAGATCTCCTGAAGAAGGGAATGGCTACTTGATCCAGTATTCTTGCCTAGAGAATTTCATGGACAGAGGAGCCTGGCGGGCTACAGTCCATGGGATTTCAAAGAGTTGGACATGACTGAGTGACTAACACCCACACCCACACCCCCACACTCATATACATAGAAAACAGTAGAATGAATCCCCATGTACCCACCTCCCAGCTGCAACAATGAACAACTACTGGCCGATTAATCTTATATCCATCCTGACACTCCTCACCCTCCTCCCCATATACCCAGGAGTATTTTAAAACAAATCACAGAAAACATGTGAATTCACCTATAATACTCCAGTGTGTATCTCTAATACAGAAAGGATGAAAATAAAATAAAACCACAGGAGGAAATCTGGGTTCAGATTTCTAGACTGGAAATTTCTGTAATGTAATGGGGGTGGTGGTGGTGGTGGTGGTGGTGGGAGTGGGTGTTCATGATAGGCTTGGGAGGATCTATATCCTCCCTGAAGCCATGCAAAACACTGTGTGTATTTTGTGAGGGGGCCACTGAAGGAGTATTGGCTTCTGTGTGGATGTGTCTTGGGGAAGGAGGGGCAAGACCCAGACTTTCAACAAATCTCAAAGTGGTGTATGACCCCATAAAGGCTTGGAGTCCCTGGTCTAGAGAAAGGGGCTAAGTGACCTGACATGGATAAAAGAGTCCTAGTATTCAGTGGCCAGTAGTGGGCGGCAGAGCTGCTGGGGAAAATGCTACAGTATCGGGCCTGGTGTGGAGGCTTTAGCCGTTCAGCCTGCGCTTTATGTCTAACACAGGGAGTGGCATCATTTTGAGTGGGGCCCTAAATCTTCCTGGTACCTCAGAACCCCTTGGTGTGGTGTTTTAAGCATGCAGATTCCCCGGGCTCACCCATTAGCCTTCTGAGTCAGTGGGTCTGAGATGGGGCCTGGGAATCTTCTCCTGTTCACCAAGCTCCAGCTTTGAGAAACACAGGTTCCGTGGCTAAGAGCACTGGCTTTGGAGTCCCACAGCCTTGGGCCTGAACCTTGGCTGTACCTCCTATCAGCTGTGTGGCCGCGGGCAAGTCATGAGACCTCTCTTTAAAGTGGGCCTACTTATAGCTCCTCTGCCCCATGGTTGTAAGAAGTAGGTTAGAAAATACACATTAAGTATATGCGTGGTGTCTTACGTGAAGTATGGCACTCAATTGGATGGCAGTTCTTTTTCTTCTTTTTTTGTTGAAAATGACCAATAGTGACTAGGGCTTCTCTGGTGGCTCAGGGATAAAGACTCCGCCTACCAGTGCACTAGATGAGGGTTCGATCCCTGGTCTGGGAAGATCCCACGTGCCTTGAAGCAACTAAACCTATGAGCCACAACTGCTGAGCCTGTGCCCTAGAGGCCATGTGCTGTGACTACTGAAGCCCTAGCACCCTAGTGACAGTGCAATGCAACAAGAGAAGCCACCACAATGAGAAGCCCTCACACTGCAACTGGAAAGGAGCCCCCGCTCACAACTAGAGGAGAGCCCATGCAGCAATGAAGACCCAGCACAGCCATAAATCAATATATATTATAAAAAATAAAAATATGCCACAGTTACAGGCTTTGGAAGGGCAATCCTTACTTCCCCCAGGATGATAAGGGTTTACTGTCCTTCTCATAGAATTGTCTAGATTTAAAAAGTATCAAAGTTTATATATATATATATTTTTTTTAATATAAATTTATTTTGGAGGCTAATTACTTTACAATATTTTAGTGGTTTTGCCATACACTGACATGGGTCTGCCATAGGTGTACCTGTGTTCCCCATCCTGAGCCCCCCTCCAACCTCCCTCCCCATCCCATCCCTCTGGGTCATCCCAGTGCACCAGCCCTCAGCACCGTGTCTCATGCATCGAACCTGGACTGGCGATCTGTTTCACGTATGATAATATACATGTTTCAATGCCATTCTCCCAAATCACCCCACCCTTGCCCTCTCCCACAGAGTCCAAAAGACTGTTCTATACATCTGTGTCTTTTTTGCTGTCTCGCATATAGGGTCATCATTACCATCTTTCTAGATTCCATATATATGCATTAGTATACTGTATTGGTGTTTTTCTTTCTGGCTTAAAATTCATGAGTCCTCTGGGCTCTGCTGACTTTAGCTGACAAGAATGAAGCATAGAAAACTGATGGGCTGAAGTGGTGTTATCAAACTGCCTGGGCCAGAGTGGAACTGGAGTGTTTTTTTTTTCCCTAGGCACCTTCCTGGAGTCGGTGGTCATCTGGAGCATGGTGTGTTGGTCAGGAAACCCTCCATAGCAAAGCCAGCCTGATTTGGCAAATATGTTTCCTGGGCCACACTGAAGACTCCAAGAGAGAATGTGGCTGACTCAGGGATGGTCCCTCTCGCTTGTGGAAAAGCAATTCAAAGCTCACATCCAGCTGAAGGGGGAGTGGGGAGCGGTGCTTGCCATACTCTCATATGCATGGGGCCTCATTGTGATGCCAATGGCCTTTTTTAACTTCCAAACCCTGGTTGTCTCTGGGGACCCAGGGCTGGGAGGCACCAGCGCTGGGTCTGGATTTCTTTATATGAAGGAAAGGCTCTGCTTGGCTTCCAACTCTGTGAGGGCAGGGCCCTGTCTAGGCCTCACCAGAAAACTGTAACATCTACTCAGGTCCCCCAGCTTTTAAAACAGGATAATCTGCCCATGAAGAGAGGTCTCAATTCCCCCGTGTCCAACCTTTTTCAAGGTAATTGGACTTTCTCACCTTGCTGTCACCCTTATTTTTCCAAGGTTACCTCCATTCTGGTGTCTACGTGGTGTCTGACTTTCCAGGTCCCATCTCTTGTTTCTGGCTCTGTGCAAGCCTTGGAAATGAACAACCAGACATGGCCTTCTCCCCTCACCTCTGACCTCCACAGACCCTCTGGTCTCCTGGGACACAGATCATACTTTTTTAGGGACTTCAGGTAATTGTCCTGCCTCTGGGCCTCCTGCTCACCTCCAACCCCAGATGAGTGTACATATAAGTTGTGGATGCAAATGTGTAGTGATGGGCTCCAGAGAGCACTGGCTGTCCAGGTTGCTGTGAATGGATGGCTGGTGAGGGAGGGAATGACCCTTCCTTCCTCGAGCTAGCGCTTCTGCCCGTCAACTGTGCTCACAGGTCCAAGGACAGGCTGGTGGCCTTTTGGTCATGGAAGGAACTCTGGGGCCAAGTTGGGGCTGACTCCGGGTCTGTTCTCTGATGGCTGACAAACATGTAGGCCACTTTTCTGCCCACAGACCTCTGGCTGCAGTGTCCGTGGAGCCAGTGGGGAGCTAGCTTGAGCTATCTCTGGCCTTCTCAGCAGATGGAAACTTGGACTGGTGAGAATCTTAGGGAAGGGACTCTGGAAATTTCTGGGAAACTGAGGCTCAAGCAGAAAGCTTATTTTGTCATCCTCCCCGTTGAAAGAGTTCAAAGTGTCTGAGGCCTTCTTCCTGTCATCCTGAGGTCAGCCTGTGGCTGTCATGAGCGTTTATGTGGTGCTTAAGCTTACCAGCTAGCTGAGATCACTGCCCAGGCTGAGGAAAGACACCAGCAGTGTGTAATACTGTGACCCCAGCAGATGTCCAGGTAATTATGCATGTGTGTGTGTTTGTGTGTGCATGCTTATGTTTTGGAATGTTGATTTTTTTTTCCCTAAAGGAGAGCTAAGGAAAATGTTTGCACAGGGAACTCTGTTCAATCTTATGTGGCAGCTTGGATGAGAGGGGAGTTTGGGAGAGAATGGATACATGTATATGCATGGCTGAGGCCCTCTGCTGTCCACCTGAAACTATCACAGCATTGTCAATCAGCTATACTCCAATATGGGCTTCCCATTTCAGGGTTGTAGGAAGAATGGGAGGAAGTAATACTTAGGGACTTTGGGATGGACATGTACACTCTGCTATATTTAAAGTGGATAACTAACAAAGACCTACTGTATAGCACAGAGACCTCTGCTCAATTTTATGTGGCAACCTGGATGGGAGGGGAGCTTGAGGGAGAATGGATACAGGTATATGTATGGCTGAGTCACTTCACTGTTCACCTGAGACTTTCACAACATTGTTAATCAGCTATACTCCAATATAAAATAAAAAGCTTTAAAAAATTTTAAAAAAAGGAGAGCTAAGGAAAATGCTCAAGGAGGCCCAAGTAATTGACTGAGCCTGTGTCCTCCTAGGAAACAGACTCTTCTGACCCGAAATTGTTTCAGCCAAGGATGATTCGGAAAATCAGACAAAGCAGCATTTAGGGAGGGCTGCCAAAGCCACTCCTCCCTTGGTACCATTGGCTAGACTAACTTCAATTTGGGTTTCTGTGTTCATTTGAGTTTTCTCATGAAGAATAGCACAGGAGCTAATCACTGAAGAAATCTTGATAGGGTGCTGCTGTGCTGAATGCTGTGGGGGTCACAGAGATCAAGGAAGAAAGAGCCCTTGCCATCAAATAGCCTCATGAGGAAACGTGACAGTGGTGTGATACAGGGTAGTTTGGGGCTTATTCAGAGCCTTTTTCTGATTTTATGGGTCTAGGGTGGGGCCCAGGAATCTATTTGATCACACTGCCCAGGAGGCTTGGCATTTATGGCCAGCCACTTCTCTCCAAACCTTGGAGCCCTTGGCACAATGAGACAATCAGACCAGATGACCTCCCAGAGTTTGTCCAGCTCTGATACTCTGAGATTCCCTGAAAAGCCCATTCACTAATCCCACATGGGGGCCTATAACAGGTGCCAGACTTACCCAGACAGATAGCCTTTCTAGGAGCTCTGAGGAGGGGGAATCCTTGTTGAATTGAGGGTGAGAATGGCCTTTCTTCTTTGCCAACAAAGCTCCATCTAGTCAAAGCCATGGTTTTTCCAGTAGTCATGTATGGATGTGAGAGTTGGACTATAAAGAAAGCTGAGCACTGGAGAACTGATATTTTTGAACTGTGGTGTTGGAAAAGACTCTTGAGAGTCCCTTGGGCATCAAGGAAATCCAACCAGTCCATCCTAAAGGAAATCAGTCCTGAATATTCATTGGAAGGACTGATGCTGAAGCTGAAACTCCAATACTTTGGCCACCTGATGCGAAGAACTGACTCATTGGAAAAGACCTTGATGCTGAGAAAGATTGAGGGCAGGAGGAGAAGGGTTTGACAGAGGATGAGATGGTTGGATGGCATCACTGACTCAATGGATATGAGTTTGAGTAAGCTCTGGGAGTTGGTGATGGACAAGGAAGCTTGGCGTGCTGCAGTCCAAGGGGTCACAAAGAGTCGGACATGGCTGAGCTACTGGACTGAACTGATGGCCTTTCTTCATGGACACATTCCACATGAAGCCTCAGAGGGCAGAATGAGGATTTGGAGAGTGTGGTGAAACTATGTGACCAAAGGCTCAAGGCTATGTGGTGATGCTCCTCTGTTTCTCTTTGTGCATCTTATCTGGAACTGGAGATGAAAGAGTTGAGTTGGGATAAGAAAGTCACACTGAGTACCACTCAAGGCTAGATCTCAAGTCCCTTGAAATTTCTCAGATCCCCTTCCTACCCAAAGTCAGGGAATCCTCCTTAAGTACTGACTTGTTGTTACTGGGGGAGATTTCATGAGGCCATTAATTCATTCCATAAACCTTTACTGAATGTTTACTTTGGCTAGGTCTTTTTTTTTGAGCTATAACTGACATACAACATGATATTAATTTCAGTTGTGCAACATACTGATGTGATATTTGTATATATTGCTAAATGATCACCATCATAAGTTTAGTTAATATCTGTTACTACACAGAATTACAATTTTTTTTCTTGTGAGGAGAACTTTTAAGATCTACTCTCTTAGCAACTTTCAACTCTGCAATACATTATCATTAACTATAGTCACCATGCTGTATCTCACATCCTCAGGACTTATCTCTTTTATAACTAGAAGTTTGCACTTTTTGACCTCCCTAACTTGGTCTTGTGTTGAGTGCTAAAGCTACATAGGTGAATATGTGCCCATCCTCGAGAAGCCTCAGTTTGAGCAGTCAATTACAATGAGATGGGTGCATCCAAGACCTTACATGGACATTAGTGAACAGAGAGGCTGTGGTGGGGGAGAGGGGATAAGGAAAACCTCACCAAGGAGGTAGATATGATTCACCAGATTGAGGGGGGAAGAGGGGAGCACTTTGGGGTAGAGGTGGTAGAGAAGTGTAAAACTGCATGGCATACCATCGATGAATTAGCATAGCTTGACAGCTTGTAGGGCTACCAACTGTTCCCCCTCTAATTGATATAAATGGTTTGAGACCCCTAGGGGAATGTTGGGATGTTGGGTACAGTATAGCAGGGGCCATTGCTTGTGTCTCACCAAGTTTTCCTACTCTATCTTGAAGGCCCCAGGGAAGCAGAGGAGTGATTTGAAAACAGATATTGACTTGGATGAATTTGAGTTTTAGAATTTTCCCTCTGGTGGTTTTATAGATGGCAGGGATGGAATGAGTTGAGTAACAGCCAGAAAACTATTGAGAATAAATTTCTCTGGTCCACTGAGAGTTGATGAATTGGGGCAGTACTATGGAGACAGTGAGATACAGGTGGACTGGAGATCTGTTTGGTAGTTCAAATCTGTAGTTTATTGATTAGTTGACCGTGGGGTGTTGAGGGAGAAGATGGAGCTGATGATGACTTCCCGGTTTGATCATTAGGTCGGAGGGGAAGGTTTAGGAGATTGTGGATTAAGGAGAGAAAACAATTTCAGTTTTGGACAAGCTGAGTTTGAAGTGTCTATGGGACATCCAGGTAGAGATGTCCAGTGGATTTTGCTGTTTAGTCACCAAGCTGTGTCCGAATCTTTGTGACCCTATGGACTGTAGCCCACCAGGCTCCTCTGTCCATGGGATTTCCCAGGCAAGAAGACTAGAGTGGGTTGCCATTTCATTGTCCTTGGGATCTTCCTGACCCAGGGAGTGAACCCATGCCTTCTGCATTGGCAGGTGGATTCTTTATCACTGAATCACCAAGGAAGTCCTGATATCCAGTAGGCAGCTGGATAACGAGAGAGGCGCAGCTGAGAAATGTTTCTGAGAAGGGATTGCTGGTTCTTGTGTTTATTTCCTCCTTACATATTAAAAAAATATTCTTTTTGCTCTTAATACACTTCTAAGGACAGATGTTGGTGCTATCTAAGGTTTTATACTTTCTCCTTCCCAATATCTACATATCCATCATTCATAACACATCACATATCCACTCTTAAATTCCCACTATTTATGTAAACATTCCTCTAAATCATGAGGGCAATTAAAAGATCTCAGATCACTTCTTGACTCCTTGCAGTCAAGTGTGGATATTTGAAAAGTCAACCAGGTGTTTGGTCAAGATTCTAGAAGTCATTTGTAATTTTTAAGGAATTAGAAGGAAGTAACAGTGTTTCAAATGTCCATAGACATCATCACCATCACCATCATCAGTACCACCATGATCACTAAAGGGCCAACAGCATGGAACATCTCCTATATGCTAGACACTGTGCTGAAGACTTTTCTTACATGTCTCACTGAAACTTGGTAACTGTCCCAAGGTCACCCAAGGCTATTCCCATGCCTATTTTAATAGATGAAAAAACAGGCACAGTGAGTACGAATGACTTTCTCACAAACCCAGTTAGTAAGCAATAGAGCTGGATTTCAAACCTGCAACTACCCGCATCTGACTCCAGAATCCTTATTCTTAACTGTATTTGACCTGCTTAGGAAGGTTGTTTAAAGTGTCATTGCTGTTGCTTTTCTTTCAGAAAGTGTTCTAGTTTTCTTTCATCTTTTGTGTGTAACTGCCTTATTAGTCAGGCAGCCCATCAACAACCTGAATTGCATACCAGTTTTTAAGGAGAACTATACCACATGCTGAGAGTGGGGTGTGAGACAAAAGGATCAGAAAGCACAGTGCCTGTGCTCAACAACCTACACCTCAAAACACACCCATGAGATGACTAGAATGAGATGAGGCAGTATGAGGCTAGGATGGGATGGAATTCAGAATAAGGCAAGGCTTTGTGGAAGAGATGAGTGCCAGCTATTTCTCTACCTAGAAGAAAAAGACAGAGAGTGAGGCATTCTAGGTTCCTATTAGGAGAATTCAGAAGTCATCAGTGCTTGGTGGGACCATAGAAAACATCTGGTTATTATATTCTGGCTCAAACATCTTGCATCCTGGAAGAAGAAACATATTAATAGCAAGAGAGGAGTGGGGACCTGTATGAGTTAGGGTTCCTGCCAATGTTTTCTCTCTGGGGCAGAGGAGATGACGACCAGCATGCACAAATCCTAGAGGTGCTAAGTGATCACGGGCAGGGATGAGTCAAACTAGGAGCAACCACAAAGCCACCTTGATCAGAACACATTGCAGCAAACCCCAGGGAAGTCTTGTTTTGATTTCCACCTACTTCGTGGGCTTCTCTCAACTCTGGCGACAGTGGGTTGTTTGCTCTTGCATGTGCCTCTGCAGTCCAGGCTGACAGTGGACATTTCATGGGCCTGCCCAGGCTGAAGCCAGACTGTCAGTGGAACAGACTTATGGCTCCTATTTACTCAGCATGGAATATTTCTGATAAGAAACTAAAGCTTCTTTTTTTTTCCCCAACAACAAGTTGCATATTTTCAAGCAAATTAACAAAAGAGTCTTCATTTATAAACTTCTGGTTGTCCTGGTGTTTGGTCAGGAAATACCAGTTTTTTACGTAGTGTCAAAACTTAATCAACTTTCTATCTCTTCCCACAAAAATGTCCCCCCACAGATGTAAAGACATAGGGGTTGGAATCCCAACGTATTTGGCACCCAGACCACCTTGTCATGGAGTCCTCAAAAACCAGAAGGCACGCCTTCCTGCTGAGTCTGTATGTATCTTTGCAGATAAACAAAGGTGTCAAGTTATGGAGGAAAAATCTCTTCTTGGGGCCCCTCTGGAATCTGCTGGCAGTTCCCACCTGCCTCCAGTAAGATCGGGCTTAGGGGCTGTGTGATAGTCATTTCTTGATTCCAGAGGGAGGATTCTAGGTGCTCCAAGGCCTTGCCCTTCACCCTGACCTTTTTGCATTCCATATCCACAGGCATTTGCTATCCATCCCTGGCCTTCAGCCTTTCAGTTCTGAGTTGGAGGCTCAAAGAAAATGCAGTTCCTTCATGTTAGCTATCCTGATTCGGGATCCTGCATTATGCTTGTTGGGCTAGGGGTTTGCCTCACTCTCACTGGGCATCAGCAGAATGGACCCCTGATGTGTGGGGAGGTGATACTCGAGGGCCATGGGACTGGGTGACAAATGGGGATATGGTGGGAGGGATGTAGACTGAGTTTCTATGAACCTGTCCCACCTAATCAGAATGCAATCATCTTAACAGAAAAGGTTTTCAGGAGCTTCAAGACCTAGGGAAACATTTCAATGTTTTTATTTGGAATACTTAATATCAGAAATTTGTGCTTTAGAATGTTAACTGTATACAATTTTGATTTTTTGTAAATATCCTATTTTGTTCTTTCATTCAACAAATATTTGCTAAGCTCTCTACTATAGCTAGCACTAAGCTGACTACAGTGATGAGCAAAACTATACATGGTCCCAGCCCACAGGGAACTTAGAGCCTGGTTGGTGAGCTAGACCTTAACCACATAATCACAGAAATGAATGCTGAGATACAATTGTGAAAAGTTCAAGAAGTATATGCTGTGACAGCACAAAATGGGGGAGTTCTGAGTTTTCAGATCAGAGAGGGCTTCCTTGAGGCAGTAGGATTTTGCTGAGACCAGAGGGACAGAGGGAAAGGTATTTCAGGCAGAGGCAATAGTATATGCAAAGGTCTTGTGATGGGTGTGGAAAAGGCTAGTGTGAATGAGCAGAAAGAGGATTAAGGGGATGTGTGGTGAGAGTTGAGATTGCAAAAGCAGCAGGCCTTCAAGGCCAAGTGCTGTGGGGCCTTGAAAACCTTGCTAAGGAGTTTGATCTTTATCATTAAGCCATAGGAAGTTCTTTTTGAAAATGTTAGCCTGTTGGAGAGACAATTTACTACCCAGGAGAGAAAAGAAAGTGTTGTTTTATTTCTTTGAATATACATGGGTGCACTAACACATAAATAAATCCCATTTCCTACTTTTGGAGGGTTCCAAGAGGAAAAATCTTCTTGAAATGGAGCAGAAATCTTTAGATTAGGAAGAGCCTGATAAGATGATGAGATCTACGGCATGCTGGGAGTTGTGAGTCTGGCTGTTTCTTTAATAACACTTTCCCAATTATGATCCTCCCTTTATACTCTGTCAGTCTCCTCTCCAACCACTCTACATACATTTAATGTTTTTTAAATTGTGGGACTTTCCTGGCAGTTCAGTAGTTAATATTCCACGTGTCTATGGCAGGAGGCATGGGTTTGATACCTGGTCAAGGAACTAAAATTCTGCATGCTGCATGGCACAGACAAAAGGAAATTGGATAAAATATACACAACATAAAGTTTACCATCTTAATCATTTTATAGCATACAGTTCAATGACATTAAGTACATTCACATCGTTGGGATACCATCACCACCACCATTCAACAGAACTTTCATCTCACAAAAATGAAATTCAGTACCCATTAAACACTGAACTCACCATTCTCCCTTCACATAGCCCCTGATGACCACCATTTTAATTTCTGTCGCTGTGAGTCTGACTGCTCTAGGTACCTCATATAAGTGGAATCATATATATAAGTGTTTGTCCTTTTGCAACTGGCTTTTGGTCATTTGACATAATATCCTAAAGGTTCATCCATGTTGTAGCTGTTGTCAGGATTTCCTTCCTTTTTAAGACTGAATAATATTCCATTAAATGTATATACTATGTTTTGATCTTTTCATCTGTTGATGGACATTTGGGTTGTTCCACCTTTTGACTATTGAAAGTAATGCTGCTATGAACTAGTCTCATGCTAGATCACATGATAGGTCTATTTTAAATTTTTTGAGGAACCACTGTATTGTTTTCCATAGGGGCTGCACCATTTCACATTCTTACCAACAGTACATAAGGATTACAGTTTCTCCACATCCTCACCAACTCTTCCTACTTTCTGCTTTTTTGATAGTAACCATCCTATTGGATGGAAAGTGGTATCTCATTGTAGTTTTCTTAAAAATAATTTCTAAAAGTCTTTATTAAATTTATTACAATATTGCTTCTGTTTTATGTTTTGGTCTTTTGGCCTTAAGGCATATAAGATCTTAGCTCCCAGACCAGGGATAGAACCCACATGCCCTGCATTGGAAGGTAAAGTCTCAACCTCTGGATCACCAGGGAAGTCTCTCATTGTTTGATTTGTATTTCCCAAAGTTAGTGATGTTGAGCATCTTTTCATGGGCTTATTGGCCATATGTATATCTTCTTTATAGAAATGTCCATTCAATTATCTTGCCCATGTTTTAAATTGGGTGGTTTATTTTTTGTTGTTGAATTGTAGGGGTTCTTTATATATTCTGGATATTAATTGCTTATCAGATATACAGTTTGCAAACACTTTCTCCCATTCTTTGGGTACATTCATTTTTCTAGAATGACTTTTCTTTGAACAGGGATCCCAGTCCTGGTCCCTTAGTTCTACAATTGACTAAAACGAGGATAACACACCCTGCCCTGTCTTGATAAGTGCCAGACACTGTTCTGTTTATACATATTAACTCATTTAATCTTCAAACAAAACTGTCAAGTAGGTACTATTTTATTTTCATCCTTATTTTATAAATGGGAAAACTGGGTTATGGAGAGTATGTGACTTGCCTGAGGCCAGTAGGTGCCAGAGCTGAGATGTTACCAAGCAGCCTGGCCTTAAAACCCATACATTCATGTCTCAGGGAATTCAAACAGGGGCCTTGTATCAACCTAGAGGGGTGGGATGGGGAGGGAGAGTGAGGGAGGTTCAGGAGGGAGGGGACATATATATATACCTAAGGCTGATTCATGTTGATGTTTGACAGAAAACAACAAAATTCTGTAAAGCAATTATCCTTCAATTAAAAAATAAATAAGTTAAAAAACAAACAAACAAAAAACCCCATATATTCACCCATCTCACCAGGCCACCTCCCTTACTGTGCTTTGTGAGGAGCCAAGGTGTGAGGAAGGCCAGCAAACTGGTAAGTGCTGTAAAGAGACAAGAGATGGTTTTCATTTCTGGGCATATTCAGAGAATAGTGAGGGTTCATTGACCTGGACAGGCCAGTTTGGGGGCATACTAAGATCATTAGGAATCAGGGAGAGGCCTGTGCCAGGCACAGGGCTCTTGGTGCAGACAGACCATGGGCTTTGGTGTCCAGCCACAAAACATGAAGAAAAAAGATGTGCCCTTCACATTGGACTCTCTTTGCCAAGTCTCCAATTGTTAATGTGTGTTCCCTTGGAATGTGGGTCCCTAAGCCATGTCTGACTCTTGGTGACTCCATGGACTGAAGCCTGCTGGGCTCCTCTGTCCATGGGATTTCTTAGGCAAAGATACTGGTGTGGGTAGCCATTTCCTTCTCCAGGGGATCTGCCCAACCCAGGGATCAAATCTGCATCTTCTGTGTCTCGTGCATTGCAGGCAGATTCTTTACCCTCTGAGCCATTGGGGAAGCCCTATGTCCCCTAGGAATAGTTCCTTGTATCTACATAACACTTAAAAATTAAAACAGAAGGTCACACACATTATTCCACCAGATCCTTGTAATGACTAGTCAGACAGAAAGGGTCGGGGGCAGGGTTTATTGTTACTATTTTACCAATGGGGAAATTGAGACTCAAAGCTTAAATGCCTAATCAAAAGCCCCAGTTGGTGGCCAAATCAGAAACAAAACAATGATTTTTGAATCTTTTCATTCATTTAGTCAGTTCAGTCACTCAGTCATGTCTGACTCTGTGCAACCCCATGGACTATAGCATGCCAGGCTTCCCTATCCATCACCATCTCCCAGAGCTTGCTCAAACTCACATCTATCGAGTCGGTGATGCCATCCAACCATCTCATCCTCTGTCATCCCCTCTGTCATCCTCCTGCCTTCAATCTTTCCCAACATCAGGGTCTTTTCCAATGAGTCAGTTCTTTGCATCAGGCCAAACTATTGGAGCTTCAGCTTCAGCATCAGTCCTTCCAATGAAGGATTCAGGACTGATTTCCTTTAGGATGGACTGGTTTGACTTACTTGCTGTCCAAGAGACTCTCAGGAGTCTTCTCCAACATCACAGTTCAGAAGCATCAATTCTTTGGCATTCAGCTTTATTTATGGCCCAACTCTCACATCCATCCATGACTACTGGGAAAACCATAGCTTTGACTAGATGGACCTTTGTCAGCAAAATAATGTCTCTGCTTTTTAATATGCTGTCTAGGTTGGTCATAGCTTTTCTTCCAAGGAGCAAGTGTCTTTTAATTTTATGGTTGCAGTCGCCACTTGCAGTGATTTTGGAGCCCCCCAAAATAAAGTCTCTCACTGTTTCCATTGTTTCCCCATCTATTTGCCATGAAATGATGGGACCAGGTGCCATGATCTTAGTTTTTTGAATGTTGAGTTTTAAGCCAACTTTTTCACTCTCCTCTTTCACTTTCATCTAGAGGCTCTTTAGTTCTTTCATTCATTCTTTTTTTATTCATTCATCAATAAATCTTTCTGCACACAAAGGAGCCTATTTCCTCCCTAGCTCGGGGGGCCAAATAGGCAGGAAAAGCCTAGTGTGCTAACATCTCCCTCTCCCAGGGAGAGGTAAGCCAGAGCCTGACCCCCTAGTCTCCCACATGAAAGCTCTGCAGGTCACTAAGTGTTTTCTTTTCAGCCTGTTGATCAGCAGCTGGCTAGGGCCTTGTTTCTGAGGGTCAGGAACCCAAGCATTTATATACCCTTCTAAGTATACACTGTCTCCCTTCTGTGGTGCAACAAATTTATGAAAGAAATCGAGAGGACACTATTGCCTCCATGGATAGATGTGGAAACTGAGACCTGGAACGGTAAGTAACATGCCTGAGGTCATGCTGCTAATAAACGCTGAAGGATCTGCCTTCAATATCAGTATATATTTTTTAATCACTACAGCAAGTTGCCAAAAGGCCCCTGGGGTGGTTAGTGGTTACAGACTTAACCATTAAAGTTTTGTATTATGATGTGGTTGTGCCAGTTCAAGTGCGCCAGTATACACATTCTGGGCTGCCCTGGCCAATAGCATGTAGCAAGCTTGGAGCAGGCAGCCAGCAATGCATTATGGCATTGTGCAAATAAACAAATACCACCCCAATGAGAGCCAAAGACACTACTGATTCAGTGCTTACTACACCAGGGAGTCAGCCATTCTCATCTGGCAGAGACTGAGGTAAGCAGGGGAGGGGGGGGAAGCTTTACAGTGAAAAAAGGGGAAGGCTTCAGGTTCGACGTTACTCGAGGCTGTTTCCATGGGGAAGCTGGAGGTGGGCTAACTAGAAGCAGGACATCCTATACAATTGGTTTGTGAAGCCTATTTGGCTTCCTCTGGCTATTCCTGAGTTGGAAGTGTTGAGGGTATGTGGGGTGGAATAGTGGCAAAAATGGGGAATCTGGGCTGATTATTGAGAGCTCGTGGTTTGACGTCCCAGCTGGTTGTTACAGAGGTGTGGGTCACAGTTCTATTGTCATACAACATATGATCTGGCTATTGTCTGTTTATATATCCAACTTTTTAATATAAAGTAGTGAAAAATTGCCCTAAGTGAAAAATCTATTGCAGTGATTAAAATGTCCATTGTTGCTGTTCAGTTGCCAAGTCGTGTCAGACTTTTTGCCACCCCATAGACTGCAGCATGCCAGACCTCCCTGTCCCTCGCCATCTCCCGGAATTTGCCCAAGTTCATGTCTATCAAATTGGTGATCTCACCCAACCATCTCATCCTCTGTCATCTCCTTCTCCTCCTGCCTTCAAACTTTCCAGCGTCATGGTCTTTTCCAATGAGTTGGCTCTTAGCATCAAGTGGCCAGAGTATTGGAGCGTCAGCTTCAGCATCAGTACTTTCAATGAGTATTCGGAGTTGATTTCCTATAGGAAAGAAAGGATTTCCTTAAGACCCTAAAATGTGTCTTTTCCCATAGGTTTAAGGTATGGCAATTTTGGAGCTTTTTAACACCAACCCTAACAGGGTTTTTGTTATTTGATTGACTTTAATTGACTCATATGTGCCCGTCACTATCACCCATCAGAAGCTAGTTTGCAGTGTACAGAAGACAGTTCAGTAAAAAGTTTGGTGGAGGAGGGTGCGGACAGTGCCGGGGTCCAGCCCCAGCGGGTCCGGGGGTCTTGAGGGGTGAGTGGAGTTGGCGGAAGAACTGAGCTGAGTCGGTGTGTGGTGATGAAGCAGTCTCTCTTTATTGCTGTTAGTTTTGTAAGGTAATGGAGAAGTCTCTCACTTTATTTTTGTTAGTTTACAGTTTTATAGCCAAAAAACATCCTCATTACATCACAACTATTTTATGCAATCTTTTGTTTTCTGCCTACCATCAACAACTTTAACATTAAGCTCATTTTCCTTGCAAAAGGTCAGATTTATGCATAATTAAACTTAACAATAGTATGTTTACCATTTGAATGTCTCTAGCATACGTCGTAACAAGTAACAAGTATGCTAGAGACATTCAAATGGTAAACATACTATTGTTAAGTTTAATTATGCCAGCCCAGGATTGATGCTCGGGGCTGGTGCATGGAGATTTCCCGGGGGGAGGGAGGAGGGAGGAGGGTTCTGCAAGGGGAGTATATGTAAACCCATGGCGATAACATGTCATTGTATGGCAAAACTAATCAAAAATTAATTAAATTAAAAAATCTTGCAACTTATCCAGGAAACATAGGGCTAGAATCTATCTCAAAGAGAGGGGGTTGTAAAA
>ML662919.1:924684-998946 GCA_007570785.1 Antilocapra americana
AAAGAAGACAAAGAGACAGTTTAGCAGCACTGCTTTAACAATGAAACTCTATTAACCTTACAACTACTAAAAGGAATTCCTATTTCTACACTACCCTAAAGCAATCAGTGTCTCCAACTATGTTGGCCACAGTTATAAGCATTCTTAAGTCCCATTCTAGTCTGGTTTTTTCAAGGAAGGGAGCCTCTTTTGTGGAGTGGTCGGGGGCGTGGGATGTGGAAAGGTGACCCAAGTACGAGCCCTTCTGGCGGTGGCTTTGCCATGACCCCCAGAGAACTCTTGGTAAACTCCCCAGTGACTAGTAGGAGGTATAGTAATCTATTTAAATGTCCCTTACTCCTCCTTAGTCCCCGGGAAAGGGAATCTGCCTTCCCAGATCCTCTGAGGGAAATAAGGTCTGAGGGAATTATCTGAATCTGAATTTTATTCTAACTGGGACTGACCTGAGATGAGCTAAAACATAAACAGATGAGCATAAACAGAACTTCCCAAGAAAAATACCAGGAGGGACCTTGCCTTGGGATGCCCCGAAGGAAAATCCACTTTGCAGTTTCCTTCTCAGTCTCGGGACTTTGTCATCCGAGTGAGGGGGCATCCTGATGGCTCCCGGCAGGGCAATGTCTGGACTCCTGAGGCTATGCTCAATCAAAGACCAGGCTGGTGACTGGAGGAGGGCACTCAAGAGTGAGCACTCCCCAGGTTAAACGGAATAGGTGTGAAAGAGCCTCCAAGACATTTTTTCGATTGTCGCTCTCCATTCAGAACACTTTTGCAGCATATCAGTTGTTTTAATTCACCCATGCCACTTTGCACTGTGACTTTTTCCCATTTATTTTAATTAGTTTATTTTTGGTATAGACTTTCTTTTTTAAGAGCAGTGTAGGTTCACAGCAAAATTAAAAGGAAGTTACAGACATTTCCCATATATCCCCCTGCTGCTCACATGCACAGCCTCCTCCAGAGAGGTACATTTGTTACAGTTGATGAACCTACACTGACACATCATTATTGCCCAAAGACCATCATTTATATTATGGTTCACTCCTCGTTTTTTACCTTCTATGAGTACGGACAAATGTATAATGACATGTATCCACCATTATAGTATCACACAGAATATTTTCACCACGCTAAATATTCTCTCTGCTCTGACTGTTCATTGCTCCCTCACTCAAATCCTGGCACCCACTGATCTTTCACCATCTCAAAAGTTTGTCATTTTCAAAATGTCATATTGTGGGAATCATGAATCATACAGGATGCCTCCTTTTCAGATGGGCTTCTGCCTTAGTCCATTTGGGCAGCTATAACAAAATTCCAAAAACTGAGTGGCTGATAAACATTTCTCATAGTTCTGGAATTCCAAGACCAGGGTGATAGTATGGTTGGGTTCTGGTGAAGACCCTCTTCCAGGTTGCAGACTGCCAACTTCTTGGTCTGTCATCGAACATGGCAGAAGGGTCTACCTAGTCCTGGGGCCCCTTTTATAAGGGCACTAATCCCATTCATGAGGGCTCTGCCCTCATGACCTAATCACTTCTGAAATGCCCCACCTCCTCGTACTTTAGGTTTCCAACATATGAATTTGGAGAGGACACAAACATTCAGACCATAGCAGCTTACTTCATTAAGCAATATAAATTTAAATTTCTTCTATTCTCTTTGTGTATTGGAAGCTCATTTCTTTTTAACACTGAATAATATTCCACTGTCTGGGTGTGCCACAGTTTATTTATCCATTCACTCATTTTTTAAAATTATATTTTTTATTTGGCTGCATTGTATCTTAGTTGCATCATGTGGGATCTTCCATTGTAGCGCACCGACTCTCTTGTTATGACACATGGGCTCAGTAGTTGTGGCATGTGGGCTTAGTTGCTCCACAGCATGTGGGATTTTAGTTCCCCAACCAGAGATTGAACCCACAGCCCCTGCATTACAAAGCTGATTCTTAACCACCGGACCACCAAGCAAGTTCCCCTATTCACTTATTGAAGGGTATCTCGCTTGCTTCCAAGTTTTGCAATTTTGGATAATGCTGCTATAAATATGTGTGTGCAGGTTTTTGTGCGGACATGTTTTCAACTCTTTTGAGTTGTATCCTACAATCTATAACAATAAGCGAAGTGAAAGTCGCTCAGTCGTGTCTGACTCTTTGCGACCTCATGGACTGCCCATGGAATTCTCTATGCCAGAATACTGCAGTGGGTAGCCTTTACCTTCTCCAGGGGATCTTCTCAACCCAGGGATTGAACCCAGGTCTCCCGCATTGCAGGCAGATTCTTTAACAGCTGAGCCACCAGGGAAGCCCAAGAATACTGGATTGGGTAGCCTATCCCTTTTCCAGCAGATCTTCCCGACCCAGGGATCAAATCCAGGTCTCCTGCATAGCAGATGGATTCTTTACCAACTGAGCTATCAGGGAAGCCCCACCTTTAACTATAATTGCTTGTTAATTCCGATAGTCTTTTTGTCAATTCTTTCAGATTTTCTACCTAGACAATCATGTCATCTGCAAACAAAGGCAGTTTTGTGTCTTCTTTTCCAATTTGTATATGTTTTACTTCCTTTTTGTCTTATTGCATTTAGCTAGTACTTCCAATATGATGTTGAAAAGTGGAGATGAAAAAAAAAATAAAATAAAAAGCAGGGTCCTGTGATGTGTGTGTGTTTTAATCACACCACAGCAGGACAGCCCTGGTGGTATATATAAAAAAAAAAAAAAAAGAAAAGTGGAGATGAGAGAGGACATCTTTGTCTCGTACCTGATCTTAGTGGGAAAGCTTTGAGTTCCTTATCAGGTATGATCTTGGATTTAGGTTTTTTGTAGGTATACTCTCCACAGCTTGTTATTATCCACATAGTCAAAGGCTTTGGCATAGTCAATAAAGCAGAAGTAGATGTTTTTCTGGAACTCACTCATTTTTTCAATGATCCAACAGATGTTGGCAATTTGATCTCTGGTTCCTCTGCCTTTTCTAAATCCAGCTTGAACATCTGGAAGTTCTTGGTTCACATACTGTTGAAGCCTGGCTTGGAGAATTTTGAGCATTACTTTGCTAGTGTGGTATGAGTGCACTTGTGCGGTAGTTTGGGCATTCTTTGGCGTTGCCTTTCTTTGGGATTGGAATGAAAACGGACCTTTTCCAGTCTTGGGGCCACTGCTGAGTTTTCCAAATTTGCTGGCATATTGAGTGCAGCACTTTCACAGCATCATCTTTTAGTATTTGAAATAGCTCAACTGGAATTCCATCATCTCCACCAGCTTTGTAGTGTTGCTTCCTAAGTCCCACTTCACTTCACATTCCAGGATGTCTGTCTCTAGGTGAGTGATCACACCATCATGATTATCTGTGTTGTGAAGATCTTTTTTGTATAGTTCCTCTGTGTATTCTTGCCACCTCTTCTTAATATCTTCTGCTTCTGTTAGGTCCATGCCATTTCTGTCCTTTATTGTGCCCATCTTGGCATGAAATGGTCCCTTGGTATCTCTAATTTTCTTGAAGAGATCTCTAGTTTTTCCCATTCTATTGTTTTCCTCTATTTCTTTGCACTGATCACTGAGGAAGGCTTTCTTATCTCTCCTTGCTATTCTTTGAAACTCTGCATTCAGATGGGTATATCTTTTCCTTTTCTACTTTGCCTTTTGCTTCTCTTCTTTTCATAGATATTTGTAAGGTCTCCTCAGACAACCATTTTGCCTTTTTGCTTTTCTTTTTTCTTGGGGATGGTCTTGATCACTGCCTCCTGTACAATGTCACGAACCTCCATCCATAGTTCTTCAGGCACTCTGTCTATCAGATCTAATCTCTTGAATTTATGTGTAACCTCCACTGTATAATCATAAGGGATTTGATTTAGGTCATATCTGAATGGCCTAGTATTTTCCCCTACTTTCTTCAATTTAAGTCTGAATTTGGCAACAAGGAGTTCATGATCTAAGCCACAGTCAGCTCACAGTCTTCTTTTTGCTGACTATATAGAGCTTTTCCATCTTTGGCTGCAAAAACTATAATCAATCTGATTTCAGTATTCACCATCTGATGATGTCCATGTGTAAAGTCTTCTCTTGTGTTGTTGGAAGAGGGTGTTTCCTATGACCAGTGTGTTCTCTTGGCAAAACTCTATTAGCCTTTGCCCTGCTTCATTCTGTACTCCAAGGCCAAATTTGCCTGTTACTCCAGGTATTTCTTGATTTCCTGCTGTTGCATTCCAGTCCCCTGTAATGAAAAGGACATGTTTTGGGGGTGTTAGTTCTAGAAGGTCTTGTAGGTCTTCATAGAACCATTCAACTTCAGCTTCTTCAGCATTACTGGTTGGGGCATAGACTTGGATTACTGTCATACTGAATAGTTTCCTTGGTAATGAACAGAGATCATTGTTTCATTTTTGAGATTGCATCCAAGTACTGCATTTCAGACTCTTTGGTTAACTATGATGGCTACTCCATTTCTTCTAAGGGATTCTTGCTCACAGTAATATATATGGTCTTCTGAGTTAGATTCACCCATTCCAGTCCATTCTAGTTCACTGATTCCTAAAATGTTGATGTTTACTCTTGCCATCTCCTGTTTGACCACTTCCAGTTTGCCTTGATTCACGGACCTAACATCCCAGGTTCCTATGCAGTATTGCTCTTACAGCACTGGGCTTTACTTCCATCACCTGTCACATCCACAACTGGGTGTTGTTTTTGCTTTGGCTCCATCTCTTCATTCTTTCTGGAGTTGTTTCTCCACTGGTCTCCAGTAGCATATTGGGCATCTACTGACCTGGGGAGTTCATCTTTAGTGTCCTTTTCATACTGTTCATGGAGTTCTCAAGGCAAGAATACTGAATGGTCCCTTCTCCAGTGGACCATTTTGTCAGAATTCTCCATCATTACCTGTCCATCTTGGGCAGCCCTACATGGCATGGCTCATAGTTTCATTGAGTTAAACAAGGCTGTGGTCCATGTGATCAGATTGGTTAGTTTTCTGTGATTCTGGTTTTCAGTCTGTCTGCTCTCTGATGGAGAAGGATAAGAGGCTTATGGAGGCTTCCTGATGGGAGAGACTGACTGAGGGGGAAACTAGGTCTTGTTCTGATGGCTGGGGCCATGCTCAGTACATCTTTAATTCAATTTTCTGTTGAAGGATGGGGCTGTGTTTCCTCCCTGTTATTTGACCTGAGGCCAAACTATGGTGCAGGTAATGATGGCAATGGCGACCATCTTCAAAAGGTCCCATGCAAACACTGCTTCACTCAGTGCCCCCAACCCTGCAGCAGGCCACCACCAACCCATGCCTCTGTTGTAGACTCTTGGACATTCACAGGCAGGTCTGGGTCAGTCTCTTGTGGGGTCACTGCTCCTTTCTCCTGGGTCCTGGTGCACACAAGGTTCTGTTTGTGCCCTCCAAGAGTCTGTTTCCCCAGTCCTGTGTAAGTTCTGGCTGCTCTATGGTGGGTTAATGGCGACCTCCTCCAAGAGGGCTTATGCCATAGCCAGGTCTGCTGCACCCAGAGCCCCTGCCCCCGCAGCAGTCCACTGCTGACTTGAACCTCCTCAGGAAATACTCAAACACTGTTCTGTCTCAGTCTCTGTGGGTCTCTGGGTCCTGGTGCACACAAGGTATGTTTGAGTCCTTTGAACATCTCTGGTAGGTATGGGATTTGATTCTAAATGTAATTCTGCCCCTCTTACTGTCTTGCTGTGGCTTCTCCTTTGCTCTTGAACATGGGGTATCTCCTCAAAGTGGGTGTACCAATGTGCATTCTTACCATTAGTATGGGTGAGTTCCCTTTTCTCCATACCCTCCCCAGTATTTATGGCTTGTCCTTCTTTCATTTCTGATACTAGTAATTTGTACCCTCTCTATTTTTCTTAGTAAGCCCTAGCTGTGACTCTGAGAATTATCCATATGAAGCCTCCAATAATTTGTTCAGGTTTTCCTACCCCAGCACTGGTTCCTGGAGCAGTTAATGCTTACGAATCTTGGCTTTGGGAAGCCATCACTCCCTGTATTTGCTTGTCTGTCTTTCCAGTCTTGGGGGCAACAGTTTGTCCTGAGATCTCCCCACACTTCTGGATCTAGGAAGAGTCATTGATTTTATAATTTGTTCAGCTTTCTACTTGTTAGAACAAAGTGGTGACACCTAAGCTTCTTATGTGCTGAACCAAAAACAAGAAGTCCTGTTGTATGATTTTTTTCAGTTGTATTGTGATATAATTGATATATAACATCATGTAAGTTTAAGATGTATGATGTGATGCTTTGATACATGTATATTTTGTGAAATGTTTACCGCAATAAAGATAGTTAACACCTCCATCACCTCACATAATTACTTTTTTGTTTGTTTTTTAGTGAGAACATTTATGATTTACTCTCTCACCAACTTTCAAGCATTTCCATATGATGGGACTGAAAACCCAAACGAACTTTTTGGCCAACCCGATATGTAATACAGTATTGTTAACTATAACTGCAATGCAGTACATTATATCCCCAGAACTTATTCATAAAACTGGAAGCTTGTACTCTTTTACTAACATCTCCCCATTTTCCCACTTCCCATCCCCAGGCAACCAACATTCTACTCATTATTTCTATGAATTCAACTTTTTTAGATTCCAATGTGAGATTGTACAGTACTTGTTCTCTGTCTGCCTTATTTTCCTAAGCATAATACCCTCAAGATCCATCCATGTTGTCATCAATGGCAAGATTTCCTTCTTTTTTCATGACTGAATAATATTCTTGTGTGTGTGTGTGTGTGTGTGTGTGTGTGTGTGTGTGTGACATTTTCTTTATCTTTTCATCTGTTGGTGGACCCTTAGGTTGTTTCCATGTCTTGGCTATGGTGAATAATGTACATGAAGGTGCAGATATTTCTTTGAAATAGTGATTTCCTTTTCTTTGAGTATATACTCCGAGTGGGATCATTGGATCATATGGTAAAGAAAGAAAGTGAAACTGTTAGTAGCTCAGTTGTGTCTGACTCTTTGTGACCCCATGGACTGTACCCACCAGGCTCCTCGGTCCACGGAATTCTCCAGGCAAGAATACTGGAGTGGGTAGCCATTCCCTTCTTCAGGAGATCTTCCCGACTGAGGGGTCAAACTCGGGCCTCCTGCATTGCAGGCAGATTCTTTGCCATTTGAGCTACCATGGAAGCCCAGATCATATGGTAGCTCTATTTTAATTTTTGAGGAAACTTCATACTGTTTTCCATAGTGCTTGTACAATTCTGTATGATTTTATTTATATAACATTCTCAAAATGACAAAATTATAGAAATGGAGAACAGATCAGTGGTTACCAGGGCCTGAGGTAGGGGGTGGGGTAGAAGGGAAGTGGATGTAACTGTGAAAGGACAACATGAGGGATCCTGGTAGTGATGAAAATGTTCTATATCTTAATTGTATTGTTATTTTCCTGGTTGTGACACTATACTGTAGTTTTGCAAGATGTTACCATTGGGAGAAACTAAGTAAAGGGTACATGGGATCTCTCTGTATTACTTCTTAAACTGCCTATAAACCTAGCTAAAAATAAAAAAAGAGAAGACCTTTCTCTTCCTCTGTTTATCCTCTTCTCCTGGGCCCTGATTTGGGTCAGCATTGATGTGTAAAAGCTAAGTCATCTTGAGGCTGGTTCTAATTCACCAGAGCAGTTGAAGCTTGGCAGTCAAGCAGACATATAGGAAGTGGCTTGAAAATCAACATCTTTCCTTCATTCCACCCCAACTCAAATAGCTTCAGCACTGGACCTACCATGATACCTAAGCCTCCCACCATTGACGTCACTCTTTGGGAACATCTCTTAGCATGCCTATGCTCTTTGTGCCTGAGACAAGTAATGTGTTTGTTGGCATGATTACTTTTACCTTTCACACAGTAAGGTGCTGAGTAAACAGGACAGACTTTGGGGCTGAGTATGAGAGAGAGGTCACTGGCAGTTATTAAATTCTCATTTCCAAGGGTCATCTGAGAGTCTTCTGGTGAGCAGTTATCAAAGAAGGAGGGACACATTCTTGGCCTGGGAGAGAGAGATTGCCAAGATTGCTTGTGTGCTTGCTAAGTCGGGCAGTGGTATCAGACTCTTTGCAATCTCCTGGCCTGTAGTCCATCAGGCTCCTCTGTCCATGGGATTCTCCAGGCAAGAATACTGGAATGGGTTGCCATGCCCTCCCCCAGGGGATCTTTCCAACCTAGAGATCGAACCCGTGTCTCTTATGTCTCTTCCTTTGGCAGGCAGGATCTTTACCACTAGTACCACCTGGGAAGCCCCCCAAGATTGCTTACCAGGTGGGAAACAGATGTAAAAGCACAGTAGAGCATGATTCATTTTTGTGTGTTTGTTTGTTTTTTGTTTTTGTAAATAAAAAGAACCAAAGCCATATATGCAAGAAGTAATCCAAGAAGTAGGAAACAGACTTGCTGGGAATGAAGGGCAGAGAGGGGCTTGCAAGGTTCATCATTTTATACCTTTGTGTGCCATTAGAATTTTTCAACCACTTTTTCTTTCTTTCTTGGAAGTTCTTGGAGGCCAGCTGCTCTGGCTACATGCCTTTACTTGTTGCACTGACCAGTCATTCAACTCAGGATGCCAGGGGCCTAGGAGGGAAGGGTTAGGAACCCCCTTCTCTAGGATGTTCAGTAAAGAAGGAAATAAAATGACAGCAGGAGGCTGTTTGGGTTGGCCTGTCTGAATCACTGATTCCAGACCAGGGGGTTGGTCACTTTCTTCTCAGCTGCCTGGGACAGGAAGCCAAAACAGTTCCCTGCCTGACTAGGTGGTGAAAATCCCACTTCCTGTGCCAAGCAAGTATCCTTCCTCCAGTGGGGGTGGCATCTCTGGGCTGATGGCCGGGTGGAAGGGGGCTGCAGGCTCTGGACCATGATGCCTTTAGGGGAGGTGCAATTTGGCAGTGCTTCTGACCCTGGAGGTCGCAGCCAGGTGCCTCACACCTCCCAGCTCTGGGCTCACAAAAGTGTGAGTGATAAATGTGTGTGCTTTCTCTTTCCCCGTGATTTTCAGGTTGAAGGTCATTATTTTGGCCACAAGGGACTTGAGGGAAAAGAAGATTGGATTCCTCCTCTTTCCTGAGCACTGCTGCATCCTCAGGCTTGAGGACCAGGGAGCTGGGGGGAGTGAGGACGGGTCATTCTAGAGTTTTCACAGTCAGGAGAAAGGAAATGAAGGCATCCAGTAAGAAACTGTAAAGGGTCTCCCACTTCCTGGCAGCTTTGCTCCCAACACTGTTGGCCCCATCTGAGCTCCAGTTTCCACTCAGGAAAGGGAAAATCTGAAACACAGGCAGATCAAGCAGGCAGGCAGATGGACGAGTATGTGTTTAGAAACATTTCACAAAGGGTCTGTTTACAAACTCTTCTCATCTCAGCTAGGACCACACCTGGAGACAAGTTTGTGTTACTGGATACAGAGCCTGAAGCAATAAAACTGTATTCTAAACATTCTATACAGTATACACTTCCTCCAAATCTGGAGTGTGGCAAGTGATGGTGACTTTCTTGTTTATCCCCTCCCCCAATCTGAGGAGATATTCAGTGACTCTGAAGACTGCTTGATGGGGGAGGAAGGGGAGAAGGAAGGAGAGGGGGTGGGAAAGTGGACAAGGATTTGAAGGAAGAAGTTGACTGTGGCCTACCATTAATTAGCCAATGGCTTTGTAAGCATCATTATGTAAGCATGGCTCCCTTTCAGCCCTCCAATTCCAGGGAAGCATCCTTTCCTCCCCCAATTCCCATCACAGTATCTTTCTGGCTTGCCCCTCCCCATCCCTACCAGCTCTGCCCTGAATGTGAATTTGCATCCAACTTGAACCTGTTTAAAAATGTTGGGGACTCAGGGAGGTCCCTGCTCCACCAAGTGTAGTTTCCCTCCATTCATCTCCCTTAGAAATAGCTCTGGCTCTGTTGGTCTTTAATTCCTGAATCTCACCTGCCCCCAGATTCCCTAGGGGGTCGTGAGGGCAGGCTTTCTGAAGGCACTGGGATGTCCGGGTGGATGGCTCCATAGAAGCCATAAGTCAGCTCTTCAGCTTATCCTCCCAGGCTTTCTGAGGTGTCATTCCATCTGAGTTGCTGTGGTCAGCAAGGTCATGTGGACTCAGGCTCTAAATTGCTTTGTCTTTCTCTTTCCCAACCCTTAAACTCACCATTTCTTTGCCAGTCTTAGTGGGAACATATTCATTGAGACACAGATTATAGACGGAGGGAAGAGAGAAAGAGCAAGGAGAGAGAGAGAAGCCACAAGCCGTAGGGACTGAGAGGAACCTTTTGAACGGTTTGCATCTGCTCAGAAGTGAGTCTCATTAGTCTCTATTTAAGGCCTTAGTGATTACAGATTTTTTTTCAAGAGCAAGATGTTTTAAAGTCTTGGCCTGATTTTAAAGTCCATCCTGAAGGTTTCAGCTGAAAGTACCCAGGTTTTGGACTCACTGGAATCACTGATTAGAGCCAGGAAGTTCAGATTCCCTCCCAAGGTGATGGAGGGATTTATCTAAGAACTAGGGGAGTCACTTGCAGTGTCTGCACCCCCTTTTGGTGGAGAAGGAGCAGTTGTGCCCTGCTACCCCTGGAAATCTGTCTTATCATGGCAAATAGATGGGGTAACAGTGGCTGACTTTATTTTTCTGGGCTCCAAAATCATCAGATGGTGATTGCAACCATGAAATTAAAAGATGCTTACTCTTGGGAAGGAAAGTTATGACCAACCTAGACAGCATATTAAAAAGCAGAGACACTACTTTGCCAACAAAAGTCTGTCTAATCAATGCTATGGTTTTTCCAGTGATCATGTATGGATGTGAGAGTTGGACTATAAAGAAAGCTGAGCATCGAAGAATGATGCTTTTGAGCTGTGGTGTTGGAGAAGACTCTTGGGAGTCCCTTGGACTGCAAGGGGATCAAACCAGTCCATCCTAAAGGAGATCGGTCCTGGGTGTTCATTGGAAGGACTGATGTTGAAACTGAAACTCCAATACTTTGGCCACCTGATGCAAAGAGCTGACTCATTGGAAAAGATCCTGATTCTGGGAAAGATTGAGGGCAGGAGGAGAAGGAGATGACAGAGGATGAGATTGTTGGATGGCATTACCGACTCAATGGACATGGGTTTGGGTGGACTCCAGGAGTTGATGATGGACAGGGAGGCCTGGTGTGCTGTGGATCATGGGATCGCAAAGAGTCAGACATGACTGAATGGCTGAACTGAACTGAACTGAACTGACCTGGCATCATAAGGATGTGCCCACCTTGCTTAGCAGAAATCTTCCCTATCCTGAAAGCCAAGTAATGGAATGCATGTCTTCCTGGTATTTACAAAAGGTAACACTTTCCCCCAAAGTCTGGATATGCATGAAGGTATCTTCCTTCAATTTTAAGACTTAAAAAAACATCTATTTCCCAAATTGTTGTTTTTATACTCATATCTTCTTACTCAGCTCCCACCATGGCATGCTACCATTCTCTTCTATGGGTCTGTCATAAACAACATGGCTTTGGGCGTGTGATCATTTTCAAGTCAATGTTATGACTGACCATAGATCCCAAAGAACAGTAACCTCTAAGTCAATTCAACAAAACATTCTGTTCGCTATCTATGACTCATAAAGTGCTGTGCCAGCTGCGAAGGTAGATACAAGAAAAAATGTAAGAAATGCATCTTACCCTCTGAAGACTTAAATCAAAGTTAGGGAAACAGGATACATGCATTTGAAACACCTTAAGAACAATAAACAAAAACCAGTATATAACCAAATGTTAAATGACCACAGCATGATAATAGCAATTCCACTCAGTTATTGAGACCTTCCTAAGGAACGCATACCATGCTTATGGCATTACATTTGTTATCTCATTTTAATCCTCTTAACAACCCTATGAGGTAGGCTCTATTGAATATCTCCATTGTAGAGCTGAAGGAACTCAGATTTGCAAAGAGTTTTGCTGCTATACATTTCATAAAAGCAGGCAGAGCGAAGATTTTGTTCCCAACTTTTAACTTTGAAGACACCTCAAAGCTACTGGAAAGTGGAAAGAATAGTATAATATTCATATTGCTTCACCTAGACTCACCAACTGTTAACATTTTACCACCTTTTGCTTTATCATCCCCCTTTTCTGTCTCTATCTTATACACACACACACACACACACACACACACACACACACACTCCTATATATTTTTTCTCAACTATTTTAGCATAAACTGCAGACATCATTCTACTTCACCTCTAAATACTTCAGCATGAATCTCCTAAGAACAAAAGACACTTTCCCACAAAATGACAATACAGTTATTACACCTCAGAAACTTAGCCAGAACCAGGACTTGACCCCAGCTCTGACTCCAGAGCATGAACAGCGAGTTCTGTGAGAGTTCAGCATAAAGAGCCATCAGTGCAGTCTGGGAATCACAGGATGGATTTTCCATGGACTTTCTCCTCCTAATTATCCATAGTAATGGAAGAAAGGAGTTGACCAAATAACCGCAAAGCATGCATAATCAAAAAAAACCAAAGTCCATGGTTTTCGGAGTGTGTTCTATTTGGGTGGGAGGGGAACGGCACAGATTTGCCTTCCTAATTAAAATTGGTCTTTCTCAACCACCCACTGACATTACAACCGGGATAGCTACCGCAGAAGTTGTTCTTTGATGAAGACACAATAGCAGAAAACCCCCCAAAGTGGTAAGCCACATATGAATAACAGAGAACTGACCACAAGTTCCAGCTAAAAAGGAATTCTAGCTAGACATGTTAGCCACAGATCAGGATTCAGTACCTACAGTATATTAAATAGATCTAGTCCTTGGTTAGTTATGTTAAGAAGAGAGGATTCCATGTGCTCCCCTGCTCACCCGGTGAAATTCCAGAAGCAGTGTGTTGTTTACTGCAGACTGAAGGAGAAAGCAGGCCCAGTACTACAGATCAACCAAAAGCTCCTGAGGGACTCTGACCTGGCTTTCTTCTCTCTATTCAGGGAAGCCAGATTTAGAGACTGTCAGATTAGCCCCAATCCTGTGGTGCTTACTGACCTCCCTGAATGCAGGCCCAGGAGAAATCTTGACCTTTTTAAAGTCTTTGATTTTGCTCAGTAATTTTAAGAAGCCAAAAGCCCACGTCTGAGCTTGCTTCACTTTTTACGCTTTCACCAGCCACTTCACAAGTGAAAATCTTGCAGATCTCTGCGTCTGTGATGCCAGGACAGAGACATCCCTTCACAGAACTGGGATTGGGAGAGATACCCTCCTGGACTTTCCAGGTAGCCAGCGTTAGGTCACACTTTGGGGCTCTCTCCAGACCTTTTGGTTTGGGGCAGGCACAATCTGATCAGCCAATATTTCTGAATCCACTAAGCCATGATATAACTGGGATCCACGGGGTATATGCACTTTTTGGTGGGGACTTTATCTCATGGGCATCATTTGAGATTGCACAACATTAAAGACATTTTTGCTCTTTCTGTTTGTGACCCCAGACTTGCTTAGGGAGTAAATGGTTTTCCTTAGGGTTAAACAAGAACAGACGGGTCAAAAATAGTGTTTTGGTTGAGATGAGAAAACTTGCACCCTTGCTATTCAGAGTCCCTTTGGGGCTTCACCTCTCTCTCCCTTCCTCTGTCCCTCCCGCCCCTCAGTCTGCAGATCTAAAATGCCAGAAAGCGACTTCTTTGCATTTCCTCTCCAAAGCTGTGAAGTGTCCTTCCCCGTCTGGATCAAAGTCTCTAACTCCTCAGGGCTTCCCCTCCAATTTACTCCTTACACTCGTCAGGGATCCAGAGAGGCTAAGAAAGAGCATCTGGTATCTTTCACTAAGGATACTGTGGTTGTGGGATGTTGGAGCCAGAGGGAAAAGGGAGTTAAGTAACAGCTCCTAACCACATAAGGAACAAGCTCGGCCCTTTTTGGACCCAGTTCAGAAGACAGCGAGAAGCCTCTAAGAAGAAACTTTATCTGTCGGCTGATAGCGCTGGTCGATGCGTTTGCGGCTTGGTGGGCTTGAGCACGGGCTATAGAGCCGCCCTCAAGGGCAGGCCCCCAGCGTTGGCTCCTAAGCCCCCCAGCGGTTAGGACGCGGAACCGGTCTCCGGCTCCCTCGGAGGCACCATGGCGATGTGTTACAACTGCCTGAAGGCTGCAGAGTAAGTGGTGGGCGCCGTAAATGCTGCAACTGGACTGCACGGAGTGGGGAGTAGCACAGCGCTGGCCATTGGTGCGGGCACCTCTTCCTTCCCGAGCACGGCGCCCGCCGCGAAGAGCGGCCACTGCCAGGCAGCCGAGGGTGCGCGGCGGGGAACGCGCCGCCTCCGGGGCTCGAACTCGCGTCGAGGACGCTCCTGGGAGGGCTCGTGCAGGTGTGCGTACCTGGGCCTGTGCGCGCGCGCGGGAAAGCGGTGGTCCAGGCGCGCGGCGAGCGCTTCCAGGACTCTGAGGTCTTTCGGGGGGGGGGGGAGGGGGGGGGGCCACACTTGGAGGCTTTCTCTTTCCCGTCTCCCGCCACTGTCCCCACCTGGCTCACCTGAGTCCCCTGGGAGCTCGGGCTCCCATCAGGAGAGAGAGGAGGGCGAAGGAGGAGAGAGGGATGGAAAGAGAGAGGGGGAATTTGGGTGAGTGGAGAAAAATCACCTCAAATTTTCTGAGCTGTCTTAATTTGTGACATCTGTTCCCAGTTGTACAAGGCTCAGCCTCCCAGTTACTGGATGTGGCGTTAGCTCCAAGCAGTTTATTCTCACTAGGTGCTCCTGGAGGTGTTCTTGGGTGTCATGTGTGCGTCTTTCATGCAGTGACAATAGGAAGAAGCAGAATGGATCTAGTCATATGATTGATTAGTGGGTGTGCAGTTATTTTGCATTTTCATCCAGGAAGCTAACATTCTTCTCCCTCAGCTCTCACAATCCAGAACCACGCAGAAACTCACCTCACTCATGGCAGGTCTCCAATAGTCCAGAGTTGTGGGGGCCGGGGGGCGGGGGGATGAGATGGGGGTGGGGGTGTTTCGCCTGGCCCCTGGAGTCCTCTGTCCTTAGGGAAAGGCACAGTGTGGATAGTGACTGGCGACCTCTGGCCTGCAAGCCCACAGTGGTATTCCATGGGACTTTTAGTGGCACTCCATTTGAGGCACCCCAGAGGCCTAGAGGGAAGATTTAGGCATGGAGGTATGAGTAGGCTGGCTGCCCGTGTTGCTGCTTCTCCAGATGGGTACCAGAGCACGCTTCTGTTCTTTCAATGGGGAGTGGACCTGGCCTCTTGAAACTTGAAAAACATCCTTGCAACTGTTTTATCGCCCCAGCTCCTGGGCTCACTGTTGTCCCCTCAGTCTAGGACCTCAGATGGATGACATGGAAATGACAAGGCTTTCTCTGTGGTACTCACTGTAGCACCAGATCACGGACAGGTAGATGGCAGAGGCTTTAGGAGGAAGAAGGAGATGACAACCATTACAGTAAGAGAAGATTCTATTAGTGTTGTTATTGCTCCCAGGTGGGTGTGCAAGCCCTTCCTTCGTGGGGTTCAGTGCTGGCTTCTGTTCAATCCTCCTGCTTGCAAACACATGTGGGGCCCTTCATCTTAATGTCCACTTTTCATGCAGCCTGAGGTCTTTGGGGGTGGAAAAGGGGGATTAGTGGGCCAAATGGCCTCTTCCTGTGGCCACTGTTAAAGGCCCAAGCTCATCTGATGATTTATGGAATCTGGGCTGAAGGCACAGGGGAAATGATAAGAGAGCATTTGAGGAGATAAAGGAGTTAAGGCTTTTATAAATAAGAAGCTTGGGGTCCCTCACAGGACCTATGGATACTCAGGAACCATTCAAAATGACTGTGCACCTGCTCTGTAGCAAGCCTTGAGCTGAGCATCGTGGAAGAAACTTATGCTTTGCCTTCCTAGAGCCAAGCAAGCACAGTGCCTGGCACTGATATTCGTTGAAGGAATGTTGTTGACTGATCCAAGATGCCCTTGAGGAGCTTGCCTTTTGTGGAAGTGGTCAGCTTAGTCAGCAGCAATTTGCCAGAGGTGGGGTGAGAGGCATAGGCTCCCTAGGACAGAAGGTAAAAGAGGACAGGAGCCTGGGGTGAGAAGTAGTGGGCGGGAAACTGGAAGAAGATGAGATGAATGGCAAAAGAGAGCAGAATTTGGTTGAGTGAAGAAAATCACCTTACATTTTCTGAGTTGTCTTAATTTTCCAAATTTGCTCCAACCTATACAATATGCAGTCTTCAATTTATTTGATGTGGTGTTAGGGTCCCTTTTCTGAGCTTTTTCGAGGACTAGTGGGAGAGACAAACCAGGAGGGAGATTGGGCTGCTGGAACATTCACTGGTCCTCCTGTGACCCTTGGGTTTCCTGTCACTCTCCACACTTCCCTCCCATATGCCCCACAGGAGGATTTCCTAGAATCACAACTTGGCCACCTTAGGAGGGTGGCGCCCTTTCAAGGAAGCCCAGTAGGCTTTGAAAATTGAATTTGGGTGGAAACACAGGGTTAGTTCACAGTCTCCTCTGCAGATCACTGTTGCATTCTAGATTTTTTATACAGGTGGGTACATTTATGATATGAGTTGGAGCTGTTTGGCCAGTGATGGAAAAATGTTCAGAGCCATCCATATCACCAATCCTACTGGCCCCTCGCTCTAACCAGGTGAGTTGCTAGGGTACCAATTTTGGCGTTTAAATTCAGAAACCAGTTCTTGTTAGATCTAGCTCTTGCTTGAGATAGCTAGCTATTAAGTTCTTGCTTGAGATAGCTAGCTATTAGCTAGCTAAAAGTTCTGTTCTTTTCATAGACACAGAATGACAGCAGATGACAAGTGAATTATCAAGGGATCAGTGGGTGTGCTTGTTGGTAAAAGGGAGAAAGTAGTAGGCATCTTGAATTATGTGAGATTGTTTTGTGCAAGTACATGAGGAGGTGGATGAAAAGTGTAAGACCTTTCTTAACCAGACGAGATCCTGTGATGGTGCAATGGGTGAAAAGGTTTTCTTTTTAAGGGTGAGAAAACCAGACACTGAAGTTGGGTCACACAGTCAATGACAAGTGTAAGATTAGAATCCTGGGTACCCTGTCCTCCAGTGTAGAGCTGTATAGTCAGGGAAAGAGGAAAAACCATCTTCTGAGCAAAGGATGAAAAGCCTGCATCATGGTGCTGTGATCCCTCGCAGAGGTTGATTCAGCCCAAAGCAATACAGTGAGCTAGAGCAGCTTGGGTTTTGGCCACCTCAGTCTTCCCTGTCAAAACCACTTCCCATTTCAGCCCCCGCTCTGGGTTTTCTGGGCCTGCACCTTGCCCTCCTCCCCGAGCCTCTGGTGTCCCAGGTTGTGGACCCCTCTAGGCTAACACACTGCCATCCTGTGTCCCAGGGGCTAGCTCCTGGCCAGACTGGCTGGCGGATGCTCGGTTAGTGGGCTTGGATGGATCACTCCTGACGATGTGTGTTTCAATACGACCTGGCTGCGTTTATGTCACTCTGATGCTCGGGGCTCAACTGGAGGACTTTGCAGGTTGCTGAGTGCCTCACATCGTGCTGGGCAGCTTCTCCTACTCTCAGACAGGATACAGGAAGCTGAGCCCTTTTGCCACAAGCTCTGACTCCTGACCAGGGAAGAACTATTGTAATCCATGGGCCCATCTTCTCCCCTTGGCTGCAAAACTTCCCTGATGTCCCCCAAAGCAGTGGAGGCTGCTATATTTGAGATTAGAGGTCACACATGTTAGCTCTTTCTGAGTTCCAGTTGTTGGTATTCAGGGGGCCCATGCACTCTCTTTTTTAAAAGTTTATTTTTGACTATGCTAAGTCTTCATTGTTGTGTTTAGGCTTTCTCTGGTTGCAGTGAGCAGGGGCTATTCTTCGTTTGATGCACGGGCTTCTCATTGCAGTAGCTTCTCTTTGCTGAGCATGGGTCCTAAAACATGGGCCTTCAGTAGTGGTGACTTGTGGGCTCTAGAGTACAGGCTCAATAGTTGTGGCTCATGGGCTTAGTTGCTCCATTGCGTGTGGAACCCTTGTGTTGACAGGTGGATTCTTAACCACTGGGCCACCAGGGAAGTCCCATGCATTCTTTCTTGGCACTGAGCACCCAGGTACTAGAGGAAACCCACCCCCAGGTCCCTCCAGTGGCTGATGATCTCCAGGCTGTCTCCCCTCTCACCTGTAGCCTGTTCTCCTGAACCCAAGGCTGACTGGCACCCGGGGAGCTGTGATGAACATGAAGCCTGGCTCCCTTTGACCTTCCAGTTGGGGAAGGCAAATATAGATGAGCAGAAAGCTCCTGAAATGTTTGTGGAGCTGCAGTCATTCAGCTTGCCAGCTCAGATCCACCCTCCACTCCTCACTGTTATAAAGAGTTTGGTGGCTCAGTGGTAAAGAATCTACCTGCCAAGCAGGAGATTCGGGTTCCATCCCTGGATCGGGAAGATCCCCTGGAGAAGGGAATGGCAACCCACTCCAGTATCCTTGCCTGAGGAATCCCATGGACAGAGGGGCCTGGTGGACTACTAGTCCATGGGGGTCACATGGAGTCGGACACAACTGAGCGACCCAACAACAATGTGGTCATTAGAGATCCCTGTGGCACTTTTGCTTCCTTCTCTCCTTCACTTCTTCCATTTTTTTCTTCTAGTTTTAGAAGAAAAGCTATTAACTCCAGTTCCTCTGGCAAGGGGTACAGACTGGCTGTTGCATTTTGCTAACCTGCATTCACCCTGTGGCATCTGCCTGAGGCCCTATCCATTCATAAGCATGATAAGAGAGCAGTGGGGTGGCAGGTGACCACCCAGGAGGTGACCCCCCAACTCCCAGCCTCACCTTCTGCTGGGGGCCAGATCTCTGGAAAGTTGTTGAATAAACTACTTGCCATATTTACCAGCTGACCAAAAGTTTGTCTCCTTTGATTAGAACATTGTTAAAATATTTAACTTTCTGCAAAAATTCATTTAGGAAAGAATGGCTTTCAAAACGTTAGGAGATTTCTCTGAGGAGGCAGTTGGCAGGTCACATTGGTCCTTAGCAGCTTTCTAGGGCGTCCCTGGTAGCTCAGCTGGTAAAGAATCCACCTGCAATGCAGGAGACCCAGGTTCGATTCCTGGGTGGGGAAGATCCCCTAGAGAAGGAAAGGCAACCCACTCCAGTATTCTTGCCTGGAGAATCCCCATGGACAGAGGAGCCTGGTGGGAAACAGTCCATGGGATCACAGAATCAGACACGACTGAGCGACTAAGCACAGCACACAGCTTTCTAAGGAGTGTTGCATTTGTTGTAGGGAGGCTTAGCTTCCTTAGGTATGTATGAAAAATGTGGAAGAGTAATTTTATTTCATCAGTAAGCAAAATTTCAGCATTTTGTACAGGAATGTTTCCACTAGTTTCTTCTGAATCTTTGAAAGCCTATATTCTGTTGGACCAACTTTAGAATTTTGGGGATTCTTTCACCAGTTTCTCAAATAACACAGCATTTTGTTATTTCTGGAAGTTAGTAGCCAAAATGCAGTGTGTGATGTGATTGCTCCTATTGTTTCCTCATTGATTTTCTACGCTGACAGTCCTTCAGCGTTTTTTTTAAGATTTTTTTTTTGCTGTGGGCCATTTTTTTAAAAACGTTTTTAATCGAATTTGTCATAATATTACTTCTGTATATATATATATATATGTATGTATGTATGTATATATATATATATTTGTTTTTTGGCCTCAAGGCATGTGGGATCTTAGCTCTTACCCCATCCCAGGGATCAAACCTGCACACCCTGCATTGGAAAGTGGTCTTAACCAGTGGACCACGAGGGAGGTCCCTCCTTTAGCTTTTTAAACCAATTTGTTCCTTATCCTGCCTTGACAACTTCATAGTCACAGTTAATGGAGAGGAAATTGGGGGGACTCATACAGCACATCACAGTGATCCTCACTTGGCATCTTCACGCTCGTCCTGCTGCTTTAAATGGTCTTCCTTTCAGGAACTCTTCAGTAGCTCTTAAACCCACTCAATGCAAATTACTGTAGACTGTGACTGACTAGAAAAAAATGAGTGTCAGTGAAATGGCTTGTTTTCAGGAGGCTAAGGTAAGATCGTGATAAGATTTGCCATTTGATGGCTTCAAATACGTGTGCTAACCTTAACCCAGAGGTTCTCAGCAGAGGTGTGGGAGCACTTTGGCTCCCCCAGGGGGTGGTTGGTCATATGGGAAGACTTGCTCTGCTGTCAGAACGAGGGAGAGGTTGTGCTGACATCTAGTGGGTAGAGGCCAGGGATGCTACTCGGCGTCCTGAAGTGCACAGGACTGCCCCCACAACGAATTCTCCAGCCCCATATGGCAGTAGTGTCAAGGCTGAGAAACCCTGCCTTCAACGAATAACATTTTGAGTAGAAGTCTGAGGAGGGTCTAAGCACCCTTAAGTGCTTAGACCAGCACTATCCAATAGAAGTTTGTGTTGATGGTAATGTCTCCTGTCTGTACTATTCAATTCAATAGCCACTAGCCACGCATGGTTCCTGAGCACTTGGAGTGCAACCAATGTGACCAAGGAACTGAGTTTTTTTTTATTTTATTATTATTATTATTATTGTTTTTGCCATACAATGCCATGATATCACCATGGGTTTACATATGCTCCCCCTCCAGAACCCCCCTCCCTCCTCCCGGAACTGAGTTTTAAATTTTATTTCACTTTAATGAATTTAAAGTTAAATAGCCCCATGTGGCTGGTGGCTTCTATATTACACTCAACTTTATTTTTTTAAAATATTTATTTATTTATTTGGCTGTGTTGGGTCTTAGTTGCATCACTCAGCTTTTTTATTGCAGCTTTTGGGCTTCTCTAGTTGTAGTCCGTGGGCTTAGTGGCCCTGTGGAATGTGGGATCCCAGTTCCCTGACCAGGGTTTGAACCCAAGTCCCCTGCATTGGAAGTTGGATTCTTAACCACTGGACCACCAGGGAAGTTCCTGCACTCAACTTTAGAGGCACTATAGTCCAGTGGAGCATGGTTCTGGGATCAGATGGTCCTGGGGTTGGGTCCCTGGTCTATCACTTTCTAGCTTTGTGGCCTCATGTATGTCATCTAAGCTGCTGAGCCCCAGTTTTCTCATCTGTAAAGTGGGGGTAATAATGGGACCTAGTCCTCGGAGGATTAGGATAGCCACTGAAATAATGCATGAGAAATGAAGCATGTAGTGCAGTGCCCAGCACAGCAAGCATTTGAGAGATGTTAATAGTTATTGCCATAGATTCATGATTAATATAGTAATTGGCATCAGGTAAATGGGGCTTCTGCAGGGCTTACAAATGAGTCCTCCCATGGGATATTATTTAAAGGCTACTTCTGAGGCAAAACCTGACTCTCAGCCCTCACAACATTACCGTAGATGTGTTCCCATGCCTTTTGGGTGCCTTGGTTTTCTTATCTGTAAAATGGGAATAGTAAAAATATTAATGCTACTTCCCTTTTAAAATTATTTATATTTAGCTTATTATTTATTTTTGGCTGTGCTCAGTCTTCACTGCTGTGTGGGCTTTCTCTAGTTGCAGTGCTTGAATCTCATTGTGGTGACTTCTCTTGTTGTGGAGCATGGGTTCTAGGGTGAGTGGGCTTCCATAGTTGCAGAATGCAGGCTTTAGAGTGCTGGCTTCAGGAGTTGTGGCACATGGGCTTAGTTGCCCTGTGACATGTGGAATTTTCCTGGACAAGGGATCAAACATGTGTCCCTTGCATTGGCAGGTGGATTTTTAACCACTGGACCACTAGGGAAGTCCTGCTTCTCTGTTTAAGTCACAGAATTGTCTGGACAGTCAAATGGTTGTAAAGGTGCTTTGAAGAGCACAAGGCCCTCTCTAAGGATACGATTTATGAATTTGCACATGTGTGCTTTTGCTTAGATTCGGTGCAAAATTCTGCCTTGGTAGAACTGCCTTCAGTTTTGGATGGGAGTGCCTGAATCTGGGAGTTTGTACTGGGGAGCAGCACAAGCCAGGAGCTCCACAGAATGTCAGGGCTTCCTCTGTCCAACACCCAGCCGGTAACATGGCAGGAAGCCCAGGTACCACTTTAAGGGTATGTGGAAGTTTGGCATTTGGGATTGGGTCATCAGAGCAATGTGTAGACTGGCCTGGCTTGCAGGCAACTGCAATGAAGGAGCAAGGCATCTGGCCTAAGGGGAGAGAAGAAGGCCCCTCCCAGTAGTTTACCTTGTGCTATCAAAGGCCAGGCTTCCCCAAGGCTCAGCCACCTGGCATAGTATGTGGCTTGAGAGATACACATGTACAATTACTGAAAGTATTCGGCACCATATAGTAGGAAGAACATGGGGTTTTGGAGTCAGACATGGGCTTGCATCCTTACAGTGCTGCTTACTAGCTGTGTGGCCATGGGTGAGTACCCAAGCCTTCCTGGGCCTCAGTTGTCTCATCTGTAAAATGGAGATAATGACCCTACCTTGTAGGGTTGTCACACGGATCAAATCAGGTAACTCACAGGCACATAGGTTGCCCTCAGTAAATGTGAGTTCCCTTGTCACCTAATGTTGACAAACAAAGAACAACTTTTAACCAACTAATGAGTCATACTCCCATTTTTGTTCTTCTGAGATGTAAAAGGAAAATGAGAGTTTTCTCCTCATGACCTGGGAAAATTGTTTAGGTCTTTTTTAACATTTTCTTCATGTGAATCATTTTTTAAAGCCTTTATTGAATTCATTATAATATTGTTTCTGTTTTATGTTTTGGTTTATTGGCCACGGGGCATGTGGGATCTTAGCTCCCTCACCAGGGATTGAACTTGTACCCCCTGCATTGGAAGGGGAAGTCTTAACCACTGCACTGCCAGGGAAGTCCCTTGATCTTTCTTAAGAAGAGGAAAAGGGGAAAGGATTCTCCTTGCTGTGCTACTTCCCTGTCTGGAAGAGCAGTCTGAACTGCTTAGGGGTGGACAAGGATGAAGGCCAAAATACAGGGCTCTGAGTTAGTCATGAATCAGTGTAAATGAGAAGCCTGAGCAGCCTCTCCTGGGCTGGGGAGTCCACTGAGAGAAGTCATCATACTCTGTGTGCCAGAGAGAGGCTTTTTGGGGACAGTAGGTTTCCCAGGCATTTGGAATTTAAACTGAAACCATATCTGTGGCCACGTGACGCAGTGACCGCTAAAGAGCAAAGGACACCGGTTGGATGCAGTTGGCTTTTGCTGGGAGCCATCAGGATGCCCCCTCACTCGGATGACAAAGTCCCGAGACTGAGAAGGAAACTGCAAAGTGGATTTTCCTTCGGGGCATCCCAAGGCAAGGCCCCTCCTGGTATTTTTCTTGGGAAGTTCTGTTTATGCTCATCTGTTTATGTTTTAGCTCATCTCAGGTCAGTCCCAGTTAGAAAAAATTCATCCTGAGATAATTCCCTCAGACCTTATTTCCCTCAGAGGATCCGGGAAGGCAGATTCCCTTTCCCGAGGACTAAGAAGGAATAAGGGACATTTAAATAGATTACTATACCTCCTACTAGTTACTGGGGAGTTTACCAAGAGTTCTCTGGGGGTCATGGCAAAGCCACCACCTGAAGGGCTCCTACTTGGGTCACCTTTCCACATCCCACTCCCCCGACCACTCCACAGAGGAGGCTCCCTTCCCTGAAAAAACCAGACTGGAATGGGAGTTAGGAATGCTCATAACTGTGGCCAGCATAGTTGGAGACACTGATTGCTTTAGGATAGTGTAGAAATAGGAATTCCTTTTAGTAGTTGTAAGGTTAATAGGGTTTCATTGTTAAAGCAGTGCTGCTAAACTGTCTCTTTGTCTTCTTTTCTCTTTCCTTGTAAAAACCAAAATAGGTTAATAGAATAAAACAGTTTCAAGCTTAAGCCCCTCTTTCTAGCTTCTACATAGTTGCACCTTGTCAGGAAACATTTGGCAGGAGGCTTCCTGTGTGCTGTTTTCTGATGTCCCTTATCAAGCCCTGAATATTCAGAGATGAGTGGAGAGGCACACCTTTTCTGGGGACAAAAGAAATGCATACATTCTTAAAGTAAAGTAACCATTTACAGCCTTCTTCCCTCTCGGATATGGAAAGTGAGTTTTTACAACCTCCTCTCTTTGAGATAGATTCTAGCCCTATGTTTCCTGGATAAGTTGCAAGATTTTTATCTTTGCCGAAAAGGCTATCTTGTAAGACAGTGAATATTTGCCCACATTATGCTAAATAAAGGTATGCTAGAGACATTCAAATGGTAAACATACTATTCTTAAGTCTAATTATGCAGAAATCCAACCTTTTGCAAGGAAAATGAGCTTAATGTTAAAGTTGTTGATGGTAGGCAAAAACCAAAAGTTTGCAAAAAATAGTTGTGATGTAATGGGGATGTTCTTTGGCTATAAAACTGTAAGCTAACAGAAATAAAGTGAGAGACTTCTCCATCGCCTTTTGGAGAGACTTCTCCATCACCTTACAAAACTAACAGCAATAAAGAGAGACTGCTTCATCACCACACACCGTCCGCCGACGCCTCTTATCCCTCAAGACCCCCGGACCCTGCTGGGGCTGGACCCCAGCAGGCTTTGTCATCACTTGGCCATAGCCACAGCCCCCGGCCCCAGGCCCCAGTTCCAAGTGCACAGAGCCATTTGACAACCCTGCTCATCACCAGGGGGCTGGCTGATGGAGAATATGCGGATAATACAGGGAGCCTCATCACCTACTTCTGGGAAACTGATGAAGACACAGGGAGGACATAGGTCATTAACGCCATGGCAAGGAGAAGGGAGGGTAGTAATGATAGTTGTTGTTTAGTTGCTCAGTCATGCACAACTCTGTGTGATCCCATGGACTGCAGCCTGCCAGGCTCCTCTTTTCACTACTATCTCCCAGAGATTGCTCAGACTTATCTTGAGTCAGTGATACTATCTAACCGTCTCATCCTCTGCAGCCCCCTTCTGCTTTTGCCTTCAGTCTTTCCCAGAATCAAGGTCTTTTCCAAAGAGTTGGCTCTTTGCATCAGATTGCCGAAGTATTGGAACTGTAGCTTCAGCATCAATCCTTCCAACAAATATTCAGTGTTGGTTTCCTTTAGGATTGACTGGTTTGATCTCCTTGCTGTCCAAAGGACTCTCAAGAGTCTTCTCCAGCACCACAGTTCAGAAGCATCAATTCTTTGGCACTCAGCCTTCCTAATGGTCCAACTCTCAATCTGAATGTGACTATTGAAAAAACCATAGCTTTGGCTAGACAGACCTTTGTCTACAAAGTGATATCTCTGCTTCTTAATACACTATCTAGGTTTGTCATAGGTTTTCTTCCAAGGAGCAAGTGTCTTGTAATTTCATGGCTGCAGTCACTGTCCACAGTGATTTTGGAGCCCCCTGAAATAAAGTCTCTCATTGTTTCCACTTTTTCCCCATTTATTTGCTATGAAGTGATAGGTCTGGATGCCATGATCTTAGTTTTTTGAATGTTGAGATTTAAGCCAGCTTTTTGACTCTCCTCTTTCACCTTCATCAAGAGGCTCTTTATTTCCTCTTTAATTTCTTCCATCAGAGTGGTATCATCTGCATATCTGATCTGTTGATCTTTTTCCCAGCAATCTTGATTCCACCTTAGCTGCCATGTATTGAGCTTAGTATGTACTACCCCTCATGCCAAGAGCTTTATATGAATTAGTTCATCAAACTCTGTGAGAGCAGGCCCTTCTCTTTTTTGAGCACTATTCTGATCTCTTATTAGCACATAGTAGGTGCTCAGCAAACAATTATTGAGTGAAGGAGTTCTCAGTTAACCTATGCTAAAGGTGCTCTTAGCCCCACTGAACACATAGGAAGTTTCATTTCTGAGCAGTTCAGTGACTGGCCCAAGATCACAGGCTGGTCATTGATAAGAGCCAGGATTCACACCTAGATTTGTCCTACTTTGTGGCCTAATCCTTTTGCCACTATGTCATGCTTCCTTCTCAGAAGGTCAAGGTACCAGATTTCTCTCTCCGTGACAAAGGAACATCTGCTAAATTTCTTAAAATGACAACCAAACCCTGATTTGCCAAAACATTTGATAAATTGGACTTCATTAAAATGAAGAACTTTTGTTCAGTGAAAGACATTGTTCAGAGAATGAAAAACCAAATCCAGAATATGAGAAAATGTTTGCGAAACACATTTCTGAAAAATCATTTGTTTCAAAATATAAAAAGAACTCAAAACTCAAAAACAAAAGAAACTACTGGAGCAGAGACTCAAGACCACTGCACAAAGACATGATACTATGACAGCCATATCTCCTTCATCCCACCTACTTCCTCCATCACTCCAGTTCTGTCTCCATACAGGTTCATTTTGTGGGTAAGGAAACGGAGGCATGAAGAAATTATATGAGTTGTCCAAGTCACACAGCCACACAGCTTGTTGGGATCTTATTAGTTTGATGTTCTAGCCCTCAAAAAAAACTCAGAACCTGATGGAGAGGGGAAGAGTTTCATCTATTGTGCCAAGGCTAAATGGGAAAAAAATAAACAAAGGGCCCTGTATTGTCAGAGCAACTTGCTTGAATTTTTTTTGAAAAGTAGAAACATAAAACTGTACACCTCTCATTTGAACATTTGGAACTATTTTTCTTGTTACAAACACAGCATATTGTAACAATATAATTCAGTTATCTACTATAGTATATACAATAGATGTTCAAAATGAGGAATGGAAACAAGAGAGGAGAAAGAGAAGAGATAAGACATGGGAAAGTCTAGATATGGATAGGGAAAAAAGGAACATATAGTAGACACTGTATTTCAGAAAAGATTCTACTAGAGATTGATAACATTATGTTACATTTTTACATTAATAAGGTTATTAGCCCCATCCTATAAGCTGTGGGTCATGGTTACTTCCCCTTCCTTATTGCATCCAGCTCTCCCCTTTCCATTATCCTGAATGTTCTGGAAAAATGGAAAGTATGTCAAGGGAAAACTCTTCTGAGCCCTATGGGGGTTGGGGAATAGAAAGAGTCCTGGGAATCAAGGCAGACCTGCCTGTTTACATTTTGAGCAGAGCTCAGTAGATAAGGCAGGAAAAGTATACTCTTCTGGGTTTGCATAAAACATATGAACAGGTTTCTGCATTAATTCAGTGTTCATTTGTGGTACTTGGAGGGGGTTTCTAGAAGCCCTTTAAGAGAATGAGATGAAAAAAAATTCCCACTAAACCTTTATCTTCTGTTTTGAAAGACATAATATTACTTTCACTTGTGGAGAACGTTTGTTTCTTCTGCTCCTGTGGCTTCTGTAGCCAAATGTCAATGATCTAAAGACCTTATTTCATGTAAAAATGTCCTATGTTTGCTTATTCAGAGTTGGAGGAAACTCTTTGAGTTGGGATAGTTAATTCTCTGATAGGGATTAACTCCTGATTTGAAAAAAATTTTTTTTAACATTTCACTTGAAGAGAAAGAAAAAATGAATGGGGAATTTTAAATCAAGTCTTCTGCAACCCTGTGTATTTTTTAAAAATAGGGAAATAGCTTAGGCTTCTATACAAGTTAAAAGTAGGAGAGTTTTCTGAAAAAAAAAACAAAACAATAAGCTGCATTGCAGGCAGATTCTTAATCGTTTGAGCTACCAGCGAAGCCCAGATCATAAGGTAGTTCTATTTTAATTTTTTGAGGAAACTTCTGAAGGCTGGTCCCCTGTTGGCAAACTCAAGCAAGGCTTATAGGGGACCTCTGCAAATCTAGTCTCTCTAGGTATGAACTGTGAACCTTGAATGATTGTCTCAGTGAATCATAGAATCCTGGAATGCCTGGGCTGAAAAGACCCCTTGATCCAAGTCCAGCCCAGTCTCTTCTTAGGTGAGGAAACTGCAGCCCAGAGAGAGGACTGGGAGTGCCCAAGGTCTCCCAGTTAATTAATAGCAGGGCTGGGGTGTCAACTTTCCCTAAGGTACTCTAGGACTCCTTGGAGGTTCAAGTCTTAAAGACATTCATTAGAAAAACAAAATGTCTTCCTTTGCAGCCTCAGTTCTCTCTATTGTCATTCAGGCTGCTTTTTATTCACCACCACATCCAATTCTTATGGCTCCCCATTTCAGCTTTTCTGTTCCAGCCAGTCTGGTGGTTACCCCTGATTTACAGTGGGGTTTCCTTAAAGTGGGGTGTTTGGACTCTGTACCTCTGTACTCAGGAACTTATGGAACCTGCAGATCTCTGGGCCCTACCCCCATGGAAGAATCAGAATCCCTGGGGGTGAAGACCCCAGAATCAGTGATTTTTCAAGTAGGTTGGTAATTTACAGCTCTCTCCTTGAATCCATTTCTTGTACCATGGTCCAGATCTGTACTAGTAGTTTTAAAAACTGTACTATTTCTTTTTTTTTAAATTGAAATACAGTTGCTTTACGAAGTTGTGTTAGTTTCAGGTGTCCAACAAAGTGAATCATATATATATATATTCTTTATCAGATTCAGAGTTAAGGAGCGGATCTTTCCAGTTTCTCCCTTCTCCCACTGGAGAGATGATGCTCTGCAGACATTTTGAGCAGGTTTCCAACCAAGACAACCTCTTCTTTTGAGGTTGCCAGGATAAAGGCATCCACTCTGGATGACGACAGTCAGGGTGTTGATAGATATTCCTGAAACAGGCTTCCATGTGATGGGGCAGTGGAGAGTGGTGGGTTGTCATTTTCCTCTGGCCTCCAGGCGTGGAAGAAAGGCCTGGGGGACAGTTACTCTGGAGCAGGTGTCCAAGGCAGGAGTCCCCTAGAGGGTGTGTCTGGGTGTCTGCTTGATGGTTCTGGTGGCCACGTGCCCGTGGGTGAGGGCGTGGAGTGTGGAGGAGCAGCCCTCTAGCCCTTGGACAGCTTCCTGTTGACATCCGTGGGCATTTGCGGGTTGGCTTCGCAGAGGCTGCTGAAGAGGTCTTTTCAAATGATGAGCCACCAAAGCTTCCCTGGTGGCTCAGATGGTAAAGAATCTGCCTGCAATGCAGAATACCCAGGTTTGATTCCTGGGTCAGGAAGACCCCCTTGAGAAGGGAATGGCAACCCACTCCAGTACTCTTGCCTGGAGAATCCCACGGACAGGGGAGCCTGGTGGGCTGCAGTCCATGGGGTCACGGACAGTCGGACACGACTGAGCAACTGACACTTTCGTTTTCAAAGCCATGTATCAGTTTCTGCTTTGGGCAGAGACCCACCTAGGGCCCTTAGAGCCAGGATAGATGACTGTCAAGGTTGCTCTCAAGTGTATGGGCACCAACGAGGGAAAGATGGCGGGTAGGATGAATTGGGAGATTGGAATTGACATATATATATATATATACTATACTATGTATAAACTAGAACTAATGAGAATCTACTGTATAGCATGGAAATCTACTCAGTGCTCTGTGATGACCTAACTGGTAAGAAAATTCCAAAAAGAGGAGATATATGTATATGTACAGCTGACTCACTTGACTGTACAGTAGAAACTAAGACAACATTGTAAAGTAATTGTACTCCAATAAAAATTTAGAAAAAGAAAAGATTTCTTCTAAGTCCAGCATCCCATGAGGGATGGGATGGAATCCTCTGCACCCAGGAGCATGAGCAAACAGAGGTTCCAGCGCTAACTGGTTGACCTCAAGCCTGCTGAGACATGCTGCCACCCTGGCCCCAGATGTGAAAATGCCAGCCATGCTGATGACCTCAGAAAGCCCTGATTTGTGCATGCAAGTAGTCAGAGCCTGGGTGGAACTCAGCATCACAGCTGCACCACTCCAAGTAAATGCTGCCAGTCAGTGGGATGACTGGCCATGTCAGAGTCATTCTGATAACTGGTGGGCTTGTTAGGTGGGACTTCTAGAGCTCGTTATGTGATTCGAGGGGCAGCTGTCTCCATTATGGAGTCCAAGGGCCACATTTCAAGAATTGGCCAAATCTTTGGTTTCCTCCAGCCAACCTCATGCAAGGAAAAGAGGAAGGGGGAGTGATCATGCTCCATTAGAGGTTAGCTATTTTACAACTAGTAAGGGGAAAAGGGGTCCTTTCTTATACTTTCATTTCAGGGGGAGCCCTGGTTCCTCAATGAGTTGGCATCCTGGCAAAAGACACTTCCACTAGAAGTAGCTGGGCACTTCCCCTCCCTCTTCCCGGGTCATGCCTCAGAATATTCAGCCCAAGACTCTACATCCACTTGTTGGTGGTTACACACACCTGGCTGAGGGGACAGAGTATAGACATATTTGAAAGAAGTTGGTGACATTCTCTTAACAAGGTGAGCCTCAGGGTCTTCGCCTGTTCTAATATTTGGCAAGGTCTATCTAACCTGCTCAGCCGACAGGCCACTTGAGAGAGTGGTAGCCTATGTTCTTCATAAAGAAGTGCTTGTGGTGGAATGGGCTGGGGAAGGGGATAAACAGTTCCTTTATGAACCTCTTACTGAATTCTGCCTTGTGGCTTACATGGCTCCAAACCTGCCCCACTTTTTACTTCATTCTCAATTAGAGCTGAGGCCCATAGGACTTGTATTTGTATTCTATTCATATTCATGTTCACTGCTGTGTAACAAATGCCAAAAATTTGAGTGTCTTACCACACAAATTTATTATCTCTCAGTTTCCATGAATCAAGAGACTAGGCATGGTTTATCAGGCCCTCTGCTCAGAGCCTCACAAGACTGCAGTCAATGGATCAGACAGGGCTGAGGGCCCATCTGAAGTTATTTTCCAAACTGACTGCTTGTTGGCAGAATGCAGTTTCTCTGAGGCTGTGGGGTTGAGGTCCCTACTTCCTTGATAGCTGTCAATCAAGGGTTGCCCTCAGCCACTGCCATTCTCTGCTACTTGGTCCTCTCCACAACATGGCAGTTTGTTCCTTCCAGGCCCACAGGAGAGTGTCCACTGCAGCTTTGAATCTCTCTGACTGTTATATGTGATCTCTACACCCACATTTTTTTTTACTTCAGACAGCAAAGACCATTTATTCACTAAGATAACTATATTGATAAAGATGCTTTCAGATTTTTATGAAATTATTTCCAGTCATATATCTGAGACATTTAATAATTGTTAAATGTCTGTTTAACAATAAATAATTGTTACACATATTACAGTGTACAGGTAAATCTTACCACTGTATCACATGTGTGCATGCTAAGTCTCTCAGTCGGGTCCGACTCTTTGCAACCCCATGGACCATAGCCTGCCAGGCTCCTCTGTCCGTGGGATTCTCCAGGCAAGAATACTGGAGTGGGTTGCCATGCTCTCCTCTAGGGGATCTTCCTGACCCAGGGATCGAACCCAAGTCTCAGGCACCTCCTGCATTGGCAGGCAGGTTCTTTACTACTAGTGCCACCTAGGAAGCCCCTACTGTATTAGCTATGTCATTTGGACAGTATTATTGTGTAAACTTTTTAACAAAAGTTCTGCTAGAAAATTATGCCCTAATGTCCTAAGGCACATTATATATAAAGAATCCCATGGCTGATTCATGTGAATGTATGGCAAAAACTACCACAATATTGTAAAGTATTTAGCCTCCAATTAAATTAATTAAAAAAAGAATTAACTCCTTATGATCCTCAGGGGAATTGATAAAATAGCCATTCAAACATTGTTTGTAAGGCTTGTTTCTGGCTAAATCCCAGTTTAGAGGGTCCATTGATGACCAATGACTTTGATACTGTTTCTTCCAAACTACTGAAAAATAAAGATCAGCATCAAAATATTGGGCAAGCCAGTGTCTTATTGGCAATATAAAAGTTTTGTATGAAATATGAAAACCTTTTTAGTTGTACCTTTGGGGTGAAGGACTGAGATCTAGAAAATGAAGTATGGAAACACTAGTCAAATTTTATGATCATATCCATAGACCCACTGTTTTTTAATTGGAGGAAAATTGCTTTACAATGTTGTGTTGGTTTCTGCCATATAACAATGCCAATCAGTCATAATTATACATATATCCTCTCCTTCTTGAGCCTCCCTTCCCCCTCCTATCCCATCCCCCACCTCTAGGTCATCATAGAGCATGAGGCTGGGCTCCCTGTGCTATTTAGTAACTTCCCTCTAGCTATCTATTTTACATATTATTGCTGTTCAGTCACTAAGTTGTGTCCAGCTCTTTGTGATCCCGTGGACTGCAGCATGCCAGGCTTCCTTGTCCTTTACTTTCTCCTAGAGATTGCTTAAACTCATGTCCATTGAGTTGGTGATGCCATCCAACCATCTCATCCTCTGTAACCCCCTTCTCCTCCTTCACTCAATCTTCCCCAGCATCAGGGTCTTTTCCAATGAGTCAGCTGTTTGCATTAGGTGGCCAAAGTATTGGAGCTTCAGCTTCAGCATCAGTCCTTCGAATGAATCTTCAGGGTTGATTTCCTTTAGGATTGACTGGTTTAATCTCCTTGCTGTCTAGGGGACTCTTAAGAGTCTTCTCCAGCACACATGATAGTGTATATATGTCAATGCTACTTTCTCAATTCTCCTACCCTCTCCATCCTCCATTGTGTCCACAAGTCCATTCTCTATGCATAGATGCACTTTTAAAAGAGATCATCTGATTAGGCCAGGTCCACCCACACTCAAGGGGCGGGGATTTATAAGGCATGCAAACCAGGGAGGCAACAACCTTGAGGGCCTTTGTAGAATTCTGCCTATCACAGACTCTATGAAAAACATTTTATTCTATCAATTTTTTTTAAATGAGGCCAGCTGCTTCTCATTAGCATTCCCCACTCTGGGAAGGCAGCAAAGCTGTCTAGCAGTCTACTGAATCCTTAAACATGACCAGGCTGTGGTTAAAACATTTCAACAACCTTGGAAGACAGGCCTTTTTACTTGTTTTTACTCTCCTCCCCTCCGCATCCGCACCCCTCCCCCCCCCCACCCCGCCCCACCGCAGAGCCCTTGTTCAGCTCTTAAGTCAGATGGTTTGAAAAGGAAAGGCTGTTCTGGGGCTTTAGCATCTGGGGCTGGCCTAGAGAAAGCAAGACCATATTTAAATAATGACTCACAATGAAACTTTCTATTTCTGCTGGGCCAGGCTTCCTAATGACCATTATTACAGGACTTTATGCTCTCTGGATGTGGTTCTGAAGGCTTCTCATCCTTTGTTGGATAAAACCTTACATTATTTCCTTTTTCCTTACTCAGTTTGCCAGCTTTTCATGGGACTTCATGTAGAGGGGTCTTTTGTTGTGAGTGTATCTCAAGTTGTCCCCATATATTTAACCAAGAAAGTCATTTCCCCTCAATTCCTATTTGTCACTACATCCCCCCTCCCCTAACTCCTGCACTCATCCATCCATAAAGACACACAGTGGGCACCTTCATGAGCCTGGTATCATGCTAGGTGCTGTGTTAGTTGCTCAGTCATGTCTAACTCTTTGCAACCCCATGGATTGTAGCCTGCTAGGCTCCTCCGTCCATGGGATTTTCCATGCAAGAATACTGGAGTAGATTGCCATTCCCTTCTCCAGGGAATCTTCCCAATCCAGGGGTCAAACCTGGGTCTCCTTCATTGCAGGCAGACTCTTTACCATCTGAGCCACTAGGGTGCTAGGTGCTGGAGATCTTCAGATAAGTGAAATGGGGTCCCTGTCTTCAAGGGGATATCAACTACCACAGACATGTCCAAGGGGCAAAAGGAGAGGACAGAGGGGCAAGGGTGTGGGTTGAGGGCAGTATCTTTGAGCTGGATTTTGAAGAATGTGTAAGATGTCAAGGATGCGGGGCCAAGGGAGATGGTGTTCCAGGCCAAGTAGACAGCTTGTGCAGAGCACAGACAATGAAAAAGAACACGGTGTGTTCAGGCAATGACGAGTGACTGGGGGAGACAAGATCATGAGGGTGTGAGTGGGGGTGGATTGCTGGAGAACAGAGGGGTCAGGGAGCGCCTGCTAACTGAGAGCTTTGAGTGTTAAGATCTTGGCTGTGATCCTGAAGGCAACAGAAAGGGGGTGAACTCATCTAAGCTCATGGTCAGATTGATATTTTAGAGAGAACATCATAACTATTTTTTTGTGATAGCACTGAGGTGACAGCAATTTTTGCTAAACGTCATAAATAAAACTATAGACCAGCCTGGAAGCAGTGCCAAGGCCACCGTTAAAGAGCACTGGTATAATTAAGGAACCAATTCACTTTAAAATTCTATTAGCCATAATGAGAAACATGAAAGAAATGCAGTCTGGGACTCCCCTGGAAGTCCAGTGGTTAAGACTCTACGCTTCCACTCTAGGGGACATGGGTTTGATCCCATTTCAGGGAACTAAGCTCCTATATGCTGCACAGCACAGTTAGAAAAAATAAATTAAAAAAAAATACAGCCTTTCCTCTTCTCTGAAGAAATACTGGGGTAAAAAAGCTCTGGTTAATAAGGTCAGCCTGGGGAAAATGGAAAGAAGGTTTTCCCATGGTGGTGGCTGGAAAGGAAGATGATGCAGAGTGTGTTTCCCTGAAATCTCATCTAGGAGGACCTGGGCCTTGCCTGGCTGAGTGGGGCTCCACACAAAGGTGTCTTGTGCTTGGGACATCTGGGAGTGGAGTCTCTGTGACAAGGACAAGAGCTCTTGGTTCTGGGCAGGTGGGTAACCTAGTGGCGGGGCCTGCCTTGCTGGGAGCTGCTAAGCTAGTGAATAGGACAAGTCTTCCTTTGCCTCCTGTAGCATGCCTTGACTTCTAAGAAATTTCTGACCACAAAGATGATTCTTTCGTTACTTCTCCTTTTATTGAATCCTGGCATTCACTCCACAAACATTTATTGAGTGCCTTATATATCTGCCTGTGATGCAGGAGACCCAGTTTCGATACCTGAGTTGGGAAGATCCCCTGGAGGAGGACATGGAAACCCACTCCAGAATTCTTGCCTGGAGAATTCCATGGACAGAGGAGTCTGGTGGGCTACAGTCCACGGGGCTGCAAAGAGTCAGATACAACTTAGCGAGTAACATTTTCACTTAATACATGTACCAGATACATTCCAGGTGCTTGGAGATTCAGTGATGAACAAAACGGACAAGGCCCCTGCCCTAATGGAATTTACATTCTAGTAGGAGATACAGACAAGACATTGTAACTAAATTAATATAGAATATAATTTCAGATAGTGATGACCACTATAAGATGTGACAAAAGGATAAAGTGACAGAGAGAAACTAGAGGCTTTAACTAGAATGATCACAGAGGTTCTGTCTGAGATGTAACCTCGGAGCTGACTTGACTTCTATAAAGGAAGCATTCATGCAATCATCTGGGGAAAGAGCTCTCTGGGCAAAGGGAACAGCAAATCAAAGCCCCTGTGATTGAAAGAGGCTGGGTGTGCTGGGGATTAAAATCAAGGACAGTGAGGCTAGAGTAGAGGAAGAAAGTAGGAGGGTAGCAGGATTGGTGGTCAAGGGGGGCATAGTTGTGGGACCACAGCACATAAAACCCAGAAGTGAATGTGTGGGGACCAAATCATCTGATACATGCTGTTAGGTGGAAATGTTGGCTGCATGCAGGCATGCTTAGTCACTTCGGTCATCACTAACTCTTTTCGACACCCTGGACTGTAGTCCACAACACTCTTTTGTCCATAGGATTCTGCAGGCAAGAATACTGGAGTGGGTTGCCATGCCCTCCTCCAGGGCATCTTCCCCACCCAGGGATCGAACCCATGTCTCTTATGTTTCCTGCATTGGCCGGCAGGTTGTTTACCACTAGCACCACTGGGAAGCCCCTGGAAGTGTTGGCTACACAGATGCTATAGGAATGTGGAATTCAGGGATGAGGCCCAGTCTAGAGACAGAAGTTTTGGATTCTAGTGTCTAGATAGTATTGATAAAGTGTGAATGAGATTATCTAGAATATAATGGTGAAGGAAATGGCAGCCCACTCCAGGATTCTTGCCTGGGGAATCCCATGGACAGAGGAGCCTGGCAGGCTACAGCCCATGGAGTCACAGAGAGTCAGACACAACTGAAGTGGCTTAGCACACAGAATATGGTAGTCATTAGCCCCATGGAACTACTGAACATTTGAAATGTGGCCAGCCCAAATTGAGACGTGCTAGACATGTAAAATACAAACAGACTTCAAAGACAGTTTTGAAAAAAACCATGAAATACCTCATTGATATTATTTTTATAATGATTATGTGTTGAAATGATAAGATTTTGGTTCTACTAAGTTAAATAAAATACATTATTAAGATTAACTTCACCTGTTTCTTTTTGCTTTTTAAAATGTGGCTACTAGAAAATTTTAAATTACCTCTGTGGCCTGAAATTGGGGCTCCTGTTAACATTTCCATGTGATGGTGCTGGTCTAGGAAATCACTGTAGATTAAGAAAAGGGCCAAGGGTAGAGCCCTCAAATGATACAACATTTCACATCCAGGGAAAGGAGGAAGATACAGCCAAGGGGGGTGAGAAGGAACAGCCAATGAGGTAGGAGGAAAATGAAGGGAGTATGATGTGATGTTCAGAAAAGCAAGTGATAAAATTATTCAACAAAGAGGGAGTGTCAGATGCTGCTGAGAAGGCAGGTCAAGTAGTAGACGGTTGGATTGAACATGCGCAGTTTTACTGCAGTGGTTTGGAAGTAGTTGGATTTGGAAAGCTGGTTGGAGAGAGCTCAGAAGTGAAGACTTAAGAGTGGTAAGTTAAGAGATCTCTTTAAAGTTTGGCTTCAAAGAAATGCAGAGAAATGGGTGGTAACAGGAAGAGGATTTCAAATCTAGAGGAGCTTCATGTGTTTGGTTGTGGTTGTTGCTTTGTTGGTTTGGAAGGGGAGACAGCACAGCTGATGGTGGTACTGTCCTCAGGGCCCTCAGTTGGGGAAATAAGGCAAGTATGCCAGAAAGAATTTGAGACAGTTGAAACTCAAAGGTTATTTAGATCGAATGATTTTCTTAGAGCTCTAGGAACACAAATGCCGGCAGGATGCCTTCTTTCTTTGTTTTCCCTTTGTCTTTCATCATTTTCTTTTTGGTTGTCCTTCCCCTTCCTTCTTCTACCCCTGACAATGGTGGGTCAAAAGCAATGTTAGCTTGCTGTGGCCTGGTATTTTGGAAAATGGGATCCTTTTCCATGGGCTTCTATAAAGCTCAGAGATAGTTTATTTCCAAAGTGTCTAAGAAGCCTTTCTTAGTGGCAGGGGAAAGGGTGCCGCCATGTTTATTAAGATGTCACAGGGACTCACCAGTGATGTGAATTGTTCCTGGCCTAAGGAATTCTCCTGTTGAATTTCTGAGGGGCTTTTGAATTTCTCTATCCCTTTGCTCCTTCCAGATCTCCAGATGGAACTTGTGTGTGTGTATATATATACACATATATTGTTTGTGTCATAGTGAGTACTGTGTGGATCTGGGGTTGTCATCTTCAGGCAAAATTGTGATATTGGATCATAGAGTTTGAGTGACTTGAATAAAGTGTCAATACCTTTTAGTCAAAGCCCACCTGGAACACATCTGCCATTGAACCAGCTGGTTTTATTATTTAAAAAAAATAATGCAGTGAGAAAGAACACACACCTGTGGGGAACCATGGGACTTCTCAGTGAGAGAGTCTAGAGTTATTTTGATACCAGGACCCTGTCAGCTTTCCATGTGGTTTGGAAACTTTTGCTTGCCAAGGCCTCAGTCACTCTCAGTGGGTGATGGCTCAAGTTTGCCTTCACCTCAGAGGTCACCCCTCTCTAGCTTCAGAGAATCATCAGAGCTTATGGCTAGAGGGCAGTGCAGGCTGGGCTTAAAGCCCATCCATGAAACAGCAATGGTGGCTTGACTATTTCCGGAAGCAGAACAGATCCAGGGTAGGGAGAGGGGATCCAGAACCTGCTTAGTTCAACTTGATGGTACTTGAATCAAGACCCCAAAGGGAGCTATGATAAGGAGCTATGATAAGTCCCTGCCTGCCTCTCCACAGTGCTCCTGCTGTATGTGAATATAGCGTCCTTTCTCTGGGTTATGGTACTGATCAGAACCCTTCCCCTCCACACACCAACTCCCATTAAAAATGTCATCATAATTTAAAAAGTGCGATTATCAACTGACATGCTTCCCTAGACATATCATCTCTAGCTTTGGCTAGAATGAATGGAAAATGTATGGTATTATGATTCAGGTTAATATACAGGAAAAAAATCTAAAGGATTATATTGTTGTTTTAGTTGCTAAGTTATGTCTAACTCTTTCTGACCCCATGGACTATAGCCCTCCAGGCCCCTCTGTCCATGGAATTCTCCAGGCAAGAATACTGGGTGAGTTGCCATTTCCTTCTCCAGGGGATTGTGCCTATCCAGGGTTCGAAACTGGGTCTCCTGCATTGGCAGGCAGGTTCTTTACCACTGAGTCACTTGGGAAGGCCAAAGCATTATATAGGAATGCCTATATCTTGATAGCAAAAACAGTACAGAAGATGAAAAATAATACGAAATTTCAGAGTATTATTTTTAAATATGTAGTAATTCCTTGTGCTTTTGAGTCTACAGAGGCTAAAATTTAAACAAAAAGCTTGTTGAAATTATTTCAACGATGTATTATGCATCATTTATTTAAATAAAATTTTGAGACTTGCCTAAAAAAAAGAAAATGTACAGTAGACTCTCAGTTGATTATCTGCACTAATGGAAAAGAGGCCAGGGACAGATAATTTTCCTATGACACAGAATCAGAATCAAGGGAGAATTATCCTTTTGATGGTCACTTTTGCTATTTTTCTTTTTGGGGTACTTAAAACAATGCTTTGAGAAACATTCTTGCATGTATGTTTTTGTGTGCAAGTGTGAGTATAGCTGCAGGGTAAAGTTCCAGTTGTGATGTTACTGTATCAAAAGGTATGTATATATTTTTATTTTGATACTGTGAAATTGCTATTCAGAGAGCAATTTACACTCCATATTGTATGAACATGTCTATTTTTCCCATCTTTTTTAGCATGGAACGTCAAAATTAAAACTTCTTGACAATCTGATAGGTGACAATGTTGACTTGATATTTTGATTTACAGTTCTTTATGAGCATTTCTTTATGTATTTCTTTTTGATAAACTTCCTGTTGTATTATTTGCCCCATTTTACATCCAGTTGTTTGTCTTTTATTGATTTATATGCACTCTTGACAATTAAGAAAATTGACCCCGAAGTCTATATTTGCTGTATTACTTTCTAGTTTGTTATTCTTTTGCTGACTCTACTTTTATTGGCCAAAATTTTAAAATTTTTATATAGTTGGGTACCTCAATTTTTTCTTTAAAGCTTATCAATTCAATTCTGTCTGCCTGGGTACACCCATGAATAGTAAAAGGTCTCCAAATCTAATGGGCCCCCACACAAAGCAATAGATCAGGTTTTGTATATTTGTCTTTTATATTTTGGTAACAGCTTTATTTATTTATTTATTTATTCTTGGCTGAGCTGCATGGCCTGTGGGAGCTTAGTTTCCTCACCAGGGATCAGACATGCACCCCCTGTGTTGGAAGCACTGAGTCTTAATCACTGAACTGCCAGGGAAGTCCCAGTAATAGCCTTACTGAGGTATAATTCACATCTGATACAATTCACTCTTTTAAAGTATACAATTCAGTGCTTTTTAGTATATTCAAAGATTTGGAGACTTCCCTGGTGGTTAAGAATTTGCCTTCCCATGCAGGGGATTCAGATTTGATCCTTGGTTGGGGAACTAAGATTCCACATGCCACAGAGCAACTAACCTGCAAGCCACAACTAGAGAACTCTCACACCACAATAAGGATCCCAGGTGCCACAACTAAGACCCTATGGAGCCAAATGAATAAAATTTTAAAAAAACCACAAAGATTTGTGTGGCTACCACAATTAATTTTAGAATATTGTTATCACCTCAAAAAGGAATTATGTACTCTGTCACTCAAAAAAACACCTCTAGCCATAAGCAAAATACTTTTTGTGTTTACCTATCTTGTACATTTCATGTAAATGGAATCATTGTCTTTTATAAAGGAAGATTAGTTCTCTCTAATGGCAATTCCCTTTATATATCTTTTCTTGCATAGTTTAAGAATCTAACTGGAGGATAAGGAGTTGGGTAAAATGACTGTGTAATATACTGGATATTGAATGATTTTTTTTTATAATTTAAAATTTTTTACCTCACAATATTGTATTGGTTTTGTCATACATTGACATGAATCTGCCATGATTTTTTTTTTTGGTTTCTTGCTCTATATTTTATTTTAGTGAACCAATTATGGCTGAATCACTAAGTGACATTTCTGGCAGTGTGGAAGTTCTGGAGACCAGTGATGACGGTAAGTAACCCAATAAAATCTTGATAACTAGAACTAGATTTGTTTAACCTCTAGAAGAAAGAATCGAGTCACAAGAAGACAATTTCATATCAAATTTCTTTCTATTTATTTATTTATTTATTTATTTTTATTATTGTTTTTGCCATACATTGTCATGATATCACCATGGGTTTACATATGCTTCCCCTCCGGGTCCCCCCTCCCTCCTCCCTCCCCCCCGGGAAATCTCGCTGCACCAGTCCCGAGCATCAATCCTGGGCTGGCGATTGATTAGACACATGACCATTAACATGCTTCAATGCCCTTCTCCCATCTCATCCCACCCTTACCCTCATCCACAAAGTCCACAAGTCTATTCTATACATCTGCGTTCCTTTTGTTGTCTCCCATGTTGGGTTCTCATTACTGTCTTTCTAAATTCCATATATATGTGTTAATATACTGTATTGTTGTTTTTGCTTCTGGCTTACTTCACTCTGGATAAGGGGCTCCAGTTTCGTCCATCTGAGTAGAATTGCTTCAAATGAATTTTTTTTTAATGCTGAGTAATATTCCATTGTGTATATGTACCACAGCTTTCTTATCCATTCGTCAGTTGATGGGCATCTAGGTTGCTTCCATGTCCTGGCTATTGTAAACAATGCAGCGATGAACATTGGGGTGCACGTGGCTCTTTCAATTCTGGTTTCCTCGGTGTATATGCCCAGCAGTGGGATTGCCGGGTCATATGGCAGGTCTATTTGCAGCTTTTTAAGGAACCTCCACACTGTTTTCCATAGTGGCTGTACTAGTTTGCATTCCCACCAACAGTGTAAGAGGGTTCCCTTTTCTCCACATCCTCTCCAGCATTTATTGCTTGTAGACTTTTGGATGGCAGCCATTCTGACTGGTGTAAAGTGGTACCTCATTGTGGTTTTGATTTGCATTTCTCTGATAATGAGTGATGTTGAGCATCTTTTCATGTGTTTGTTAGCCATTTTTATATCTTCCTTGGAGAAATGTCTGTTAAGTTCTTTGGCCCACTTTTTAATTGGGTTGTTTATTTTTCTAGAATGGAGCTGCAGGAGTTGTTTGTAAATTTTTGAGATTAATTGTTTGTCTGTTGCTTCATTGGCTATTATTTTCTCCCATTCTGAAGGCTGTCTTTTCACCTTGCTTATAGTTTCCTTTGTTGTGCAAAAGCTTTTAATTTTAATTAGATCCCATTTGTTTATTCGTGTTTTTATTTCCAATATTCTGGGAGGTGGGTCATGGAGTATCCCGCTTTGGATTATAGCCGAGAGTGTTTTGCCTATGTTATCCTCTAGGATTTTTATAGTTTCTGGTCTTATGCTTAGATCTTTAATCCATTTTGAGTTTATCTTTGTGTATGGTGTTAGAAAGTGATCTAGTTTCATTCTTTTACAAGTGGCTGTCCAGTTTTCCCAGCACCACTTGTTAAAGAGGTTGTCTTTTCTCCATTGTATATTCTTGCCTCCTTTGTCAAAGATAAGGTGTCCATAGATGCGTGGATTTATCTCTGGGCTTTCTATTCTGTTCCATTGATCTATATTTCTGTCTTTGTGCCAGTACCATACTGTCTTAATGACTGTGGATTTGTAGTATAGCCTAAAGTCAGGTAGGTTGATTCCGCCAGTTCCATTCTTCTTTCTCAAGATTGCTTTGGCTATACGAGGTTTTTTGTATTTCCATACAAATTGAGAAATTATTTGTTCTAATTCTTTGAAGAAGACCTCTGGTAGCTTGATAGGAATTGCATTGAATCTATAGATTGCTTTAGGTAGTATACTCATTTTCACTATATTGATTCTTCCAATCCATGAGCACGGTACATTTCTCCATCTGTTTGTGTCCTCCTTGATTTCTTTCATCAGTGTTCTATAGTTTTCTATATACAAGTCTTTTGATTCTTTAGGTAGAAATACTCCTAAGTATTTTATTCTTTTTGTTTCGATGGTGAATGGGATTGTTTCCTTAATTTCTCTTTCTGATTTCTCACTGTTAGTGTATAGGAATGCCAGGGATTTCTGTGTGTTGATTTTGTATCCTGAAACTTTGCTATATTCACTGATTAGCTCTAGTAATTTTCTCGTAGAGTCTTTAGGGTTTTCAATATAGAGGATCATGTCATCAGCAAACAGAGAGAGTTTTACTTCTTCTTTTCCAATCTGTATTCCTTTGATTTCTTTATCTGCTCTGATTGCTGTGGCCAAAACTTCCAAAACTATGTTGAATAGTAGTGGTGAGAGTGGGCACCCTTGTCTTGTCCCTGATTTCAGGGGGAATGCTTCCAGTTTTTCACCATTGAGGATAATGTTTGCTGTGGGTTTGTCATATATAGCTTTTATCATATCAAATTTCTAATGACAGTAGACTCAGTCCATATTTACTTTTCCATTTTCTAAGATCTTCTCTTTCCTCTCAATCTCTGATAGTCTAAAAAGTTTTGTCCAGACCTTGCAGTCTTCCTTGAAGATGGGCACCAGGTTCTGTTACTAAGGCAAGAGAAGTATTTCTGCTTAATCAGAAAAAGAAATCAGAACAGGCCATGATTTGAGAGGTTCAATTGAAGTTTTGCCATAGATAGTAATCCAGATTTAACCAACATTTAAATTTATAATTTTGATGTGTAAAGGGGGTATAGTAACAAAAGACACCACCATAGGCTTCTTTTAAATGGGAACAATTTACAAAAATTTCTTTTGCAAAGCCTAATTAGATGTGTATCCATTTAAATTGTAATTATAAACTATGACTCACCTGTGAGTGATAGGAGACCATGAATGGGGTAATAGGCAAAAGTCACTAAACAATAAGTTTTACTGACACTGAAAAAAATGTGGGGGGAGGGGGAGGAACCCTTAGATATAAGGTGAGACATTGAATTTAAAGACAAAACTGAATTGGACAATTCACTGGGTTGTTCTTCAATGATTGCTGAGTTTTCTTAGTAGTGTGTGGGGCAGAAGACTTGGTCTGGAAAGACAGAGATCAGGGAACCTTCTTGTGAAGTGAATAGGGGGATGCTGAACATGGTGCGTGGATCCCTGAGGGCAGGGCTTGGGTCTTCATCTCTGTGTCACCATTGTTCAGTATTGGGCCTCAGAGAGTGTGATTAGGCACTCAAAGGTTTTAAGAAATGAGTGAATAAATAAGTGAATGATAGGTCTCCTCACCAAGGCAGCCCCAACAACCAAATGAACTGACCTATCTTTTTGGATATGAGCTAGACAGATGTCTACCAAAAAAGATGGTAATGCAGTGCATCTTGATGAAGAGTGGAGGTAAGGAAATACCCTTTCTCTGTTCACAATCCTTTTTAAGAGACCAAACATTTGGGTACATTTGTAGTATGAGTCATTGACAGACAGAGAATACAGTGGCTGTCGGGAAGTTGAAGGAAAGAAAGGCTAATTAGAAGAGTTTTCTTTCCAAGAAGCAATGCAAGAGAACAAGGTCACCATTGTGTGCCATGCATTTTGAAAGCTCATTAAGTTCAACCCAGAAGGGCTACCTGTGTGCATGGTAGATAAGCAAATACACAACCTGAAGCAATAATTTCTTCATTGGAGTTGTGTCTTTTTCTCTGGGGGAAGGTCGGGGGATGGCTTCCATGAGCTGTTTCCTGGCATGTGACGTACGGCCAGCCCTCAGTGGATGGGGATGTTGAAAGCTACTGCCTGTTTGGGAATATGTAGTCCTTGGACTTGGACAGGGAGGTCAATGGCTTTGTTACAGGAGAAATCCAGACAACTGTCAGCTCACTGATCGTCACTGCTGTGCCTTGTAGGGGAATAAGTTACCCAGTGTATAGGTGACCTACGTAAGTGTTGTTGGTGGTGGTTAGTCACTAAGTCGTGTCCAACTCTTTGCGACCCCATGGACTGTAGCACAGCAGGCTCCTCTGTCTATGGGATTTCCCAGGCAAGAATACTGGAGTGGGTTGCCATTTCTTTCTGAAGGGGATCTTCCCCACCCAGGAATTGGGTTGGCCAAAAAGTTCATAAACCCAAATGAGCTTTTTGGCTAACCAATATTTTGCATCCTCATAGGAAAATAAGCTGTTTCTGCCAAAATGGAAGATTGGAGGGAAACTGAAATGTATGCATACTTAATTTTTAACAACTGTTATAGTTCTTAAGTCATTAGTCATTTGGTTAATTTAGGAACATAAAAATGTGTTAAAGCATAATTTGGTTTGTACAAATTATTAAGGTATGTACAATTATGTTTGGTACACTCAGTTTTACAGCCTGAAAAGTTTATTGGAAGTGTTTTTATTCAGTTATTAAGTGTTTATAGGTTGTGTCATGGATCTAGCTGCCACCTGCTGATTCTCTCCTGTCTCTCTTTGCTGGTATGTGAGAAGCAGGTTTGTAACTTGAAATCATCTAGCTTTTCCCACCTCCCTTCCCTTCTGGGATTTCTAAGCAAGAAGGACAATAACCTTTATGGTTCCCAACACTGAGCAGAAAGTTGTTCTCATTTCAGAAGGCCAGGAGGAGATCTGCCTGTCGAGAATCAACAAATTCCATTCCTTCTGTTTGAAAAATGGCACTGTCTACAAAGGCTCCTTCCTGTTTGTGAGGTGGCACTGCCCAGTTCTTTATCACTGGGCAGGAATTATTTAGTGGTCTGTTGGAGCTGGCCTATGCTGACTTGAAAGGCTGTGCATGTCTCTTCCTAAATGTCATATTACTAGCTTGAAATTGACCACAATGGGAGTATTTACACTACAGAAGTAGGCAAATACTACAAATAAGGGCATTTACCCTGAGAACTAATTGGTCAATGTATCCCAGTAAAAAAAATAAAACTGAGTATAGTCATTAACATAGTATAGTAATCAGGATTTTACATAAAAGTCTCCCTATTTCATGGATTTTAGAAATCTTTAGGGGGTGGGAAGATTAAGAAAGCTGGGGAGCAAAATGTAGATCATTTTAGAGCCAGCTTACTCTGTCCTATATACTTTTCAGCACTTTCACGTTGAATCCTTACAGTAGTTCTATGAGGTCAAACATCATTTTAAATAATTCATTATCCTAGAAATTCATTTAATTTTTTTCCTTAAAAAATTAAAGAAGGGAACTTGGGAAAAGATATATTTCCTAATGTGTCTTCATGTTTTATTCTGTCTGTCTTAAGGTACACTTGCCAAATTTATCCTAACCATGACCCTATGTAGGTATATCCTAGTAAATGAGAGATTCCTCAGACCATTCAGAACTGAAGTTACTTAAGCAACGATTATCAAGCATGCATACTACCATCTTCCTTCATTGCCCCAATGATGCTTCTCTTTATCTATATCTGGTTAGATGGGTAGAATTGATAGATCAGTTTTTCAGATAGAATTGAATCTGCTCTTAATAGACAATTATTGATTCCTTAATTCTAGCTCATTTATTAGCATTTACTACATGTCAGATCCTATGCCAAACTCTTTACTATATTATTTACAATTTATATCAATCCTGATAAGGACCAGTATTTAAATGATAGGATGCTTAAGAATGGCTCTGCACAGTGATCTCAATTTAAGGGATATGACAAGCTACGTTGGTTTTCTGCACCCCTTAGTGGATTCAGTTGTCTCTGGAGTGTCATGGTGTGTTTTCACTGTGCTAGTTGCTAAAAAGGATGCTAAAGAGGGCCTGCCTACAGCTCTGAGGTGGAGGACAGTAGTTAAGACATAGAAACGTATCTTATTCCTTTCTCATTCATATGCAAAATATAGTAAGTGCTTGACCTTAATAAATGTTCACTGAATAGTTGAATGAATGAATGAATGCACAGACTAGAACATTCAGATGCAAAACATGTGGTGCCAACAGTCAAGTCTTAAGTGTGCCAAAAGAAGCATGAATTGTATTGATGGTGGAAAATTGGACTTAAGGCAGGCCTTGAGGTTTAGAAACCTTTCTAAAGGTTCTAGACTAGGCAGGCCCAGGAGTAATCAGTACACAGACACGCCATAGTATTTCAGCATTAGAAGGAGCCCTACTTCAGCATCTCCCTAAGTGTGTTTTGCTAAATGTTCTGCATACATGCATTGGGAGGACAACATTGTTACCCAGTTTCTTGGCACTTCACCATCCACATAGGCATGTTGAAGTTTCAGAAAAGTCTTGTTGGAACACAGATCCCTAAACTGTGTTTAATCAGCATTTTCCAGATTGACTAGACAGCAGACCCCCCTTTTCATGCAACAGACCTATGAGCATCCCTCTGAACACACTTTGGGAGACACTGATTAACATGATCCCCTCATTTTCCAGCTGAGCCCCAGAGAGGTTGAGTGACTTACCTGAGGTTACAGAGCTAATCGATAGCAGAGCCAAACCAAGCTCAGGATTCCAGAGTTTTCTTACTCTCTGGTGGTGTTTTCCATCACACCACTAAGCTTATCTTATAACAGTCTTGTTGGCTTCCAGAGACCTGGCTGTTGGGAATTGGAATGAGACACCTGAGTTGGTAAATTACTGTATGTGGAGCAGTAAGAGCAAGTTCCTTCCCACGGATGAATGCAGCACAAACTGCCCTTGCCTTCCCCTCTTCTGAGCTGGGAGAAAGATACATGTGCTTATTAGGAAATTCAAGAAAACCCAGAGAGAGCCTGAGGAGCATTGAAAGCTCACATTGCTTACTGCTGCCCTGTTTTTTTTTAATGATAGTAGAACAAACTTTCAATTATCTGCATGTGCAGAGGGCAGCAGCCCTGTAGGTAATCTGAACCAATCAGTAATAATTGAGTAACAGTGCACATAACACACCCATAATACACCCACACAAACATGCACACACACACACACACACACACACACCCTCCCTTGCAAAATTCTTTGGTAGGTGACATTGTCATGCCTTTTGCACAGGGTGCTTCTTTGCCAGCACCCATTTCTTCCTAATTCCCGGCCCTCTCCCTTCCTCATAAAGCCCTTCTTAGAAGACATCTTCCATGACCAAACCAACCCCCTGCACTCGTTCCTTGGGTCTGCATCCTTGCAGCACACAAGTTGGGCAATACCAGCTCCCACATGGATTTCCAAAGGTCCTGAAGTATCTGTCACATGTGGAAGCTTGGCTTCCCAGCTGGATCACGAAGACTCCAGTGATCAGGGTAGCAAGTGCTTATGTTGGCTCAAAAGTTGCTGTGTATGAATGAATTTCTTAGGGCCAGGAAATAAGTGTGTGTTAATAGTTGAAATTGAGAGGCAAGTGAACACAGGGTGAGTTGAGCCTGAATAGAGGCTTCCCAGAGGCCACAGGCTGGGGCCTGAGCTTCTGCTTTCACCAGAAACTCAGATACTTGGCTGGTGAGTTCCTAAGAAGAGAACAAAGCAGATGAATGATGCCAGGGGCACTAGTGTGAGAGCTAGGACCCACAGGACCTCTGGGATCCTACTCCTCATTCCCATCACGAAGGCCATTTCCTCTCCTGTCTTCCCTTCCACCATCACACTCTGCCTCACTTGCATTTCTAACTTCCAGGAAAAAGGAAATCCAGATTTAAAGCCTTCAAGAGCTTCTTTGGCAAGAAGAAGAAGAAAGAGCCAAGAGATGCCCAGGGAGGGAGATGGCTCAAATCAAGCTTGTCCAGCAGCAGTATTGACGTCTCTTCTCTGAAGTTAGTTCAAGAAGGTCAACAAACCGAGCCAGGGTAAGCTCAGGAGGGGTGGGGGCTGGGGACAAGGCAAAGGGCAGGGAGCTACATCCAGGTCCTCCTTTGGCAGCTGAATCATCACTGGCCTTTAGTCCTCAGGGGCTCTTGGTCACCCTGCCTGTGGGAGGTGGGTCTGCAGCCATTGCTGATGCAGCCACATCCCGGGGGGGGGGGTTCCCTTGTGCTCATAGATATATGCTTGTTGTCTGGGCTTCACAGCTCAGTGGGTTGGATGGGGCATACCAAATGTATACCCCACTCCCCTAAGAGCACTGGGTGAGAGGGTGTGGATAGACTAGGGAAATCCTGCTGTGTCACAGCTACAAGCACTTGAGATGTGGAGCCTACCACTAGTGAGGAGCTGGTGGCCTCTATTTCATAAGGGAAGGATAGTCTCCATCATTTTGGAAGCTTGATCTGATTTGCTTGCCCAGCCCTCAGAATCCAGATCTCATAATGTGTGATTAAAATCTTAGATGGTGAAGCCATCTATCTGGGTTGGGGTATAAGGATGAAATCACTGTGTTAATTAAAAAAATAAAACAAGCAAGCAAGGAACCCAAGTCCATTTCTCCCTCCATCCCAAGAGACTGGGGAAAATGCTATAACTGGTCATATAAAGTATGGGGAAGACTGTTTCTCAGCCACCACTGCCACTCCTATTCAGATTTTCATCTTTGAAGCCCCAAATTCCACATCTTAGAAATGTGGAAAATCTGGAGGTCCAGTACCCCCCAGCTCTTTCTGGATCAATTGAATTCCTTTCTATGGAGTTCCACTTGGGCCTGTTCCCCTCAACTTAAACCCCAGACTTATCTGAAATCCCAACAGAACTCAAGTATACTGCTATTCATTGCCGCAAGGCTTTGCTTGGAGGTAATGAAAGCTAGTAGAGGTGATGGAATTCCAGTTGAGCTATTTCAAATCCTAAAAGATGATGCTATGAAAGTGCTACACTCAATATGCCAGCAAATTTGGAAACCTCAGCAGTGGCCCCAAGACTGGAAAAGGTCAGTTTTCATTCCAATCCCAAAAAAAGGCCATGCCAAAGAATGTTCAAACTATCGCACAATTGCACTCATCTCATACACTAGCAAAGTAATGCTCAAAATTCCAAGCTAGGCTTCAGCAGTATGTGTACTGAGAACTTCCAGATGTTCAAGCTGGATTTAGCAAAGGCAGAGGAACCAGAGATCAAATTGCCAACATCTGTTGGATCATAGAAAAAGCAAGAGAGTACCAGGAAAACATCTACTTCTGCTTTATTGACTACACCAAAGTCTTTGACTGTGTGGATAACCACAAACTGTGGAAGATTCTTAGAGATGGGAATACCAGATCACCTTACCTGCCTCCTGAGAAATCTGTATGCATGTCAAAAAGCAACAGTTAGAACCAGACATGAAACAACGGACTTGTTCCAAATTGGGAAAGGAGTATGTCAAGCCTGTATATTGTCACTCTGCTTATTTAACTTATATGCAGAGTCAGTTCAGTTCATTTCAGTCATTCAGTCATGTCCAATTCTCTGTGACCCCATGGACTGCAGCACGCTAGGCCTCCCTGTCCATCACCAACTCCCAGAGTATACTCAAACTCATGTCCATTGAGTTGGTGATGCCATCAAACCATCTCATCCTCTGTCTTCCCTTTCTCCTCCTGCCTTCAATCTTTCCCAGCATCAGGGTCTTTTGAAAACAGCCGACTCATTGGAAAAGACCCTGATCCTGGGAAAGATTGAGGGCAGGAGGAGAAGGGGAAGACAGAGGATGAGATGTTTGGATGATATCACCGACTCAATGGACATGAATTTAAGCAAGCTCCAGGAGTTGGTGATGGACAAGGAAACCTGGAATGCTGCAGTCCATGGGATCGCAGAGAGTAGGACATGACTGAGCGACTGAACTGAACTGAACTAATAAGGCAGTTAGCAAATGTGTTATACTGCCTACTAATAGCACAGAGGTCTCATTAAAAGGACCTTAATGAGTGCATTGAATGTGAGGAATTTCAGATAGCTTTACTAGGGAAGGAAGTGGTTTTGCACCGAGGGGCTTGCTTCATACCCCACAAACTATACATTATAGACCATTGCCTTATAGGTCTCAGTAAGTTCAGTCACTCAGTCATATAGGTATAAGGAAGATTAAGATTAGCTCTACTAAAATCCAGAGGGTGGGTGGAAGAGGGAAGATCTTTTATAACTTTCACCTTAATCATAGCAAGACTCAGGGTCTTCCTTCCCCTTCCACAGTGCTGTCACTGCTGAACTGTATACACTCAGTGGTGAATTATATGGTATGTAAGCTATATCTCAGTAAAGCTATTATATAAAAAAATGTGTGGATCATTTGAAAATATTAAAATTATGCAGAAGTATGTAGAGTATAAAATGAAAGTACTCCTGCTCTTCCGAGTGCCATTCCTCAGAGGGAAACACTGCTAACAATTTGGTGGATATCCTTCCAGACTTTTCTCTATGATCACAAACTATATATGTATGTAATATATGTGTGCTCAGTCACTTCATTCGTGTTTGACTCTTTGTGACCCCATGGGCCTGCCAGGCTCCTCTGTCCATAGGATTCTCCAGGCAAGAATACTGGAGTGGGTTGCCATGCCCTCCTTCAGGGGATCTTGCCGACCTAAGGACTGAACCGGAGTCTCTTATGTCTCCTGAACTGGTAGGCAAGCTCTTTACCACTAGTGCCACCTGGGAAGCCCATGTCATATATGTATATGTATTAAATGGGACCATACTATTCTGTATTTTTTTCACTCAGTGTCTCACGGAAGACTGTGTGTGTCAGCACATATGCTTCTGAGGAGTCTGTGGTAGGCCATAGTATAGACACACATGTATCTTTGGTTCCTTTGGCCGCTTTCATAAGACTTTTTCCTTCCTGGCCAGGGCCAAGAGCATCATGGGGACCAGAGCCCTGTCTCATGACAGCATCTTTATGTTGGAGTCTGACCCTGAAAGATCAGGAAGGAAGCTATACCCCTCTCCAGAGATCCCAAGAGGCAGACCTTTGCAGGTAATGGTGAATTCAAGCCTCAGCACATACTTGGACTACTCCTGATTCCACCCCCACTGTTGCAAACACCGAATAAGAGAATTTCTAAGTATATGATGTGCCTCCCTAGTGCCTGACACACAGTATTGTCCAGGATCACCATATTCACTTCTCTTTATGCACCCCCAAAGTGTTCTGAGTATTATAATGGTGACATTAATGTACAGGCATTCCAACCCCCATGTTTTTTCTTTCTTTCACAGAGATCAAATGCTTTTACTACTCTGCCTAGAGCTGGGACTGGTAGCATGTGTGAATCTGTGTTTGAAACTGTGCCAAGATGCGCAGCCAGAAGTGAAGTCCATGATGCAGGCTCCAAGACCACCGAGGTAATAAAGTAGAATTGTTCAAAGTCAAACAGGCAGACCTATACTTGAATCCCTGCTCTACTATTTATTGGCCCTGTGACTTTGGGCTGATTATTTAATCTCTCTGAGCCTTCCTTTCTTCATCTATAATGGGTATAATATAAATATCTAGTTCAAAGGGTTGTCTGTGAGGACTGAATAAAGACTCAGAGAGATTAAAGAAATTATTCCAGCTGACCATATAGTTAGTGGTAGCCCTGGAACTCTGACTCAGATGTGTTGACCTCCAACCTATAGTCTTTCCATTAGCCCAGTCTCTAAGATGTTTAAATTCTCTAGCCCTGCCTCAACAGGAAGGAGCATACATCTTTAGTCTCTGTTGTCTGAGGTGGCGTCACAAGTAGCTGAGAAAGAAGAAAAGGGAAAGGTAAGGGAGAAAGGGAAAGATATATCCATCTGAATGCAGAGTTCCAGAGAATAGCAAGGAGAGATAAGAAAGCCTTCCTCGTGATCAATGCAAAGAAATAGAGGAAAACAATAGAATGGGAAACCCTAGAGACCTCTTCAAGAAAATTAGAGATACCAAGGGAATATTTCATACAAAGATGGGCACAATAAAGGACAGAAATGGTATGGACCTAACAGAAGCAGAAGATATTAAGAAGAGGTGGCAAGAATATACAGAAGAACTGTACAAACAAGGTCTTAGGTAACCACGATGGTAACCACGTTGGTGTTGCCATCTATTGCCTAAATTAAGATAGATATCCTGGAGTGTGAAGTCAAGTGGGCCTTAGGAAGCATTACTATGAACAAAGCTAGTGGAGGTGATAAAATTCCAGTTGAGCTATTTCAAATCATAAAAGATAATACTGTGAAAGTGTTGCACTCAATATGCCAGCAAATTGGAAAACTCAGCAGTGGTCACAGGACTGGAAAAGGTCAGTTTTCATTCCAATGCCAAAGAAGGGCAATGCCAAAAAAGGTTCAAACTACCACACAACTGCACTCATTTCACATGCTAGTAAGGCCATGCTCAAAATCCTTCAAGCTAGGCTTCAACAATATGTGACTTGAGAACTTCCAGATGTTCAAGCTGGATTTAGCAAAGGCAGAGGAACCAGAGATCAAATTGCCAACATCCATTACAGCATAGAAAAAAGCAATTCCAGAATTACATCTACTTCTGCTTCACTGAATCTTCAAAAGCCTTTGACTGTGTTGATCACAACAAACAATGGAAAATTCTTAAAGAAATCGAAATACCAGACCACCTACCTGTCTCCTGAGAAACCTGTATGAAGGTCAAGAAGCAACAGTTAAAACTGGACATGGAACAACAGGCTTGTTCCAAATTAGGAACAATATGTCAAGGCTGCATATTGTCACCCTGCTTATTTAACTTATATGTAGACTACACAGTGTGAAATTCCGGGCTGGATGAAGCTCAAACTGGAATCAAGGTTGCTGGGAGAAATAGCAATAACCTCAGATATGCAGATGACACCACCCTTATGACAGAAAGTGAAGAGGAACTAAAGAGCTTCTTGATAAAAGTGAAAGAAGAGAGTGAAAAATGTGGCTTAAAATTCAACTTTCAAAAAACTAAGATCATGGCATCCAGTCCCATCATTTCATAGCAAATAGGTGGGGAAAAAAATGGAAACAGTGACAGACTTTATTTCCTTGGGCTTCAAAATCACTGTGGACAGTAACTACAGCCATGAAATTAAAAGACCCTTACTCCTTGGAAGGAAAGCTATGACAAACCTAGACAGTGTATTAACAAGCAGAGACATCACTTTGCCAACAAAAGTCTGTCTAGTCAAAGCTATGGTTTTTCCAGTAGTCATGTATGGATTGTGAGAGTTGAACCATAAAGAAGGCTAAGAGCCAAAGAACTGATGCCTTTGAACTGTCATGCTAGAGAAGACTCCTGACAGTCCCTTGGACTGCATGGAGAGCAAACCAGTCAATCCTAAAGGAAACCAACCCTGAAGATTCATTGGAAGGACTGATGCTGAAGCTGAAGCTCCAATACTTTCGCCACCTGATGTGAAGAGCTGACTCATTGGAAAAGACCGTGATACTGGGAAAGATTGAGGGCATGAGGAGAAGAGGGCGACAGAGAATGAGATGGTTGGATGGCATCACCGACTCAATGGACATGAGTTTGAGCAAACTTCAGGTGATAGTGAAGGACAGGGAAGGCTGGTGTGCTGCAGTCCATGGGGTTGCAAAGAGTCAGATGCAGCTTAGTGAGTGAACAACAAAAGCTGAGTAAAGCCTTCCGTAAAAGTTAGCTGACATTAGTACAGTGATTATTATTACAGTTGTGCTTTGGGATTGTTAATCCCCAAGGTCTGTTCTTAAGAGCCCCCAGTGGGGCCTAGTAGTCATAAGAGGGCACCTTAGACATTGGCCAGGAGTACTTCACAGGCAGAAACTCATTGTGGCACCTTTTCTTTGGCTTTGAGAGTTTGACAGCCATCTGTCCTGAGCAGGAGCAGAGCCTATGACAGAATCAAGCATGTCAGCTTCATGTCAACAAGGATTTTGTTTGTTTATTGCTGTAGACCCAGTGCCTAGAATGGGTGTGGCACATTGTTCATGCTTAGTCAGTATTCGTTAAAGTTAAAATCAGGGGTTTTGATACACATCAAGAGGATCATGGCAGGTGCCAGTGCTTCAAATTCAAGTATAACATGAACTCTTAACAGGAATCAACTAAATCAGGCTGCTGAAGCTCAAGGTAAAACCAAATGAACAATTTTTATCCCCTTCAGAAAACTAGTCATCCAGTTCTAATCAGGAATAGTGTAGATTTTCTAAAATTGCCAGAAAATCAGTCTCAACAGGCTTAAGATAAGCAAACAACACAGTCAAGATTCCATCCAGACAATTCCTGGACAGAGAGAATGATAGAAATAAAGACTGTAGCCTGGATGCCAAGCTCAGGACATAACCCAAAGACTCACTTTCCCAAGATCTGGACTTCCAAAGATAAGACCAAGATCAAAACAAAGATCAGACTCATATAAGATTTCTAGTTGGCATCAGTAGGAGATAACACTAAGATTCTGGTTTTGAGCAAGGAAGCAATTTGAAGTTTCTGTCTTTGGAATTGGCAAAAGTGTGCAGCAACCCAGAGGGTGAACCCAGGCTATTTATTAGTCTTTGGTTTGAGTAGGTACTAGAAGTGAAGACAAGGAAGTAGGAGATTCTTTCCTTGGCTTGTTTTTTCCCCCCCTCATTTGGGGTTCTTAACCCATCAACCTTTGAGCAACAGGTAATTTGGGGGAAGGTACACAAGTTTTTAACTTTTTCTTTCTATAATCTTCCTTGACAGATCCCACTACTGCGTCCATGCCAACCCAGCATCAGCTCACATCTCATTCGATCTGACACCATCTCTAAGGATCTTGAAGAAATGTCTGCTGAATATGAGTCACCTAAGAAGAGCTCGTCATACAACACCTTGACATGGAAGAAGGTGAGTGTTAGTTCCGGCCAAAGTTTCAGGTTGGGGGTGGAGGGTGCACAAGTCAGAGGCATAATTTCTTCTTGCCTTTTTTTTTCCTGCTGTAGCTCAATACTTGGGGGACGTTTGGGGAAGGAGCTGCCATTTTTGGCTTTTGATTTGCCTGTTGGTTTACATTTTCTGTCCAATTCTAAAAACCAAATAATCAGCACTGTAATTTATAAGGTATGGGAGACCTTATAAAAGGTCTGGAAAAAAAAGTTTGTGGATGTTTTCAGTTTCATGAAGAAAACTCATAGAGATTTTTATGGAAGTAAAACCTCTATAATTTCAAATGCCAAAAATCCCAAAGGTTAGGGCATATAGTATGGTTTGACAAACACGTATCCATATGAGAAATCATTTGACATGAGAGGGCACATATGTGTATTTCATGCATCTAGCTTTGCCAGCCAACAATACCCATCAACAATTGGAAAATCAGTAGATTATCCTCATATTAACACTTCCATTCACAAACTATTGTGTAGTTAATTGGATTAGCTTTTTCTACATCAATCATGATGGCCATATTATTTTTTCCTTCATTCTTTTAATATGGTATATTACATTTGGTTTTCATAATATATTATATAGTGATTTTCATATGTTAAACCTCCTAATTCTGGGATAAATCCCAGTTGCCCATCATGTATAATTGCCCTTAAAATGCTGCTGGATTTGGTTTGCTGGTATGTTGCATGTGTATTCATGAGGGATATAGGTTATAGCATTCATTTCTTGTGATACCTTTATCTGGATTTGGAGTCATGGTAATGCTTGCCTCGTAGAATCAGAAAGTGTTCCCTCTTACATGTGTTTTGAAATATTTGTGAAGTATTGGTATTATTATTTAAAAGCTTGGTAGAATTCACCAGTGAAGCCATCTGGTCCTGCTTTTTTTTTGTTTTGATTACTGATTCAATCTGTTGCTATATGTATATTCAAGTTTTCTGCTTCTTTTTTATTCAGTTTTAGTAATTTGGATGTGTCTAGGAATTTATCCATTTCATTTAGGCTATCTATACAAGTATTCATAGTACTGTTTTATAATCCTTTTTATTTCTGTAAGGTCAGTAGTAATTGTTCCCTTTCAATTCTGATTTTAGTAATTTGTGTCTTATTTTTTCTTAATCAATCTAGCTAAAGATTTGTCCATTTTGTTTTACTTTTCAAAGGATCGACTTTTGGTTTCATTGATTTTCCATATTGTTTTTCTGTTTCCTATTTCATTATCTCTGCTTTAATCTCTATTATTTCCTTCCTCTTGCTAGCTTTGGGTTTAGTTTAATCTTTATGGGCTACTTAAGGTGAAACATTAGGGTAGTGATTTGAGAGCTTTCTTCTTTTTTAACAAGCATATACAGCTATACATTTCTAAAGACTGTTTTTGCTGTACCACCTAAGTTTATGTTGTGTTTTAGTATTAATTCATGTCAAAGAATTTTCTTTCTTTTTTTAAAATTTTATTTTATTTTCTTTACATTATCATGTTGGTTTTGCCATACATTGACATGAATCTGCCTTGGGTATACATGTGTTCCCCTTCCAGAACCCCCCTCCCACCACCCTCCCGATTCCCTCTCTCTGGGTCATCCCAGTGCACCAGCCCTGAGCACCCTGTATCATGCATCAAACTGGGCTGGCGATTGATTTCACATATGATAATTTACATGTTTCAATGCCATTCTCCCATATCATCCCACCCTTGCTCTCTCCCATAGAGTCCAAAAGACTGTTCTATACATCTGTCTCTTTTGCTGTCTCACATACAGAGTTATCGTTACTATCTTTTTTTTTTTTCCATGGAGACCATCTTTGTTTATTCATAAAACGGTAATGCCTGAATGCCTCCCAGCCACTGTCAGTCCTGTTCTCTTTGCCTATTATTTATTTATTTATTTTTTAAATTATTAAACATTTTTTTATTAGTTTTGCCAAACAATGACATGATATCACCATGGGTTTACATATGCTCCCCCTCCAGAACCCCCCTCCCTCCTCCCTCCCCCCGGGAAATCTCGTTGCACCAGTCCCAAGCATCAATCCTGGGCCGGCTATTGCTTAGACATATGATAATTAACATGTTTCAATGCCATTCTCCCATATCATCCCACCCTTTCCCTCATCCACAGAGGCCCTGAGTCTGTTCTATACATCTGCGTTCCTTTTGCTGTCTCGCATGCTGGGTTCTCGTTACTGTCTTTCTAAATTCCATACATATGCATTAATATACTGTATTGTTGTTTTTGCTTCTGGCTTACTTCACTCTGGATAATGGGCTCCAGTTTCGTCCATCTGAGTAGAACTGATTCAAATGAATTTTTCCTTAATGCTGAGTAATATTCCATTGTGTATATGTACCACAGCTTTCTTATCCATTCATCAGTTGATGGGCATCTAGGTTGGTTCCATGTCCTGGCTATTGTAAACAATGCAGCGATGAACATTGGGGTACACGTGTCTCTTTCAATTCTGGTTTCCTCGGTATATATGCCCAACAGTGGGATTGCTGGGTCATATGGCAGGACTATTTGCAGTTTTTTAAGGAACCTCCACACTGTTTTCCATAGAGGCTGTACTAGTTTGCAATCCCACCAACAGTGTAAGAGGGTTCCCTTTTCTCCACATCCTCTCCAGCATTTATTACTTGTGGATTTTTGGATTGCAGCCATTCTGAGTGGTGTAAAGTGATATCTCATTGTGGTTTTGATTTGCATTTCTCTGATAATGAGTGATGTTGAGCATCTTTTCATGTGTTTATTAGCCATTTTTATGTCTTCTTTGGAGAAACGTCTGTTCAGTTCTTTGGCCCACTTTTTGATTGGGTTGTTTATTTTCCTAGAATGGAGCTGCAGGAGTTGCTTGTATATTTTTGAGATTAATTGTTTGTCCGTTGCTTCATTGGCTGTTTTATCGTTACCATCTTTTGAAATTCCATATGTATGCATTAGTATACTGTATTGTTGTTTTTCCTTCTGGCTTACTTCACTCTGGATAATAGGCTCCAGTTTCATCCACCTCAGTAGAACTGATTCAAATGTATTCTTTTTAATGGCTGTGTAATATTCCATTGTGTATATGTACCACAGCTTTCTTATCTATTGTCTGCTGATGGACATCTAGGTTGCTTCCATATCCTGGCTATTATAAACAGTGCTGCGATGAACATTGGGGTACATGTGTCTCTTTCATTTCTGGTTTCCTTGGTCTGTATATCCAGCATTGGTTTTGCTGGGTCATATGGCAGTTCTATTTCCAGTTTTTAAAAGAATATCCACACTGTTCTTCATGGTGGCTGTACTAGTTTGCATCCCACCAACAGTGTAAGAGGGTTCCCTTTTCTCCACACCCTGTCCAGCATTTCTTTTTTGTAGACTTTTGGATAGCAGCCATTCTGACTGGTGTGAAATGGTACCTCATTGTGGTTTTGATTTGCATTTCTCTGATAATGAATGATGTTGAGCATTTTTTTCATGTGTTTGTGAGCCATCTGTATGTCTTCTTTGGAGAAACGTTTGTTTAGTTCGTTGGCCCATTTTATGATTGGTTCGTTTATTTTTCTGGAATTGAGCTGCAGGAGTTGCTTGTATATTTTTGAGATTAATTCTTTGTCAGTAGCTTCATTTGCTATTATTTTCTCCCATTCTGAAGGCTGTTTTTTCACCTTGCTTATAGTTTTCTTCGTTGTGCAAAAGCTTTTAAGTTTAATTAGGTCCCATTTGTTTTTTTTTGCTTTTATTTCCATTATTCTGGGAGGTGGGTCATAGAGGATCCTGCTTTGGTTTATGTCAGAGAGTGTTTTGCCTATGTTTTCCTCTAGGAGTTTTATAGTTTCTGGTCTTATGTTTAGATCTTTAATCCATTTTGAGTTTATTTTTGTGAATAGTGTTAGAAAGTGTTTTAGTTTCATTCTTTTACAAGTGGTTGACCAGTTTTCCCAGCAACACTTGTTAAAGAGATTGCCTTTTTTCCATTGTATATTCTTGCCTCCTTTGTCAAAGATAAGGTGTCCATAGGTGTGTGGATTTATCTCTGGGCTTTCTATTTTGTTCCATTGATCTATATTTCTGTCTTTGTGCCAGTACTGTACTGTCCTAATGGCTGTAGCTTTGAAGTATAGCCTGAAGTCAGGCAGGTTGATTCCTCCAGTTCCATTCTTCTTTCTCAAGATTGCTTTGGCTATTTGAGGTTTTTTGTATTTCCATACAGATTGTGAAATTATTTGTTCAAATTTTGTGAAAAATACCATTGGTAGCTTGATAGGGATTGTATTGAATCTATAGATTGCCTTGGGTAGTATACTCATTTTCACTATATTGATTTTTCCAATCCATGAACATGGTATATATCTCCATCTATTTGTGTCTTCTTTGATTTCTTTAATCAGTGTTTATAGTTTTCTGTATTTAGGTCTTTTGTTTATTTAGGGAGATATATTCCTAAGTATTTTATTCTTTTCATTGCAATGGTAAATGGAATTGTTTCCCTAATTTCTCTTTCTGTTTTCTCATTGTTAGTGTATAGGAATGCAAGGGATTTCTGTGTGTTAATTTTATATCCTGCAACTTTACTATATTGATTGATTAGCTCTCGGAATTTTCTGGTGGAGTCTTTAAGGTTTTCTATGTAGAGGATCATGTCATCTGCAAACAGTGAGAGTTTTACTTCTTTTCCAATCTGGACTTCTTTTATTTCTTTTTCTGCTTTGATTGCTATGGTCAAAACTTCCAAAACTATGTTGAATAGCAGTGGTGAGAGTGGGAACCCTTGTCATGTTCCTGACTTTAGGGGAAATGCTTTCAATTTTTCACCATTGAGGTTAATGTTTGCTGTGGGTTTGCATATATGGCTTTTATTTTTTTTTTATTTTTTTTTATTGTTGTTTTTGCCATATATGGCTTTTATTATGTTGAGGTATGTTCCTTCTATTTCTGCTTTCTAGAGGGTTTTTATCATAAATGGATCAAAGGCTTTCTCTGCATCTATTGAGATAATCATATGGTTTTTATCCTTCAATTTGTTAATGTGATGTATTACATTGATTGATTTGTGGATATTAAAGAATCCTTCCATCCCTGGGATAAAGCCCACTTGGTCATGATGGATGATCTTTTAAATATGTTGTTGGATTCTGTTTGCTAGAATTTTATTAAGGATTTTTGCATCTATGTTCATCAGTGGTATTGGCCTGAAGTTTTCTTTTTTTGTGGCTCTTTCTCTGGTTTTGGTATTAGGGTGATGGTGGCCTCATAGAATGAATTTGGAAGTTTACCTTCCTCTGCAATTTTCTGGAAGAGTTTGAGTAAGATAGGTGTTACCTCTTCTCTAAATTTCTGGTAGAAGCAGCTGTGAAGCCATCTGGTCCTGGGCTTTTGTTTGCTGGAAGATTTCTGATTACAGGTTCAATTTCTGTGCTTGTGATGGGTCTGTTAAGATCTTCTATTTCTTCTTGGTTCACTTTTAGAAAGTTGTACTTTTCTAAGAATTTGTCCATTTCTTCCAAGTTGTTCATTTTATTGGCATATAGTTGCTGATAGTAGTCTCTTATGATCCTTTCTAGTTCTGTGTTGTCTGTTGTGGTTTCTCCATTTTCATTTCTAATTTTATTGATTTGATTCTTCTCCCTTTGTTTCTTGATGAGTCTGGCTAATGGTTTATCAATTTTATTTATCTTCTCAAAGAACCAGCTTTTAGCTTTGTTGATTTTTGCTATGGTCTCTTTTGTTTCTTTTGCATTTATTTCTGCCCTAATTTTTAAGATTTCTTTCCTTCTACTAACCCTAGGGTTCTTCATTTCTTCCTTTTCTAGTTGCTTTAGGTGTAGAGTTATATTATTTATTTGACTTTTGTCTTGTTTCTTGAGGTAAGCCTGTATTGCTATGAACCTTCTCCTTAGCAGTGCATTTACAGTGTCCCATAGGTTTTGGGTTGTTGTGTTTTCTTCTTTTTTTAATTTTCTTTACTTTATTGTGTTGGTTTTGCCATACAATGACATGAAACCGCCATGGGTTTACATATGCTCCCCCTCCAGAACCCCCCTCCCTCCCCCCTCCCGATTCCCTCCCCCTGGGACATCTCGGTGCACCAGCCCCGAGCATCAAACCTGGGCTGGCGATTGATTTCACATATGGTAATTAACATGTTTCAATGCCATTCTCCCATATCATCCCACCCTTGCCCTCTTCCACAGAGTCCATGTGTCTGTTCTATACATCTGCGTTCCTTTTGCTGTCTTGCATGCAGGGTTCTCGTTACCATCTTTCTAAATTCCATAAGGTACCAAACAACAAAGATTAAAAATCTAGAGTAGAGGTTAGACACTCAAAAACACAATATTAGAAAACAAAAACAAAAGAAAATCACAAAAATTACAAAAAATATATATGAAGTTTGCTTTAAAAATAGGGTCTTTTTTTGCAAGGTAAGAGTAGGTTATAAAAATGAAAATTAAAGGAGTAATAGAGGACTTAAAAATAAAAAGAATTTTTAATTTAAAAAGTGATAATAGTGAAAAATATATCTAGGAATTTCTCTGGAGCTGTTGTGGGCAGTGTGGGGTCAGTGGTTTCAGATAGTTTCAGATAGTTCCAGCTTATACTTCTAAAGAACTGTAGGCCCCTTCCAATGTAGTTGGTGCTAATTACAGGGTTTTAATCTGTTGCACCTGTCACTTCCAAAGTGGTTCACTCTGTTTATTTTGGCTCCTTCTGTTTGCTGGTCTCTTCAGTGTCTATTTTCCACCCTGACACAAGGGGGTGAAGGTGGTCACTTATTTAGGCTCACTTGTTCAGTTGTGCTGTGGGGAGGGAGGAATGCTGCAAAGAAATAGCATTGGTGTGTGTAGGAAGTGCTCACAGTGCCTGGGCTGCACTGGGTTTGCCCCCGCTCATGGCATTTGTGCTTTCCTGGTCTACACTGCTCAGGCTCCAGGTTGCTCTGCAGGGGAGCTGTCTAAAGCGGGCCCTGTGTTGTGTGTACTTCCCAGGTCTAAGCCACTCAGGTTCAGGTTCTCAGGTACTCCATAAAGGCACAGACTCAGCTGGGTCTGCGTTTTGTGCCCTTCCCAGGTCCAAGTAGCTCAGGCAACCAGGCGCTTGGTGTGTGCACTCTCCACAGGTGGGGAGTGCATCTTATCACTCCCCCCATCCCAGCCGCTCAGTTTCTCAGGTGCGCTGTCTCAGGTGCGCTGTCTCAGGTGTGCCGTGTGTCTCTTCTCGGGAGCTGATCTCTGGCTGCAACCCTCCCAGCGGATGTCAACCATCGAGAATCCCAGAAGTCTTGGTTAGCAACTGGGAGAGTGCTCTCAGTTTGGTAGAGGATGCCATCTCTGGGGTCGAGTTTGCCCCTCACCTTCCGGCTCTGGGTGCCCCCTGCCTGCCTCCCTGCCTCCAGCGTGGGATGGGCCAGTCCGCAGCCAGCTAGCTGTCCTCTGGTATTTGCTCACTCCTTTTTTCTGTGAGTGGGCCTGGCAGTGCCTTAGGTTAGGGCTTTTTGCAGGACAGTTCTCTCTTGTTTTTCCCTCTCTCTCTCTGGCTATCCCACAATTTGGGTTGCTATCTCACATTAGCTCCCTCAGATTGCCCTCAGGGCATTCAGGCCCGGTCCTTACCCTAAGCTATGCAGCCTGTGCCTCCCTGTTCAGCCCCCCTACTTGTGGCAGATGCAAGCATCTGGGATACTTCTCTGCTGAGAGTTGCCATTAGGCACGTAATCTGTGGGTTTTATTTATTTATTTTTCCTCCCAGTAATGTTGCCTGCTGAGATTCTAAAGCTCCCCACAGACCCACCGGTGAGAGGGTTTCCTGGTGTTTGGAAACTTCTCCTCTTTTAAGACTCCCTTCCCGGGATGGGTCTCCATCCCTAACTCTTTTGTCTCTCTTTTTACCTTTTATATTTTGTCCTACCTACTTTTGAAGACAATTGGCTACTTTTCTGGGTGCCTGATGTCCTCTCCTAGCGTTCAGAAGTTGTTTTGTGGAATTTGCTCAGCGTTCAAATGTTCTTTTGATGAATTCATTGGGGAGAAAGGGGTCTCCCCATCCTATTCCTCCACCATCTTAGGACCCCCCTCCCTTATTTTGGATTTAATTAAAAATTTTAGTGTACTGTTCTCATTCCCTTCTTTATATATTTTTAAATTATTTTCTTATACCTTGGGGATTAAACTTAAGAAAATAAATTTTTTAAGACGTGTAGTTTTCTCTTTCTTTTAATTTGAGTAGGCTAACTATATATTTTAGAGTTAATGAATAGAGTTAAACTATTTATAGTCAACATTTCCTAACATCAGTTTAAACATTTGTCCTGCTCAGTGTAGTAAACTCTCTATTAGTAAATTCAAGAATTGAGTCAAATTGTTATAGGTTAAATGTTGGGCTTACAGGCAGTAATTCTAATCTTTGATGCTCTCCCAAGTATGAAAGTTTCTTAGCTATTTCTGCTAAGTTATTGCCCTGGTTTATTAGTTCAGTAGGGTGAATACAAGGAGGGGGCATGTGGCAGCAACAGTAGCAATAGCAGCAGCAGTAGCACCCCATGAAGGAGCTTTAATCACCACCCCAAGCAGATGTGCTGGCCTGGATGCTTCTCTGAGCTTCTCATAAATTATTACACCCTCATCTCTTATATCCCCAAAGGCCTCCCCATAAACCCAGCTCCGATTGCCTTCTAATTAAGCATCAAGTAGGGAGCTAGGCAGAAAACCAAATCAAATAGAGAAGTCAGATTAAAAGATGACCAAATCTCTACCCTCCCAAAGAGTCTGCCTGCAATACAGGAGAGCTAGGTTCAATCCCTGGGTTGGGAAGATCCCCTGGAGAAGGAAATGGCAACCCATTCCAGTATTCTTGCCTGGATAATTCCATGGACAGAGGAGCCTGGGGTGCTAAAGTCCATGGGGTCACAAAGAGTCGGACATGACTGAGTGACTAACACATACTACTACCCTCTCAGTTTTTCCAAGTTTGCTGTTTTCTTCTTGCTTTTCTGAGCTGCTGCCTCCTACTGGTGACACAGGGAAATACATTTTATCGCTCAAGGACCCAAAGCTTACTTTTTCTTCCAAAACCCCTGGGGGCAGAATGGGAAGGACTGCCTTAAAGCTTTGTTGTCTAAGACTACTTCTTCCACACTTCCTTGGGTAAAGAGTTGTGTGCCTTGTCCCTTTCAGTTCCTGTTTAGCAAAGCCCCCTGTTTCTTCCCCATCCTTGGACCAGAGGATCCTCCTACTTAGAGCTTCCTTGACCCCTACCACCTTCCCAACCCAGTTCATCTTCATCAATGAGTCAACTTCATATTCCCCAATGAGTCCATAGAATATTTTTCCTCAATATGGCTTTTTATGGAGAAAAATAATTGTATGGAAAAGAGGTCATGCATTTTCACTCTTGAGAAAGAGCTGTATCAGTCATTTTGGTGCTTAAAGCTTGAGCTGATTAAATGCCTAGACTTTAGTCCTATTGCAGGATAAATGTTGCTAACATTTAACATGGTGGGGGTTAAGTAGCTTCCAGTTATTCCACTGTACTGGCTAATGAATAGTTCATTTAGATTGCTACAAGGTTCTCCCCTTATCATGTCTCTTGCTTTGCCCACGATGGCTTACTTCATAATTCACCATTATTATTTACAAATAGGTCTCCAAAGCCCAGAACAATATTCTTAAAAATCCTCTGATATATCAGAAGAGAGCATAATGCCCCCTTCCCCATTGCTGCATAGAAATTTTTGCTTACAACATTATTTTGTATAGATATAGGTGCATTTCATTCTCTCAATAACTCTGAAACATAGATAGGAAAGATACTATTATTCCCATTTTGGGTGGAAAAAACTGAGGTTCAGAGTGGTGAAATGACTTGACCAAGGCCACAGCACCAATCAGAGATACAGCTGGGACTTAAACTGAGTATTCCTCCCCAAATTCATATCAATTTTCACTCAGCCATGTGGACTCTAGTAGCTCATTAAATTTGGACAACAAGGATTGATGCTCGGGGCTGGTGCATCGAGATTTCCCAGGGGGAGGGAGGAGGGAGAGAGGAGGGAGGGGGGTTCTGGAAGGGGAGCATATGTAAACCCATGGTGATATCATGTCATTGTATGGCAAAACTAATAAAAAAAATAAAAAAAATTTGGACAACCAATGCCCACCAATAACAATAGCATTTAATACTTGCTCAGACTTTCCTGTGTGAAAGGCACTTCACATGTATCATTTCATCTAATTTTAAAAACAGCACATTAGAGTGTATATTATTATTATCCATATATTAAAGACATAGAAGCTGAGGCTCAAAGAGGTTAAGTAACTTGGCCGAGCTCAAATAGTTTTAAAAATGGCTTGGCTAGGACCTCAAATTCAGGCCTCTTTGACTCCAAAGTTCATGTTCTTATTCTCTATACTGCTTAAGGAATTGGGGAGCTTTAGAGAGCAGGGAGCTCCAGGGGATATGTGAAATTTTACCTCCTACAACTTTCAGGATGGCAAAATGGCACAACACCTTTTATGAAACAGAAATTCTGAGTGAAGCTGCAGCTGCACAGGAATTCCCAGGAATGAGCACATAATGCACTTTGACACATGTGGGAAATTAAAGTTCTAACAGCCAGTCATATACTGTGCCAGCATACCATGGCAGAGAAGTCTCCTACTGAGAACCACTTTGCCCACCAAGAGCTGCTGCTTCTTCTGGACATGTTCCAAAGACTACCTGTCTTGGGAGCTTTCAGCTGAATGGCTCACACAGAACCTAGCTCCCTAGCATCCCAGTGTCAAAACCTCCCAGATAGTTTCAGAGTGAGCTTTTTTCCCAAAGTGACAGCTTTTCCAGCCAAAGGCTAGATAAAATCTGGCCTAAATAGCCACCAGGTAATGCCATTATTTAAGACATAACAATTGGGAACAGACAAGCTGTCTCCTGCACACACTGAATCTAGAAATTGCTAGAATTTTGCTGAGCTTGATTTGTTTGATATTCCAAGAAGCAGCCAAACTGCTCTCTATCCCCACTCAAGTGTTTCTTATCAATAGTTAAAAGAAAATGGGAAAAACCTGGCACCATACAACAGACAAAGAAACCATTAAAAGGATGATCAAAAGGGTGCATGTTTGATTGAACTATTTTATACAGGGTCCAGAAACTTGACAGAAAGGGGAAAGGAGCTAAAACGTGTTTTAACTGTTCAAAGAGCACTCCTTACCCTCACTAACAGCGTATCACTGTCCAGCACCCCTCCCAACCAGTGCTGAAGGGCAGTCTCTCCCCTGCCCTAAGTCCTGACCCAAGTTCCTTCCCCAGGAAGGTTCTGGGTTAGTAGCTGCCAGACCTGGCACATCTAAATGTTGAGGTGAAAGGAGCTCATTTCACTCCAACTGTTAATCAGAAGCTGTCCGTGCTAACTCCCCTCTAAATCACAGGAGAAGGAATGAAAATGTCTTGGCCTTCCTGAATAATATGCCCCTTGGGTGTGTTGGCTCTCAGAGTTCAGGAAGGGAGGAGTGTGGTTGCAGGAGGGGTGGTGAAGGAAAAAGAGAGGAAAGAGTCCCATTTCCTGCACTTGCTTTTCTTTCAGAAACCTGCCAGGAAAGGATTCAGTTTGTTTTTCCTGGGTAGCTTGGAAAATCCTGTGGTTGCTTCCTGTGGTAACTTTTCTAGGTTTCTCCTGACTAATATGGCTGGAAGAAAAAGCAGGGCCCAAGAAGGAATCCCGCTTCCCAGAGGGAACCCAGATATGGCTGCCTCCTGTTCTAAGGCACCTTATGTGATTATTTAGGAGCTTGCTGTGCTTCTGTTTGAAAATAGAAGCCTTTCTCTTCATAGCAGAGGACTAGACAGTGGTTCACAGCTCTAGCCCCCAGAAGACTCACTTGCAGAACCTGTTAAGCCTATTCTAAGGCCCCCTCTCCAGATAGTATTATTTATCCGATTTTAATGTGTCTGTAAAAGTGCTTTTTTGTACTCACTCCAGGTGATTCTGATACTGAGGGGGATTCCTAGACCATATTTTGAGAAATATTGCCCAGCATCCCAAAGAGTTTATTTGAATAGTTTATTTAATTCACTGGTGATTTTAAGGGAAGTTGTAAAATATATACAACTTACATACTCTAAACCCAACCACAGCTTAGGGCTGTTTTGAATCACATGTCTGGGCTTGAGTGCCATAATCAGGTGGAGATGATGCTTGATGGCTTCACACTCTCAGTTTTAGTCCAGGTTTGAGGGTAGCTGTGGGCCTGTGTATGGACTGAATGCCCAAATATTCCTTAATGACAGTCCATCAGGCATAAGGAGACTAGTGGCCATTATTAAGTTTGATGGACTCTTGGCTTAGGCTGTGATTGGGGACAGATAAACTATTTCCTGCATACATTCAATCTAGTAATTGCTAGAATTTTGCTGAGCCTGATTTGTTGTGCTATAGAATGTGTTTCATGAAACAGTGCTTTTATCTATAGTGTTATGCCACAAAATTTGGGATGACAACGGAATTGAACATGTTTCTTTATTAAGTGTGTATTTACTTGCTAAATAGGCATCATATGTTAGTTTTCATGCAAAGTAGGTTACATGATTTCCTCTATAATACCATGGTATCCTCTAGCAACTCTATTTCTAGATCCACAGACTGCTGAGACTTTTTCCATCCATCTTTGGCTGGAGCTAGTGGGTCTCAGAAAAAATTAACTAAAATGATACAGAGAACAGAGCAGCTTTCTCTGACAACCTCTCAGGAGGTCAATGTCTCTTTGGAGCTTTTAACATAATTAATTCACCCAGTCAACAAACATTTATTGAGCAACTACTGTGTACCAAGCACAGTTGTAGGTGTTAGTAATACAGTAGTAAATAAAACAGATGAAAACTCTTCTTTATGGAGTTTATACTGCAGTGGGGGGCATGATATTGACAGTAAACAAGAAAAATAGGCAAAATATACTGTATGTTAGACAGTGATTAAAAAGTGCCAAGGAGGAAAAAATGTTAGAAGGCTAACATTTCAATTAAGTTGGCCGGGGAAAGTGTCACTGAGAAGGTGGCTTTTGTATCCAGACCTGAAGGGAGTGAGTGAGCGAACATGGACATGGGGGAAGAGCAGAAATAGCAAGTGAAAATCCCTTGAGGGAAGAGCATGCAAGGAATGTTTGAGGAACAGCAAACCAGCATTGGGTCTGGAACAGAAAGTGGTTAAAAGTCACGGTCAGAGAGGCAGTGGAAAGATAGAGCATGTGAAGTTAGTGGGGGCATAGATGTTGCCATCCAGTCCCCAAAGACCAGAACCCTAAGACCACTCTGAAGCATGAAAAAAAATATTCAGAACAATAAAACCAGAGCCACTAGTCTGTATACTGAGTTTTAAGTTCATAATTCCAAGAGATAACACAAGCTAAAGATAAATTAATAGTATCAGGATGAGGTGTTATATAAATTCATGGATGGCAGTTACCTAAAGAAGTTAGAAAAGGCTTGAGACCACTCTCTATTTTGTGTGATGGGCCCCACAAAGATAACTATCATTCCGCTCCCTTTCCTAGAATCAACAAGAGGGTGGTGAGCTGAATGTATCATCAGCCTGACCCACTAGCTGTGTTAAGTGCCCAGGCCATAAAAGAACCATATTGGGAGCTAAGATAGTAACTAAAGTTATCACTGGATCAACATATAATGGTCAGGAGGAAATGTGAAGGGATGTGAAAGCTGCAAATACCCAAGCACTGCATAAAGCTAGTTTGGGAAGAACTAGTGAGTAAACACACATGGAAGTTCCATCTACCTGCTAAACTGCATCATTTGCCACTGACATCCAGGAGAGAGAGGGGTCATCACCTTGCCTTCAAAGGAGCTTCTGCTAGCACAAATACTTGGAACTTCTTAGAAATAAGAGGCGTTCTGGGGTGTCTCTTCAAGGTGTAGAAAAAGCCATGTCAAGAAGCCTGGACCTGTAAAGCAATTATCCTTCAATTAAAAAATTAATTAATTAAAAAAGAAGAAGCCCAGAGGAGACTACTTTGAAAGTCCTACAGAGGAAGCCAACTAGGAGCCCCCAGGCCAGACAGTTTGGAGGCATAGAGGTCAGCCATAGCGAGGACAAGGCGACAGTCTCCATCCCCACCCCATTGGTGGTGGGGATCTCCATCCCTCTGGGCGCTGCCATCAGCCTTGCATCCAGAAACTGTAAATATAAGGTAGTGTACTGTCTGTGCAAATGCAGATTTCAGACAAAGCCTCTTCCAACCAGATTTCTTCCTTCCTCCGAGAACTCCTATGGAGAAATCACTGAGCCCTAATGGGTTTTACTGACATAGATTGTGCCTCTCACCCCAGCCAGCCCCTTCTGTTAATATAAGAGGGGTACAGGACAAGAATGCAAAACCTCTGACCTTGTGAACTCTGTATAATGGTGGGGTTCCTATCATGAGGGCAAAGGGGAGCTCTTGAATTCATTCTAAGCAGGGGAGCAACCTGAACATCTTGTTTCTTGTTTTCACTTACAAGGGAATCAGTTGAAATTGTGCACCTTGCCTCCAATGAGTCCATTGACTGGAAGCTTGACTAGCTGTATGGAAAAGGGACAGCAGATCATGAAGGAGTTCTCTAGGAATGTTTCTTCAGCCAAAGGAATTTCTAACTTTGAGACCAAGGCCAGCACACAGAGCTGACTCATTTCTCTTTTCCTACTCTCTCCAGAGTGCCTTTGAGCCCTTGCCTGGACTGTTTCGCTCACAGTCCTTGATCACGTTTGCCATGCCCTCCTTGTCCGGCAGCACCCAGGTGCCTGTTGGCTTCAGCACCCCAGCCACCACCCAGAGCTGTATGGATTCTTCAGCTTCTCAACACAAGATGGCTTTAAATCCCCAGGAACAAAAGAAGAGCATCCAGGTGACTGTAAGTCCTTCAGGAGGCCTGGGAATACACTCCCATATAAGAAAAGATGAGTTCCAGGAGTTCCCTGGTGGTTAGGATTCCAGGCTTTCACTGCTGTGGCCTGGGTTCAATTTGAAGTCAGGGAAGCAGAACCTGCAAGCTGTGCTCATGCCCCATCCCCCAAAAAGATGAGTTCCAACCTTTGCAAACTGCTCCTAGGGAAGTGGTATGGTTTGGGGGACCCATACCCTAAGTAGGGATGGTAAAGTCAAGGACACTGTCCCTGGTTTGACAGCCCTGGAAAGAGGTGAGCACACTTGTGTCTAGTGCCTGGGATGTCCTATGTAGATGGAACTTACATAAAAGGGATGGAAGAAAGCAGAAACAGTGACCTAACTCCTAATGAATTGTTTACTGGCTTAGTATCTGGGAATTCATTCAGTGCTGTTTGTAGAAGATATTCAATCATAGCCCAGATCAGGATTCTTTTAAATTATGAATCAGATAAGACCTATGAGTTACAATTGGCAGCGCTGTTCCACTTCTTTGGGGGTCAGGCTTCCAGCAATGCCAAGCATTCAGAACTCAGCTATTAACCCCTCCAAAGACCTCTCCATGTCACATATAGGTCGCCAAGTTCTTACGCTTTCTAGCACACTTAGGCAAGCCAATTATGTTTAAAATATGGGCACAGACCAGAATCATATCTGATACAAAAGAGAAGTGACAGTTCATAGCAGAAAGAAATGACACAAACTATCTGGGCCCATTTAGTATAGAGATCAAGAACCTTGCCCACCTGTATCAGGGTCACACTGTATCAGTGTTCAGTATAAGAGGTCATGTTCACTACTCATCCAAATCATCAAGAAAAGTTGGACTATATTCCATGATCTGTGTTTAGGATGATAGGGAAGTAATTCCTTTGAAAAAGATTTTTTTTTTACTAAAAACTAAGAATTAAATCAAGAACTTCTGGATGTACAAGCTAGATTTAGAAAAGGCAGAGTAACTAGAGATCAAATTGCTAACATCCATTGGATCATTGAAAAAGCAAGGGAATTCCAGAAAAACATCTACTTCTGCTTCATTGACTGCAAAAGCCTTTGACTATGCAAATCACAACAAACTGTGGAAAATTCTTAAAGAGATGGGAATACCAGACCACCTTACCTGCCTAGTGAGAAATCTGTATGCAGGTCAAGAAGCAACAGTTAGAACCAGACATGGAAAAACAGACTGGTTCAAAATTGGGAAAGAAGTATGTCAAGGCTGTATATTGTTACCCTGCTTATTTAACTTATATGCAGAGTACATCATGTGAAATGCTGGGCTAGATGAATCACAAGCTGGAATCAAGATTGCTGGGATATATACATATCTATGGCTGATTCATGTTGATGTTTGGCAGAAACCAACACGATTCTCTAAAGCAGTTATCCTTCAATTAAAAAATAAATAAAATTTTTAGAAAAAGGTTGCCAGGAGAAATACCAATAACCTCAGACATGCAGGTGTTACCCACTAAGGGCAGAAAGCAAAGAGGAACTAAACAGCCTCTTTGACAAAGGTGAAAGAGGAGAGTGAAAAAGCTGGCTTAAAACTCAACATTCAAATAACTAAAATCTTGTCATTCGGTCCCATCGGCATTTCCCTTCATGGCAAATAATGGGGAAAAAATGGAAACAGTGGCAGATTTTATTTTCTTGGGCTCCAAAATCACTGTGGAGAGTGACTTCAGCCATGAAATTAAAATTGAAAGCTCCTTGGAAGAAAAGCTATGACAAACCTAGACAGTGTATTAAAAAGCAGAGACATCACTTTGCTGATGAAAGTCCATATAGTCAAAGCTAAAGTTTTTTCCAGTAGTCATGTATGGATGTGAGATAAAAAAGGCTGAACACCAAAGAATTGATGCTTTCTAAATGTGGTGCTGGAGAAGATTTGAAGTCCCTTGGACAGCAAGGAGATCAAACCAGTCCATCCGAAAGGAAATCAACTCTGAATATTCATTGGAAAGACTGATGCTGAAGCTGAAGCTCCAATACTTTGGCCACCTGATGTGAAGAGCCAGCTAATTGGAAAAGACCCTGAAGCTGGGAAAGATTGAGGGAAAGAGGAGAAAGGGGTGACAGAGGATGAGATCATTGTATAGCATCACCAACTCAATAAACATGAGTTTGAGTAAACTCTAGGAGATAGTGAATGAAAAGGAGCCTGGCATGCTACAGTCCATGGGGTCATAAAGTGTCAGACATGACTTAGTTACTGAATGAAAACAACAAAGAATTTTTAAAAAATGGTGTTTTAAAGAATGTGTCAGTTAGCTGGAAGATTCACTTGGCTGAGTCTTTAGCCTCAGTAACTCTGGTCTATAAGTAAAGGGCTATAAATCAAAGATGGAGGAGATGGAAAGATTTCATAGTTACAGGCATTTTACTGGGAAGGACATTAAAGCACAAATGGATATCTAAGGTCAAACACTCTGGTAATGGCAGAAGTAGGACCAGAACCTCATCTTCTGACTTCTGATTCAGTTCTCTTTTAACCCCTATCATGTTGCCCCTAGCTTAAACATTGCAGTTTTGCTTTAGAAAGAAAATAAAGTATAGGATCAAAGAACAGCTGGCAGAATGGTGGGCCTGGGAGGAAGGCCTTCTAGTAGCGCTGAGAAAATCTCCTTGGTTCAATGTCAAGCAGAGGGTGATCAATCACTAGGCCATATACATCAAGTCCTGTATATGCAAGATTACCTGGACACTTCACCACAAACCTGGACACATAGGGAATGTTGATGAAGGAAGACTTAGCAAGACCCTTCTTTTTGACTTTCTTCTTCCTGCATAGCCTAATTGAGGTAAGGCCTGGGTAGCATTCTCTAAAAAGGTCAAGGCATCTTCTTCTTCCTTTTGCCTCTCTCCGACACATGGATGAATGAAAATAAAAGTGTTCAGGATCCTTTATGACAGAGAGGCTGCTGCTACTAGCTCCCTGCTTTGGAATTTCTTAGATTTGCAAGTCCCACAGGAAGGTTCCCCTTATTCTTAATTTATAGATGTGGACAGAGATATAGAGAGTAACTTGCCCAAGATCATATAGAGAGCACATGATGGAGCAGAGATCTGAACCCAGGTCTATCTGACCTGATCCATTCAAAAGCAAATAATTCTGAGCTGAGTCTGTTTACCAAGGCACTTCAAGTGGGAACATAGAGCTGTATGTTTGCCTTTAGATGCATATCATGATTGTTGTCAGGCGCCATAGCCCCATCATCAGATTGATGGCCTTGCAGTGTGGGTCAGTGGTTTCTGGGGTGTTTTCAAGAGTTCCCTGCAGCATATCACTCAGAGACCAGAAACTTCAAATCTAAATGAAGTACTGTGAGTAGGTAAAATGATCACAGGGTTATAGATGCTACTGAAATAATTTCCATTGTGAATGGCATTGTTTTGCTCCCAACACAGCCATTTGGATAGCAAGGACTTTTTTCCCTGGTGCTTTTTTCTTTGGCAACCATGCAGGGGTGGGTGGAGAGCATTTCCGCCTAATTCAAGCTCTTTCCCTCTTCTAGGTGAAACCAAAACAGGAGGAGGCAAGCCTCCCAGTGGCTCCTAAAGAAGAGAAAAGCCCAACCAAACCGAAAGAAGCTGACCAAAAGAAGCCGGAAAAAGACAGCGCAGGTTGGCATATCTTCGCCATTCACCCATAAACACATACTCAAGCTTAATGGCACAGTGCTATGTGACAAGAGCTATATAATGAGAATTGCCCAGGCCTGCTGTCCTTGGTTTTCTGAGGGCTTTCAATTTAAGATGCATATTAATATGGTCCAAGTTTCTCCATTTGAACTGCCCATTTAATATAGTTGCCACTTGTGTTAGGTAAAGGGCCATACCTGGATTCTTATTTCACCTAAATAAATTTCCAACCAGAGAGGCATTTTGTGTGTATTTGTTCGTCAGTTTGTTCAATCCTCTCCACATCTAATGTCCATGCTGAGTTCTTCAGTGAGCCCAGATATCTGAGGGCACCCTGTGATTTCCCCTTCAGCTTTCCTCCACAGCAACAGAACCAGACAACAATAACAGGATTGGTGAAAAAAAAGCCTGTTTTTTTAAAGTTGCTTTTCTCTTCAAGTAGAGAGAAAAGGTCTTGTGTTAACAGTGAGGCCAGTTCCCCTATCCATGGGCAAAGAGGGCTTGGACAGCTGCAGACAGATGCCCTTGGCAGCCAACACCTATCAAACCCCCAAACAAAAAATACCACTGGAGTGAAAAATCACTCTGTGTGTTTGTGTGTGTATTGGATCCAGCTGATGGCAATCTAATTTCAAGCAACACTTGGTAAACCAAAATTCCTGTTCCACAAATTAAGTCAAATAGTTATTTCATATTTTTGCCGTAAAGGGTTTCATATGTGGGTTCAAAGTCAAGATATCTCTAAAATCATTTTCCCATGAAGGGTAACAAAACCACAAAACTCTTCTACATAACAACAAAGAAATTAAATGAGTGACTTTTAACTTTCTTTTTATCCTCTTTTCATATTTATTTTTAATAGCTGTCCCTTTTACACAGAGGATAAAACTTACTCGGTGTCCATGAGGGCAGATGCTTTGATTTTC
>ML662919.1:999046-1019434 GCA_007570785.1 Antilocapra americana
CCCCCCCCCCACCATGCCCAGTTCTAGATGCTAAGCATGCAACCACTAGATGGAGCTAGGGACCAGTGGATGATGAGGGAGGTGTGGTGGCCAAGGCCCTCTCACCCAGGGATTCAAGTGAATGGTCAAAAACAATACTTTGGCCACCTGATGTGAAGAACTGACTCTTTTGAAAAGACCCTGATGCTGGGAAAGATTGAGGGCAGGAGAATGGGACGACAGAGGATGAGAAGATTGGATGGCATCACCAACTCGATGGACATGGGTTTGAGTAAACTCCGGGAGTTGGTGATGGACAGGGAGGCCTGGCATGCTTCAGTCCATGGGGTCGCAAAGAGTTGGACACGACTGAGCGACTGAACTGAACTGAAAAAACCCGCCTCCCAGTGCAGGAGATGTAGATTGTCTGGAGGAGGGCATAGCAACCCACTCCAGTATTCTTCCCTGGGAAATCCCATGGACAGAGGAGCCTGGAGGGCTACAGTCCATGGGGTTGCAAAGAGTAGGACATGACTGAACACACATAGTAAAATTACTAGGGAAGAGAAGACCGACTTGTAGAACTGCTACCTTGTGTTTGACCTGAAGCCTGTGGATCGGAGAAGGCAGTGGCACCCCACTGCAGTACTCTTGCCTGGAAAAGCCCATGGATGGAGGAGCCTGGTGGGCTGCAGTCCATGGGGTCGCACAGAGTCATACACGACTGAAGCGACTTAGCAGCAGCAGCTATGGATCAGTGCAAATGTTAAGGCTTTTCAAGAATTTCTTTGTGTGTATATTATGTCAGATTATTTTAATAAAGAGAGTTGAAAGCAGAAGTGGGGAGGGCATAATCCTACCTTGCAGATAACCCCTGTTGACACCTTTCTTAAAAAAATAAAAATACCTGTGTATCATGTTAAAATTAAGTAGAATGAAGTAGAAAACATAAATACTAAGGAGGAAGTAAAATTTCCCTTCACCCTGCCCCAGTCAGTTTCCTAAAAGGTAATCATTACAAGTTCAAAACTTGCTTTTTGATGTGTCTCACTTCTAGTGGTGGAACAGACTGTTGATATGATGGTGATGTGCCAACCTTGGAATCAGTTCATAAAACTGAATTTCACTTAGATTTAAAAATTTCCAACTGCAGAAGGCTAATAGTGACCTAGTCATTCTCTATCTTCTGAGTAGCTACTTCTCCACACTAGGGAATTCAATAGCAAATAGGTAGCCATTGGGCCAGGGCAGAGTATTCTTATTTTAGAAAACCAAAAGAACACATTTTTTCCTTTCCTTCTGTTTGATACAGGTGCCTCAAGCCAGGAACAGAGCAACAAGACTGAGATTGCTAAACAGGAGACAATGGATCCAGATGCAAAAACAAGTGCTATTGAGAGTCAGAGTTACCCATATCCAGCAGCATACAAGAAACGCCGTGGAAAGAAAAGGCCAAGTACTTCAGAAATTAGCGAGTATGGATTCAAAGGAAAAAGCTTTAAACAATCTACTGGAGTGCTTGGCCTAAGTGATGGAGCTGGGTCCCCACATGCTGATAAGAACGCCAGGGATTGCCATTTCTGGCAACTGTGTTTGGAGAAGCAAGTCATGGAGCAGCCCACAACACCAGAGACAGAAAGCACTAATCCTCAGGAGCTGCCATCAGGTAAAGATGACCCAGGAAGGGGAATTGCTGGTGCAGACTCTGAAACCAGAAAAGCATCAGCATCACAACTCAAGCCTGAAGACATGGAAGAGCCCGTGGTGGGTGGTCTGTCACCATCCTATGAAGATGGGACTTCTGGAGCCAAGAAGCCAGAAACTAGGGCTGCCCTATCACATGTGGCAGGAATGCCATCTATATCCCAAGATACTCTCTTAGTGGCAGTGTATGATGAGGTGTTTGTGGAGCCTTCTCAGAGCCAGCCAGAAAAGGAAGAAGCTTCTGGCTTTGATGTGAAAAGTGTCCAATTTAAAACGAAGTCTGCTCAAGAGACCCTCAAAGAAAAGCCTCCCAGAAGTGTTCTGCAGGCTTTCACAGCAAGGATCTCCAGGAGCGTGAGTGCCATGGTGGAAGGAGCCCTTTGTGCTGGGATACCACCTCCCAGGAGCCTTTCATGGTCCTTTGGGAAGTCAAAAGCTACAGTCATTATCTCAGATCCCAAGAGCACTTCAGAGGAGGGCAGTGATTCTGAGCAACAGCTGGCTCCTGGACATTCTCCCCCACCCTCCAAGATGCACAGGAATGAAGAAGATGTATTCCCAGAATCAAAAGGTTCAGCTGTGGAGCTGAGCAGTCCCAAGCAGCAGGCGGCCCCTAGGTATTCTTCACAGTCCTCGGGGAAGTCCAAAGCCACAGCTGTCTCCTCTGATTCCACGAGCACTTCCAAAGAGGGCAGTGATTTTGAGCAGCACCAGGCTCCCACACCCTCTCTCCAGTCCCTGAGCAAGTTCAAAGAAGGCCAAGAAGTCTTCACAAAATCGGGTTCCTTGGGACAGATGAGTGGTTCCAATAAGCCGCTGACTCCCACATGTGCTTCCCAGGCTGTGGGGGAGCCTGAAGACAAAGTCTCCATGGGATCAAATAGTTATGTGGAGAAGTACAACAGTGCCAATGAAACCAAGGAAGAGGTGTCTCCTGGACCCCTTGGCCAGGCCATGGGATCCTCTGCCCAGGCTATGGCAAGGCCTAAAGACCCCAAAGAAGTCTCCCCGGCTTCAAAGATCATACCTGAAGTGCAGGGTGCTTCTGTGTGGCAGGTGCCTTCCAGGGACACTTCCCAGTCCTGGGTGAGCCCTAAATTCGAGCAATTCACCTCCGCAAGCCCAGAGAGTGCGGCCATGGAGTGGGGCATTTCCATTGAGCCACTGCCTCCCAGAGTGACTTCTAAGCGCCTGATGAGGCCAAAAGTTGAGCCACCAGTCTCCTTGGATCCAGGAGTGATAATCCTTAAAAAGACGACTTCCGCGGGGGTGCTGCCTCCTTCTCAGCCTTCAGTGAAACCAGAAGCTCAGCAAGAAAGCTCCACATGTCCAGAGAGCCCCGCTGTTGAGAAGACCACACCTGCGCCCTTGCTGACTTTCCCATGTCCTTCTCAGGCCTCGGTGAAGCCAGAAGTTGAGCACCAAGTCTCCATGGGTACAGAAAGCACTGTGGTTGAGAAGAGCATTTCTACGAAGCCGCTGCTTCCCAAGCATCATTCTCAGCCCCCGATGAGAGCTCTGGCCCAGCAACAAGTCTCTGTGACTTTTTCTGAAGCTGAACAGAGTGTATTTGCAGGTTTGGAGGGTTCTGTTGCTCAGAAGATCATTCTTGTGGAGAAATTGCTCCCAAAATATTCTACCCAGTCCTTGACAAATCCTCGAGTGAAGAAAACCTTGGAGAGCACTACTGTTGAGGGGGGCAGCTTTGTGGAGGTGCCACCTCCCCAGCCCTCGGTGAAGTCTAAATTCCAGCCACAGACCATTCCGCTCGAGTCTGTGAGTGCTCCCACAGAGTGGAGCAGTCTGGGGGTGCCTGTGCCTCCCAGACCCACCATCCAGGAGTCCTGGGAGATCCCCATGTTTGAGCAACCAGGCTCTGCAGGTCCAGAGAGTGCTGCCATTGAGTGGGGCATTACCATGGAGCCGCTGCCTCCCAGAGGGACTTCTGAGGCCCCGATGAGAGCAGAAGTCAAACAAGCAATCTCTGAAGGTCCAGAGAGTGTCGACACTGAAGAGGGTGCGTCTACCAAGCTGCTGCCTGACAAATATCCCTACTCCATCGTGAGACAGAAAGTCCAGCAAATATCGAGTTTTGAGAGTGCTGCTGCCAAAGTGGGCATTTCTGGAAGGCCGCTGCCTCCCAAATATCCCAGCAAAGTGCTTAAAAAGTCTAAAGTTCTGGAGATGTCTTCACATCTAGAGAACATGGCTGTTAAAGAAGTCATACCTAAGAAATCGGTGACTGTCAAGTGTCCTCAGTCATTCGTGAAGTATATGGCACAGTATGTCTTTTCAGAGACGCCTGCTGCAGAGGAGAGAACTTACATGTATCCTTCATCTTCAAATCCACCTTACAAATCATTGAAGCCTAAAGTCGAGCAGCAAGTTTCCTCAGGCTGGGAGACTACTGATGTTGAGGGAGCTGTTTCTTTTAAGCAAGTGCCCATGAAAAACCTTTTACCAAGCTCAGGGAAGCCCAAAGGCCTGCAACAAGTCCTCTCCCATTCAGAGAGTGATCCTGAGAAGCTGGGCAGTTCTAAAGAGCAGCTGCCTCCCAGACATCTTGCCCAGAAACTGGGGAAGCCTGAGTACCAGCAAGAAACCTCCTCAGCTTCTGAGAGCTCTCCTGAAGAATGGAAGAGTTCTGAAGAGTGGCTGCCTGGCAACCACCTCAGCCAAGTCAAAGATGGAGCTGAGTTTCAGCCACTGATGCTCTCAACAGGCCCAGTGAGTGCACCTGTGGAGCAGGGCAGCTCTGAGCAGCACCTGCCTACCAAACAAGCTTTTCAGGTTCCCAAAGACCCTGAACATCAGCAACAGGTTTATCCAGGTCCCGTGAGTGCTGCCACTGAGGGAACCATTTTGGAGAGTGATCCTAGCTGCTGGTCTCTAAGCAAAATCAAGAAACCCAGCCAAAGCTCTGAAGACCTCACTAAGAACGTCCCAACTGCTCCTACCAAGCCCATGCTGGCCGCTGCTCCTGCCTTGCAAGCGCCCACTTCTGGAAGCAGTTCCTCTCAGGAGGAAGTTTCTGAGAGTGATGATCAAAATAACAGCCATTCAGATTCATCCAACAACGGGGCTGATATTGAAAAGCTTTTTGGAGTCCGACTGAGAAGAATCCCTTCCTCACAGAAGTATAAGGGTGAGAAACAAGGTTTTACCGAGCTTTTTTCACCCTCCTTGGGCTCAATTTCATCCTCTGTAGGTACAGCCCCACCAATCAGAAGGGCTTCCAAGGGAGCCCTGGGCACCATGCAAAACCTCACCACAGTATCTGACTTTGCAGAGAAGCAACAAAGGAGGCCCAAATCCAAAAGCATGGCCGAGAAGCAACCTGCTTATAGGATTTCAGGTGAGTCTTTATCTTCCCAGATGGGCAGTAGGTACCAAGAGGAGAGAAGAACCAGAAAGCAAAGTCTTAAATGGGAGGAAGTCTGTTCTAGCATTGCCCATTGCCTTGTGGCTTTTATAGGGCTAGCTTGGGGATTTAGGGGCAGAATAATGCTCTATTCTAGATGAATAGATTTGGAGATGGTTAACTTGGATTCTTCTCTTTCCCAAGGGGGTCTCCTTTGGACATTTGTCCACATTCTGTAATGGACACGTAACCATATCCCCATCCCCCTTACCCCATATACATGTAGATGGGATTTTATGCCTTTCTCAAAATACCTTTACATGTATTATGCTCCCTTCAATACCACGTAGCTTTTTATTTTTTATTTAATTTTTCTTTTTGCTACTCAGCACGTGGGATTTTAGTTCCCTGACCAGAGACCAAACCTGCTGTAGTGGAAATATGGGGTCTTAAGCACTGGACCTCCAGGGAAGTCCCCCATTTATATTTTTGAAGCCAACTTATTAACAGAGCACTATGTTCAGACTCAACTTGAAGTCTTAATTTATTGTAAATGTTTGTACTTCCACAGCTTCTTAACTCACCTGAAATGTCTAAGAATCAAGAGCTAGGTGACTTTTTGAGCATTTATCTCTCTCAAAGCCTTTGTACCTTCAGAATCATCATCACATAGTCTTGTACATGCCTATAACCATATCCATAACCACATACTTTCATTAGAGACCACAAAGTAACAGATGCAATAAGATTGTCCTTGGAGTTAGAGAAATGATATAAGTGGCCTAATCATCTGGCCTCCTAGGACCTTCTCTAGCACACGTGGCAACCATTGTCCTACCTGAATTGGGGATAGAAAGAGAGATGGCAAAGGGAGGGAAAGGGACCAGTAAGAGGACAGTTGACAAATTTTGAAGTACAGCTTATCTACTCAAGGCAGTCTTGCCTTACAAAGTTGTGGAGAAGGCAGCAAAGAATGGGGCCCTTCTCTATATGTTGTTTATTTTCACTTGGCAGTTAACAAGGATCCCATTTGAGGCATCATTGCGGGTAGGTCCCAGTCAGTCTCAAGACCCAGCCTGCCTCACTTTAGTTCTAGTTCTACTTACTTTCATTCCTTTCTCAGGAAAAGCTCCTGGTCGATGGTCAGAGTATGCCGCCTCAGAGCCAGCTTGGATAACCGTGAAAAAGCAGGAGGAGGGGAGCTTCCAGGCCAACATTCCTCTCAAAAAGCCAATACCCAGGAGAAGAGCTGCAGCCAAGGCTGAAGTGAAAGAACCCAGACATGGAGTAGGACCTGAAGCAGCCTACAAAATAGTCCAAAAGGTCGTTGGGGCCAACTGAATAAGCTTGTATTAGGAAATTTGCCAGACGTGCAGTTCCCCACCTCTTTGGGTGCATTTATCAAGGCAAAGGGACTTTTGCGGGGAAAGACTTGGTTTGTACTCATAGAAAGGTGGCCCCACATATGTTCCTAAAGGATTTGTGAAAAGCGATGCATAGAGAAGATTCTATAAATCGAATCCTGTTCTAAATATTCTAGAACAGGATTCCTCCAAATTGGTTGAGGTATAAGTAGATATAAGAAAGCTCCAAAGGTCACCACTGGAGTGAGTTGGGTAACTATTACAAATATTTTAGGCCTCTAAATATGTATATGTATTTAAGAAAACATGAGTAGAATTAAACTATATTCTTTTTCACTTAACATTTTATTTCTGAGCACCTTTCCATTATCAGTACATAATGATTTACCTTTATGTAAATAAAGGTAATGTTTGGTGTTCAGGCTTCCACATATTGATTTGGTTTGGTCTGGCACCTCCCTATAGATTAAAAGTGAAATTATGTGATGAACTAGGCTAATGGATGATGGGATGATGTCTTGCTTTGAATGTCCCATTTTCAATGTCTTTGGAAGTTTTAGAATGAGGACCCCCTCTTGTCAACACTGCATAAAACTGCTTTAAGAAAACTCGATGATGTTTACATATCAAGAGATGTCTAAGTTCCTATACTTTTAAGTGCTTACAGAATTTGTTGAAGGATCATGTGAAAATCTGTTTTCACTTTTTGCTTTAAAGATCTTTTCATTTCATCATTATTATTATTTTTATGGGAGCAGGATCATACAGGTGGAAAAGTCTACCTTGGTTAAAGTTTTGTCAGAGGGAAATACACTAGGATATGTAAACAAATTAATTTAGATCAGTTGTGGTGAGGTTAATTTGAAAAGCTTAAATTGTACCATTTTGAAAAGACCTATAGTTGTATCATTTTCTAATGCAAGTTGTGAACACAAGATGTGAACAAATGTTGTTGTGTAGAAATCTATGGAACCCAATTAATTGATAAGATTTGTTTGCAACCACATTTCGGTTAGCTTTCTGTTAAGTGCTGGTAAACTGCTAGAGAAAAGGTTGTAATCAGGCTAAGTAATTCTCATGTTAACCTGTTTACACTGTTTATATGATTAGATAACCTTTTCTCTCAGCTCAGAAAGGTGATACAAGTTGAACCAGCTTAGATTTGTGATCCTAAATTCTGAACCTAGGTGCTTTCTGTGCTCTTTCGTTCCTTACCTCTCTCTCTCTCTCTTTGGTTAATGTTGAACTTATAACACCCAGGACGGGATGTGCAGCTACCATCTGAGTAATTTGCTCTTTTCATGTCAGGACTTATAAGATCTTCCTGTTTTCATTCTTGTATTAAAGATAACTGGCCTTGTAACTGAAAGCCAACCAAGAATGGTTCTCACTTCTGGTGCCAAGAGACAAGAGAAGATGGCACTGACAAAGCCTCCAAAGTCTACCAAAACAGGTAAACACACACACACACGCTCACACACACACACACACACACACACACACACACACCCTATCCCTCGACTCCCAAAAGAGCTCTCACAGAATGTGAAACTTCCCATTTCAAACTCAGGCAATACGTGTCTCTTGCCCCAAAACAGCTTGTGATTCTCTCATGGTACTTCCATTAGATACAGATATTAGCTTGTTTTAGGAAAACCCAACTATTCTGACTACTATAAGTGAGTCCAATGTGTAACTTTCAGAGGACCTTTCAGTCTTTTACCCCATCAAGGAATCTGTATAGGAACAAAATTGTGATCATGCACTAGAACGTTCCTGTGGCTGGTATTCAAAAGGAGAGAATACCAAGCCACTTTCTAGTTCACAGCAAAGTGGTATTTTCTCACCCTCTACATTCCCAGTGAAACTGTGAAAAATAATCTGATATAAATGCCCAATAGTATTGAATTTTTTAAAACTTTAAAAGGCTTGTTTCAACCCATCCATATTCTGAGCAGGGGTATGAGAGGTGGGGCATGTTGAAAGCTGAGAAAAACACTGTGCTGTGATCAAAATCAAACGGGGTCTCATCAGTAGAGTTATGTGCCAGAGGGATTCTTTTTTTCCAGAAGGAGCAGGGAGAGGGGAGGATAGGTTTATATTGAGTTATCTTTGTTCTCTTCCTTAGTCCATCTCATGAAGAAATTAGGAATTTAGGAATCCACTGTCTGGCCATGATATAGAAGTACTTGACCTGCTTAGGTCAAGTGAATAGCCTCTCATGGGCACGGTACTCCTATCAAGTGGTTTTCAACTCTCACTATGTATTAGAGTCACCTGATATGATTTTTAAAAAATTATAGATGGTCCTGGATCCACTGCTGGAGATTCTAATTGAGTTAATTCATGCAACAGCATGTGCATTTGTATTTTTAAAGAGACCCTAGGTGGTTCTAATATGTGACCAGGGTTGAGAACCACTGGTTGACTCTAAGCCACTAAGCCAATCAACCGTAAAGCAGGATGAGGGAAGGAGGTACTTGTAGAACTGGGGCATAGCGAGGTAGTCTGCTCAGTAGGAGCAGTTGATATAATGTTATTAGGCATAGACTTTTCCTGGGTGGACCTATTGAGTCATCAACAGTGATTTCATACAACATAAGGGACTGGCAAAACAGAAACAATATTACCTTATTTGAAATTTTAAAAACTGAACGGATACCATATAACACATTTCTGCTCTGGCCTCAGTTCAAAAGTGTAAGACCGTCCAATAATAATGACCCAAAGATTGGCAGTTACAGCTGCAGGCATTTATTCTCAGGCCTTCCACTGTCCAGGCCTCTGTGGTTCTAGCCATACTGACATTACTCCTTTCACATACCACCCTATATCATTGCCCATGCACTGACTTTTAGAAGCCAGAGGAGACCTAAAAGGAGGAAAATTTTTATTGCATCCCATAAACCTACTTCAGTATCTCTGGGGCTTCTTACTGCTTATGTGTCATTTGCTATGGTTTGGTTCTAGTTGGATCTGAAAATGAGATGATACTTCAAGTACCTGAGATGGAAAAAGAAACCAGGTCTGCTACAGTTCCAGCCATGCTACCGCATCCAGTTGAGCTGGCTGAACCAGTCTGGTTCTCCCTGGCCAGGAAGAAAGCTGAGGCATGGAGCCATATAGCAGAAATGATGCAATAAACTGATCCTAGGTGGAGTATCAGCATTTCAAATTATAATTGCCAATAGCTATATTAATGCCATGTAGTGAATTATTTACTGTAGCCATTTTTATTAAGCATTAAAGCTGATAATTTGAATGAAATAGATGCCATGAATGCCTAACCTTCAGTACAGTCACTGCCAGCATGTGAAAATCCAGCATTTCCTTTATAAAAACTATGTTAAATGTTTGCACTGCTGTTGAGTTGAGAAATCTTTAACTTTGGACCATGGGCTTTAGAAGGGAGAAAGCTAAAACATTTTGTTGGAGCAGCTAAGAGGTGGACATTTCCCTTGATCAAATAAATTCATTCTAATGGAAATGTCCAGATGATCTGGTCCAAGGATTGGCTTGTATATTTTATGAAACATACACTGAGCCTAATGAAATGCTTCAGTTCTTTCATTGCTGCTCTGAATTTTGTAAAGCCTCCTAAGAAGAGGTAGTATTGATAGAAGTGAAAATTCTGGGTTTCCAAGAAAAAATTTGCACAGCCAGCCCCCAGTCAGTCCATTACCCTTTGAAATACCTTCTTTATATCCCTGAGGGCCCCCCAACCCCTGCAACTTATGCAGAGCTCTCTTTGCACATGCCGCATGTCAACCTGTTGCAAGTCTGGCAGCTGTGAGCACCTTCCTATGAGGCATAACATTCCTTGGGGACTATCATACTCCTTTGAGGGGTTAGCCCTCCACTCTTACCCCAGTGCCACTGTGGTCCTCTCTAGTTGCTCAGAAGCATAGTGCATGTCATACATATCCTATTTTTAAAGCACTTAAGGCCCTCTTAAAATTCAAAATTCTGCAGATGGGGGCTTCCTTGATGACTCAGACAATAAAGAATCTGCCTGCAATGCAGGAGACCTGGGTTTGATCCCTGGGTCAGGAAGATCCCCTGGAGGAGGGCATGGCAACCCACTCCAGTATTCTTGCCTGGGAAATCCCATGGACAGAGGAGCCTGGTGGGCTACAGTTCATGGGGTCACAAAGAGTCAAACACAACTGAGCAACTAAGCACAGCACAGCAGAGGCCAAAAGCTGTGCTTTTAGTCAGGCAGATCGGAAGCCTTGCATGAAGGAAGTCTGGGGCTCCTAGACAGCTGTCTTATGCCCTTGCTCCCAGTAGCCCAGTTTCTTGTGGCTTTCCCTCAGCAGCCTCTGTTTCACAAGATCTGGGCTCAAAGCAGGGCTGAATTGTCAAAGCCACAGAACAGGTGACTTTCTTGGAAGCCTGGAGTGATTGAATTAGCCTTTCCCTGCCCTCATTCCTGTAGGCACACACACCCAACATTCACTAGGCTGGAGAGCTCCTACCTCCCCAGTGAACCATTCACTCCAAGTCCTTGCCCTCCATTCCAACCCCCCACCCCACCACACACACACACACACACACACACACACACACACACACACACACACACACACTAAACATAAGGGAGAACTCCTTCTGGATGCCTGGACAGTACCTAGCTCATTTTCTCAGGGAACCCAGAAGTGTCTTAGTATTATACCTTTCATGGTATTTCCTCTGTCACCATGGAGCTACTTTGTTTAAACAGAAATGCAGCCCTAGGCATAACTGTGCCTTTAAATTCTAAGTAGGGTGCTGCCTTATGCAAGAAAAATTCAGAGGCTGTAGGGTAGCAGAGGTAATTTCAACCCTTGGTGCTTGGTTTTCCTGATGATGGCATAATGTGATACTGTACAATCATTTGCTGGATTTTGCATTTTCTCTATAAAACAAGTATTTTTCCTTATACTATATATTTGTCTTTTTAATAATGCTAGGGTTTTGATTGATTGATTTGGTTTGATTTCTGTTGTGTTTCCATAGTGAACAGTTCATTAAGGTAGATGCCCTTTACCCAGGTAATCCTGGTAGGTTAACTGTTATACCTCCCTTCCCCCCTTTCTCAGGCTGGACCACAGTTAGGTTATTCTCACTCTAAGAACTCTCCATTAACAATTTCTTTTTCACAGTTAACAACAACAAAAATATGTTTTAAGTAAAGATGTTAAGTCATTTTTTAATGCACAAAGGCACATTTTGATAAGTTTTCAGCTTCTTTTAGCATTCTTGATTTCTGCTGTATGGAAAGCAAATAAATTCAATAAAGCTTGTTCTATAGTCTGTCTCTGTCTGTCACATGGGGAGGGAAATTGAAAAGGTTATTGACAGTTTAGACTCAAGGGTTGTCAGAAGAGCAAATGATCTTGAGAGGTTGTGTGGAGCAGAAAGGACCCCTACACAGGTGTGCCTGACCAGGCTGATGGCTTCCAGGTGGGCGTCTATAGGAGGGAGTGGTAGTACTGAAGAGGTTTTCATGTGTGTAAACACCTGAGGAGCAAAGAGATGAGTGGGAGAGAAAATGCAGACAGGTGAGTAGAGGGGACAAAATGGAGGTTGTACTGCAGCCTGGCTCAGGGACTAGGTCTGAGTCTTCCTGCAAGATGGGCTTCTAGAACAAGCCATTATCAAAGGGAAGGGGCCCCGCTGTGCTCAGGTAACAAATGTAACACAGAGTGAGCAAAGGGAAAGGGTAATACAGCAGATATTTAATCTGGCCTGTCCATAACATTTGTCCTATTTGCAAGGTTCAAAAAAAAAGTTTAGTTAGGGATCCACATAACATGTTTAAAAATATTTGAAATGTTTAAATCAAATGATAAACCATTAAAGAAGTTGTATCTCCTTCCATGACAAAGGTACCTTCCTAATGACCTGGAAGGCCAGGTTGGGATTTAGAATTCTCAGACTCCTGTAAGTTCTGCCCTGATGGTGTGGGAAGAGCTGCCCTCCCTCCCCTCCCTCTGCCCATGCCCTGGCTGCTGGGCCAGGCTGCATCCCCTTCTGGGCCTACAACCCCTCCTTGGGCCTGGGAGCACCCATCCCAGTGGTGAGTGCAGTCAGCCCTCTCCGGGACAGGTCTAAGAGGAGCATACGGGCCCTGGAAGCAGGCTAGGGACTGTTCAGGGCTGCCAGGTACCTGGAGCATGGGCTAGCAGGGGCACACCCCTTGTACCCACGGGCTGGGCTCCTGGCCCTGGTGGGAGGGGTGTGACTGGAAATGGACAAAGCGGCCCTCTAAAGCATAGAGATCAAGACAGATACCTCTTGCCTGGGCCTGGAAGCGATACTGTTTTAACAACTAGCACTGCAGAAATACTAACAAATCAGAAGCAGTTTGAAGGGCCTCAAATCATCCTAGTTGACCTGCGCTTTCAGTTGAAATAATGGTGACAGGGAGTGCTTTGCCTTCTGTCTCACCATGTGGTTCTAGCCATAAGGAATAATATAACACATTTTAAAACATCAACATCGGTGACAAAAAAAAAAGACAGTGTAAGTATTAAGTTCACTTTGACAGATACTAATGGAGCATCTACTAAGTGGACAACTCAGTGCCTAGGACTTTGGGAAAGGTAAAACGTTTTAAGGCCCCAACTATTCAGAAGTTCACAGTCCTGGGGGAGGTGAGGTGGGGGTAGGAGATACCCACATATATAAATCATGCACAAATACTTGGACACAAATGTTCATAGCAGCACTATTCACAACAATCTAAACACTGAAACAATGCAAATGTCTACTAACAAAAGGAATGGATAAACAAACTGTGATATGTACAACAGAAATATTATTCAGTCCTAAAATTAAGTGCTGATACATGCTACAATGTAGATGAGCCTTAAAACCATTATGCTAAGTGAAAGAAACCAGACACAAAAGTTCACATATTGTATGGTTTTGTTTATAGGAAATGTCCAGAATAGGTGAATTCATTGAACTAGAAAGTACATTGGTGGCTTCCAGGGAACTGGAGGGTGAGGAAATGGTGAATAACTGCTTACCAGGTACAGAGTTTTGGGGTGATGAAAATGCTCAGAACTAAAGACGTGGTTGCACAAAATTGTCAATGTCATTGAATTGTTCACTTTTATTTTTTTCTTTCTTTCTTTATTTTTGTTAAATGTTTTTTTAATATGAACATATATATTTTTATTCTGATGAGAATGCTCCAGCTTTGCTCTCTCAACAACTTTCATATATAACATACAACAGTGTTAATCATATTTTCCATGTTGTAAATTGTACCTCTAATTCTTTTCTTTTCATTATTGTGTTGGTTTTGCCATACATTGACATAAATCCGCCACGGGTATACATGTATTCCCCTTCCAGAACCCCCCCTCCCACCTCCCTCCCGATTCCATCCCTCTAGGTCATCCCAGTGCACCGGTCCTGAGCACCCTGTATCATGCATCAAACCTGAGCTGGCGATTCATTTCACATATGATAATTTACATGTTTCAATGCCGTTCTCCCATATCATCCCACCCTTGTCCTCTCCTATAGAGTCCAAAAGACTGTTCTATACATCTGCGTCTCTTTTGCTGTCTCACAAAAGGGTTATCGTTACCATCTTTCTAAATTGTTCCCTTTTAAATGATTGATTTAACTTCACTTCAGTTAAAAATGCTAATGTGAGTTGAAATATAAGATGTGCTACCACAGATCATGAGAGAAGGTATCAGTGTTACCAAGAGAGCACTTAGGAAGCTTTAACTAAATGCAGAAATGAGGCGGTCTAGTCTCAGGTCCCCAGGCCCATCCCATTCTCTGATCCTCTGATCAAATATGACTTATCCTTTTTTTCCCTCTTAAACAGAGTCCAGATATTAAACTTATTCTCTCCCTTTCCTCTATTTTACTCATTTTTAATTATGAAATATTTCAGACCTACACAAAGGTATAGAGAATAATATTGTTGACATCTATGTACTCACCACCCAGCTTAAAAAATGTAATATTACAAATATAGTTGAAGCCAACTGTGGATCCCTCCCCAGTAGCATTGTCATCCTTTTCTTTCCCCAAGGGGTAGCCACCATCCTAAATGTAGTGTTTATCTTTCCACTGCATGCCTTTCTGTATGCTTGAGTATGCAAAGATCCTCACAGGCATTGCCTTTTACTCTGTGTGTAGAGTACCTGGTGAGTGAATGTTCTTTTAGACTTCATATACCCGGTATCATGTCTGTGACCTTCTGAAACCAGCTCTGTCCCTTGGATATTTTTCTGGAAGTGTTAGTCATTCAGTTGTGTCCAGCTCTTTGCAACCCCATGTGCTGTAGCCTTCCAAGCTCCTCTATCCATGGAATTCTCCAGGCAAGAATACTGGAATGGCTTGCCATGCCCTTCTCCAGGGATCTTACCAACCCAGGGATTGAACCTGGGTCTCCTGCATTGCAGGTAGATTCTTTACCATTTGAGCCACCAGAGAAGCCATCCCCTATCCACAGCCTCTCTCTAGTCTCAGCCCCTGTGAATCCTAATCTCCTCCCCAGTTCAGTCCCTACTGTCCTTTTCTATTTATCTCCAGCATCTGCAAGCCAGTGAACGAAGGCTGGTCTCACCATAGGTGGATCTCAGCTTCTCCCCCCGTGGCTCTCAACCAGTGCTTCTCAAACCTTGGCTGCATCAGAGTCCCCTGGAGGGCTTGTTAAAACACAGACTGCTGGGCGCCACTCCCACAGTTTCTGATTCACAGGTCTTCAGTGGAGACTAAGAATTCCTGGGTGATGCTAATAATGCTATTTTAAGGACCAAACGTTGAGAAGCAAGTGTTCCAGATCAGCCTCTGGGCTCAGGCTCAGCAGCACTATTTGGCCTCCAAGCCAGCTGGGCCATCCATCAGATTTCTTTCAAAAGCACCCAGCAGTACTGTGAAATACATATATAACACAAGTCATGTATAATTTTAAATGTTCTAGTAGCCACACTTAAAAAGTAAAAAGAAACTGGAGAAAGTCATTTTAATGCTGTATTTGTTTAATACTAGATTATCATTTCAACGTGTCATTAGTTATTAATGAGACTTTACATTATTTTTTACACTTGCAGCATATTTCAACTCAGGTTAGACACCTTTTGAATGTTCCACAACCACACGTAGCTAGTGACTAATGCAGTAAATAAGCTCAGTTCTAAAGGCTTGACTTCCATTTCTGTCTTCACAAAAATTGTTCTAAACTTGTATTTCAATTTATTTGGGGCTGCAATAAAAGAATTTAAAACAGGCTTACCAAATGGTGGAAAGTGACGCCTTTCAATGAAGGTAAAGTGGGTCAAACAAAAGTGAAAGATATTTGAGTCAGGAATTATTTATCTAAACAAAATCTGCCTGCATTTCAGTGTATTAATTGAAAACAAACTTATTTTTAACTAGAAAAAACGCTGTCAAGTGTATCTGTAGAAGATAAGTCATATGCTATTGGATATCACTTTTAGGGAAATGAATTTTTGAATGGAATCAGCATTAATAACATTCCCATGGGCTTCTGCAAAAAGAGAAACCTGAAAATCATGGTCCTTCTTTCTCCACCTTTCTAGTCTTCCAAACTGCAGGATAAAATGAGAGAAAATGAACAATTATATAGCATTAACCGGCACCAGAGACTTTCTTAATCTAAGAAAACAGTTTGCCCTATCTATATTTGCTGCTATCTATATCTGAAGGCTGTTATCTCAACAAGTAGGGAAGAAAAACATATTTTCCTCTTGTAACCTGCATCATAGATACTGGGTACACATACAACCTGATGGCTTCAATTATGGGATCCTACCAACCTTGTCTCCCTCTTGCCCAACACCATATTTTTTTCCCCTTTGAGAGGCTATTCTAGGACTTAAATCACTCTTTTCACCTTAAAAGCCTGTGCTCAGTCCACAGATGATACTCCCTTACCCTCCTAGACCCTCAGTTTCCATATCTACCATATGAGAAAGAGGCTGTTATGAAATACACTGCTATGAAAATGAGGGGAAAATGTTAATCATTAAAGACAAGATATATCTTATACCTTCATTACCAGCTCGGCAATAAGCAACAGTCATACTATGACAAAGTTGCTCTTCCTTTAACTGTCACATAAAATTAAAAAATGTACAACTGAACAAATGTTTAGCTATTAATCACTAAATGTGGCCCCTACTTGAAATTCTGAACTTTTTGCTATTTGTAAGTAGTCACATTCTAAAATATATCATCTCTTAGTGCAAGAGACTCCACTTCTGTGGTCAAGAAAGAAACACTCAAAAAAAAAAAAAGAAATAAACACTCTACTAGTGCAAAGCCCAGTTATATTCACTGCTACTTCTAGTAACTGTTTACTAAACAAATACTGGTCTTAGGTACTGATACATTTACAACTTGTTAGTAGTCTTACAGGTAGAGGACAAAAGACCTCATAAAAACAAATGGGGAGCCATGAAGTATATTTCAGTATATAATGCACTTTATATTACTAGGTGCATGAGTGTTCTATAAACATTAAGTAGGTAAATTTGAATTGTTGAATTAATTTTAAACAAACTTTTTCTTAATTTACTGGGAGAATTAAAAAGCAAAAACAAAATTTGTAAATGCCTGCGAATAGCTGGGTTATTTTCAAAGCTATACACAGATACCTGGAGTTTCTGGGTCTGTCCTTTGCTGGGTCCAGATTCTTTTCTGGTTCTTTTTTTTGTTATTCTTCTCTTCTTTCACTTTACTTTCAGTGTCTTGGACCTCTTTTTTGGAGTTCTCATCCTGGGACTTAGTTATTTCTTTAGTGAAGAATAACACAGACTTTGGGACCAGATGTTCACAGGGGAAAAAAGTCCTACCTCATAAGGAATAGCAACAGACATCCAGAACTCTACCCTCAAGGGAAGCAGGAGGACAGGAGCAACTAAGAAAAGAGTAACTGGGGGCCTTCCTTCTGGCCAATACAACACTTCCATGGCCCTCACTTTGCTGCTGCTTGATCATTTTCACAATCACATTATTTCTTCTTTTCTAGTAAATCTGTCACCCTGTGCTACTGATTACTTTTGGCCAAAGATCAGAATCCTCTGGGTCTGATGACCAAAGTTTGGTCCGAACTTTCTCACCAAAATATGTTTCGCCTCAATGACAAATTCTATTGTGAAACTCATTAGTTCCTCAACCCCCTGAATATTTCATTTTGACCAAGTGCTCCTGTATGAGTTCATAATATTTGGGGATCAACTTTCCAAGAATCTTGCCATTTTTAAAAGCTATGAACCAAATATGAGGTATGCCATTTGCTTGTTCTCTTCCATGTCCTCTCAAGCTCCCTCCCAAACACCTGCATCCACTGATCTTCACCCGTGGGCTCATAACTGGCGCTGATCATCTCAGACCTCTTACCAGGGTTGGCAGAGGTAAGCTTATTTTCCACCCCAAACCAGAAGAGGTAGTTATGGAGTTGGGCTTCTAATGGACCCCTCTGGCCTTTGATTCAAGGAGGCCCTGACTCCCAGCCTCCCCTCCTGAAGCCCTCCTCTAACCTGCCCCCTCCTCGGGATCCCTGGTCCCCATACCTGGCCTGCAGGTGCCAGTATCCCCATCCCCCACAACTCCCCCGGCTCTCCTGAAGGCTCACCTTCAGGGGCGGCCGGCTCCTGTGCCATCTCCCACAAGCTGGACTCCTCGGACTCCTCGGTGGCAGTCTCCCATAAAGAGGCCTCCTCGGCTTCCTCCGCCTCCTTGGCTTCCTCCGAGTCCTCCACTTCCTGGGCTGGGGCCTTCCCCGATGGCCCCTCCCCTGGTCCATCTGATAACACCTGGAGCTCGGCCACCGCGGGCGAGCCTTGATCTGACAAGTGCTGCCGGGCCCAGTGCCAGACCGACATGTAGCCGTCATGGGGCTGGATGAGGATGTAGTCATTGCAGTACATGTGGTTAAGTATGGAGCACACCAGGTCCAGGAACATTAAGTAGGCCATGGGGAAGTGGTGCACGTCCACTATGAGGTTCTGGCCCCCTGCCTGCTCCTCCTCCCGCTCCTCGGCCGGCCAGATGTTTGAGTGAACCTCGGTGCTCCCGCCCTCCAGGGCTGCCTCTCTTGGGCCTCCCGAGGCCCCGGCGATTCCACCCGCCCCAGCCTCAGGCACTGTATCACCATTGCTCTGAGGCCCAGAGTTGCAGTCTACATCTTCGTGGGCTCTGGACTGTCCGGCCTGCACACCCTCTGTGCCTGCTTGTCCTTCCTGCCCGTCAGGGGTCAGATCTCCACCCCTCGTGGTGGACATGGCACTGGGCAGTTACCTCAGATGGGCAGGCGATGACGGCAATGGCGCAGGTGGTGGCGCCTGAAGTGGCTGCCCTGAGGGGAGGCTGAGGGTGGTGGGACGGGACGAGGCGGCCTCTGAGACGACAGAAGAGGCCCCAGGACAGGGAGGGTAGGCAGCCAACGGCGGGAGCGTCCCACCGAAAGCTGGGCCTCAGATGACAGAGGAGCCAGGCCTGATGGAAAAGATTCCACTAGGCCGCAGTTGAGGGGCGGGGCCAGAAGAGTAGCCAATAGGACGTGCCCCCTCGTCACGAGCTCTGAGCTCATTTGCTGACAAGTGAGGATTGACATGCCCTGTGTCCAATGAACAATCAAGGCGCTTCGATTGTAGAATTGTTCACAATCGTCTCCTGGTTATTTTGACGCCCTGGGTTTGGTTCTAGCCTACGTTTAAGTCCAGAAGGTTCCTGTCCTTTTAGTTTTATGATTGTCCAAAAACCCCACAGTGGTACAATATATTGATAACATGGGTTGAGGAAACATATGTAAAAGGCAGAGAGTTAACATTTGGGGCTTGGTGGTCCTCAAAGGTAAAATAAAGATAGTTACTATGTAGGTACTTACATAACAGAAGTCCACAACAAATGTCCACAAATATTGCTGAAACTAAAAAATATTACTAATTGCTTAAAATTGTTAAATAATATAGATCTATTAGTGAGAAGAATGAAATCCTTTTGGCAGAACATAATTTTGCTTAACTGACAATCAAAGTGTTCTCTATCATCAAAATTGCATATGTTCATCTGTTCTGTAATGAAGTTTTACATAGTTCGCCTTTGCAAATGTCTTCTCACACAGATATTGGCAAATATCAGTCCATGAGATAGGTACTTCTAAATACTGGTATCAATCCACAAGCATATGATTTTAATTTAGCATATTCATTATTTGGAAGAGAATTATAGAATTCTATTAGGTTCTTTTGATATTTGCCTTTTAGCATGTCATTACATTGCAGAGTAATCACTTTCATTTGAAGTTTACGTGGAAGCTCCTCAACTGCAATTTAGTGGATCTGAAATATGAAAATTTCCTTTGTACTTGCATGGTGGTGGTGGTGGATTAGTCACTAAGTCATTTCCGACTCTTGCAACCCCATGGACTGTAGCACACCAGGCTCCTCTGTCCATGAGATTCTCCAGGCAAGAATACTGGAGTGGGTTGCCATTTCCTTCTCCAGGGGTTCTTCTCAACCCAGGAATCAAACCCAGGTCTCCTGCATTGCAGGCAGATTCTTTACCAACAGAGCTATAAAGGAAGCCCTTGTATTTGCATAGAGGACTGAAAAAAAAACGTGCTGGAATTATAGTATGAGCTTGAGTATGTATCTACTGCAAATTTGTATGTGAGAAGAGAGCTCCCTTAATTTAACTTTTGAAAGCATCTGAAGAGCATAAAGCAGTCTGACATTACTTTGATTCAAATAATGTTAATTGTCATTGAAATAACTTTACCACAATATGTTTTTTTAATTTAAGCACTGTTTGCTTTGTAATTTTAGGTTTAGTTCATTAAGAAATATTATCAAACCTGGAACAAAAGCTAATTTCCAAAGCAATTCAGTGTTAAATGGTAATTGAGGGAGATGTTCTCAATCAAAAACAATTCAATCTCCACCATGAGCTTAAAAAATCACGTACACATGGACATACACACACAAAGTGGTAGAGAAA
>ML662919.1:1029434-1088821 GCA_007570785.1 Antilocapra americana
CTTTTGGTTGGGGCATTCAGCCCGTTTACATTTAAGGTAATTATTGATAAGTATGATCCCGCTGCCATTTATTTTATTGTTTTGGGTTCCAGATTATCTATCCCATCGGTGTTTCCTATCTAGGCAAGTTCCTTTAGCATTCGTTGGAGGGCTGGTTTGGTGTTGCTGAATTCTCTCAGTTTCTGCTTGTCTGAGAAAATTTTGAATTCTCCTTCAAATTTGAATGAGATCCTTGCTGGGTACAGTAGTCGGGGTTGTAGATTGTTTTCTTCCATGACTTTAAGTATGTTTTGCCATTCCCTTCTGGCCCGAAGTGTTTCTGTTGAGAGATCAGCTGTTATCCTTATGGGATTCCCCTTGTGAGTTATTTTTTGCTTCTCCCTTGCTGCTTTTAATATTTGGTCTTTGTATTTGATATTTGCCAATTTGATTAATATGTGTCTTGGGGTGTCCCGCTTGGGGTTCATTCTATTTGGGATTCTCTGTGTTTCTTGGACCTGAGTCCACTCATATTTTTAACACCATCAGTTGTAACATCTTAGCAGATTCCACTTCAGGTGATACTAAGTGCTTTTTCAACTTCTTCAAAAACATTCAACCCAGAGTAGTTACATGCAGATTGTTCACAGATACTAATTCTTCAGTCATTGTAAACTGCAGTCACTAACCTCTCAGTCCTAGTCTGCCCAATACTGTTACTGCCAAATTCATTGGGTGACAAGCATGAAATTTTTGACATGTTTTGTTAGACAATGCAAGTATTGACACTACCAGGAAAACCTCAGGCAGGCCTTGGAACTCAAGTCTCTTTCAAAGTAAATAAAAACATTGATTGACTATATCTCTCAAATTTCTTAAAGAAAAGAAATTCTCTGCCACTTGTCACCCAAAAGTTGAGCTCATTAGGAAGCTGCCAATAAAAAACTATGGCTGCGAAATGACAAAGGTTACTCTGACTAACCATTTCAGAGCTGAGTCACTAGTGACTAATTCACATATAAGGAACAGTAGTACCAATATAGGATATGATGCAAAAACAGTGCCTCTGTCCATACAATGAAAGATGATCTTTCATCTGGGGTCTAAGCTACCTTCAAGTCCCTTACTGCTCACTCTAATTTAACAATAAACAGCTACATAGCTTAACATCAGAGTCAAATCTCTGTGATACTCAATATGAAGTGGACACAGAGCAGCTAAATAAAAGACATTCAAGGAATTCAGACAAATCACTGTCAAAATTTTTGGTAGTAAATATCCATTGGTAGAAAAGCTTGAGGGGTATGTGGGACTTTATATGGTGATAGTGGTTTCTGCAGTTTCTCTTTGTGATATTTTACTGTCAGTAAATTAGCTGGCAAAGATAAGTATTTTATTCATGAATGAGCACACTGCTTCACCACTTCCAGTTCATCAGAAAGTTTTTCTGCTTCTTACAATCAGAGACAAGAATCCTGGCAATAGTTATTTGGACTTGTTAAGAAAAATCCAGTCCAAAGCACTCTGCCCTTCATAAAACTCATACATGAAGAGAGTCCCAGAAACACAATGTAAAAACAACAAAAATTTAGCTTGACTCCTTAAATAAACAACAACCCAACAATATAAATAATATCTGTTGACCCATGAAGTTATAGAACATACACTATAGATACTAGCCATTCACTCACCAGGCAAGTATTGAGTACCCACCTATATACTCAGGATTGTGCTAGGGAGGCCTCTCTCACAGATGCCGAAGACTAATGACTTGCTCTAGTTCATGGTCTAGAAGGGAAGACAGATACTTGGACAACAATGACCCAGGTGTCAAGTGCTAAAACAGGGATGAACACAAAGTGCTATGGGAGAGAGAATGATTAATTGGGAGGGGAAAGGAAAGAGGGGAAGGAAAAGGGGGAGGACAAAAGGGGGATGGAAAGAAGTAGAATAATTAACTGGGAAGGTACTCAATGGGAGACATTTCACCTGGATCCTGAAGGATCTCTAGGAGGAGTTTACCTAGCAATAAAGGATTGCAGGGAAAGGGGAAGAATGAGGGAAGAAAGTCTCTGCATGGAAAGGAAACAGCTTGCATAGTAGGAGACATGTGTGTTTGTGTGTGCATGTGTGTATATGTATACCTATCCAGGGAATGAAATGGCTCCAGGATGGGCAGAGTGGCAGATAGACCTGGAAAGCAGATTGAGGTCATAATGACTGCTACTAATAATTAATTATTCCTACTAAAATTGTTACTAAGAATGTCTTCTACATACGGGCATATTTCTCTTTGTGCCATTAATTCCTTCCCCTCTCACTTAGTGCGGTGCCCTCCTATCTTTTTTTGCCTCCTACCCAAACTCATCAGTTTTATTCATTAAATCATACATTTACACATCTACCAAATTTATCAGGTAACTTCCAATGTACCAATGCCATGTGCCATTATAACTGTGATTTGTATCTGTTTATGTTCAACATGTAAAACTCAAACATGGCAGAACTGTCATGTCCACAGTCCCCATCCTACTGTATCCCCCATCATCATTCCTGGGCCCTTCTTGGAGGGATTGGCTGAGACCTCTGGAAGCTGGGCCCTCCCAGCTGCACACAGTATTGCTGTTCTGATATATTTGCCAATATTCTATTTATACTCAATCACATTCCTCCACTTTTCAGTAGGGCTGAAACACAACAGGACGTCTGCTGTCAATAAGGAAGTCTCTGGTAACAAAGTGTGCACCTATAGCCTCTTCTCTGTGTAGAGAGGTGGGGCGGGGCACCAGGCTTGCCATGGAGACAGCTATTGTTATGAAGCAAGCTGTTGCCAATGAAAACCTGTGACTATGAAATGATGAGAGTAAAGAGGACCCTCGAGGAGGTGGTGCTTTGGCAGCTGCAACAAGCTATCTCCCTACGAGGCTGGCATTGGGTCCAGCTTCCTTGGAGGAGAACTGATTGGCACCAGCGAACAAAGAAGAAAGGAAGATGCTGGGCAAGTGTCCCTTTAGGAAATACATAAAGCCAAACTGGCTGAGATCTCCTCCCACCTCTGACATGGGACTCTCTTCATGGCAAGGATGTGTCCCAGAAGTCCACTGGTCAGTCTCCAGGGCCTCATTCCTCTGCCTGAGCCTGCCTGTGGCTGAAAACCCAGCCAGGACATCCCACCCCCTATCACTGGTGTTCGGTTGCTGCCTACTCTCCATCTCCAGCCATGACTTCTGATCTTCTCCAAGTCAGGAAGTTGACACAATCTGGGGTTTCTGACTTTCTAAAGGGAAGGTGTTCGCTTTCCCTGCCCCACTCCCCATTGGTCAACAGAAGTGGCCACATCCTTTCCCTTTGCAGATCCATCATCAGTGTCGGGAGAGGAGAAACTGGGAAAGGACCCAGGGCCACAAGAGCTGGAAGAGGTCTCCACTTCCTGGCGGGCATGGCAGGTTACACTCCCTGAAGACCAGTCCCGAGCTCTCCTTTACAGCCCGGCCCCAAACTCACCCCTCCAGGAAGCCTTCTCTTCTTTATCTGCTCCCCCTGAGGCCCCCACAGGCTCTCCTGGTTGCACTGAGATGTGTGGACACTGTTTGCGTCCCCTGGAAAAGCACAGGCCCTTTAGGGGGACGGTCCAGACCTTCTTCAAGTTTGCGACCCCCCTCCCTCGGGGTCTGCCCAGGTGGGTGTCTGTTGACTGAGTCACGGGGCTTTGGAATCCGTCTCACCGTCAGTGGCGCTTCTCTTCTCCCTGCCCAGGCCTGACTGTCTCCGGAGGGTCTTCCCGCCCTCTTCCCATCTCGCTTTGGCTCCTCTGCAAGGCCTCCCAGGAGGCTTCCGCACCTGTGGCCAGGTGTGATCTCGTGCTGCTGTGGTGGTGGGTACAACGAGGGCCTGCGCCCCAGGTGAGGCCCCACCCCCCCACTCCCACAGGGAGTGACTTGTGCTGTCGTTGGCCTCCTAGACCACGTGTCACCGCCAGACTGGGCTGTGGGTGCTCACCGAAGAGAAGCAGCCACACAGGGGTGCCATCTCCCTAGGGGAGACGGAAGCCCTGGGTAAAGAGCACAGGGAGCTGAGGCCCAGGCCCTCCTCTGTTGACGGCAGCCGCTGGAGGGCAGGGAACCAGCAGGCCTGCGGGGGTCTCTGGACTCGACCTGGCCGGCACATCTCAAGGGGCTCACTGCCCAGGCCTGTGACCTGGAGCCCACCCCCACCCCTGGGAGTCGGGTGAAGTGTCGGCTCCATCCTTCCTGCCAAGCAGAAGTTCGGCCCTGCCGGGCCCTGGTCCTTGGCTGAGTTGGCACTTTCAATGGCCCCTTTTCACTCACAGGCTCCCCTAGCTTGTGGGGTTTACATTTTCTCCTCAAGGCTCAGTTGTCCTCCCTAGGCTGAAGCTTGTTCATCATTCTTGGTGACTTTAACATCTACTTGGATGACCCATTGCACAGCCTAGACTTTGACTTCCATTACATCATTTTTATGTGTGTGTGGTGAAGGCAAGCACAGCAGTTACTGCAAGGTACCAAGGAAAGAGTGAGGGGCAGCTAATGCTGGAAAGACCTGAACTCCCTGATGGCTTTCAAGGAAGGGGTTTAAAGGCAAGGTGAGGAGAGGATCACGGGGAATGTGATCGCCTTATGCACAGTTCTCTGCTTGGTGGGTGGTGAGGTAACCAGGTGAGGCCACAGGGGTTAACATTACCAATGTCCAGGCTCCGGTCCAAATGTGGGCTATGTGCTTACCACTCACTGCTCTCCATCTGAGTGGGGTCTGGTTTCTGCAAAACACCTCTGAAATGCCTCAGCTGCTTCTTGTTTGTCTGAGGTGTGTTTTTGATTTGTAATTCTACAATTCTGCTGATCTTAGAGTGTCCTGGAGGGCAAAAAACAACCACAGCTCACCTGGGAACATAGACACTGGTGACAGCCATTCCTGGGAGCTCCCTCCACCATGTGGACACCTGGACCAGCAAGAGCCATCCTGGAGTTCACCCTCTAGCTCATCCATGCCAAGATCCCATGACTGCTTTATCTGGTCTTTTCTACAACTTTACATCAGATACTCACCTCTATGATGTGATCCTACCCTAGCCTTTGTCATCATCAGAAATGGCACCATTTTGAAAATTTCTACTCTAGTGCTACAGTTCTTCAAGCTCATCATATTACTTCTCCAATTCATTGATTGCACCACTGTTTCACTCTTCATCTGCCCACTGTTTTCTCTGTTTGCCTCCTTACCAAGTACAGAGTCCATGCATTGATATCATCATAATCACTCTGTAGGGAGAATGATGCCCCCCACAAAGATGTCCACATCCTAATCCCTGAAATCCTGTGAATATTTTAGGTTATATGGCAAAGAGAAATTGTGGTTAAAATGGAATTAGGGTTGCTAATCACCTGACCTTAGAGTAAAGGAGACTATCATGGTTTAGGCAGATGAGCCCAGTGCAATCACGGTTCCCTCAAAGTGGAAGAGGGGATTGGAAGAGAGAACTGGAGAGATGGCATCATGAGAAAGACTCAACCCAATGTTGCTGGTTTTTAAGATGTAGGAGGGGGCCAAAAGCAAAGGAACATAGGAAGCTTTTAGAAGCTATTAAAAGGCAACGACACAGATTTGCTCCCAGAGTCTCCTGAACTAATGCAAAAGTGCTGACACCTTGATTTTAGCCTTGTAAAACACATTTTGGACTTCTGACTTCCAGTACCATAAGATAAAAAACTTGTACTGTTTAAAGTCACTAGGTTTATGGTAGTTTGTTACATCAGCAATAGGAAACCAATACACTTTCCCTTGTTAAAGTCAGTCCATTTCCTTTCTCCTCTTAGCTCCCTATCATATCCACTAGGCAATCTGCAGCACTACTTGAACCACATGCTTCTTTGTCTATATTGAAGCAGTTGAAAATACTAAAAATCGTCTGGCTGGGCTGACCACAAATTTATGATTGCGAGCACACTCAAGACTGCTGGGGCTTCCCCGGTGGTCCAGTGGTTAAGAATCCACCTTGCAATGCAAGAGACACTGGTTCTATCCCTGGTCTGGGAAGATCCCACATGCCACGGAGCGACTAAGCCCATGTGCTACAACTACTGACCCCATGTGCCACAACTGCTGAGATTATGTGCTGCAACTACTGAAACCTGAGCACCTAGAGTCTGTGCTCCACAGCAAGAGAAACTACAATGAGAAGCCCACACATGGCAACAAAGAGTAGCCATCACTGACCACAACTAGGGAAAGCCACATGCAGCAACAAAGACCCAGAACAGCCAAAAAATGAAATACATAAGTAAATCTTAAAAAAAAAACCTGCCTGGCAACCTCACTACACTTCTTCTCTACCTCAAATCTTTGACAACCACACCACGCAACACCCAGCCCCCTCTTTGTCTTAGCTTCCTCATTTTGCATGATTTGTCATCTACTGTACCTTAGTCACTCATTCCTGGTGCCATGCCTAGGGTCTCAGACCCTCTTAATGCAAATCGATATTAGTTCCAAAAATCTCAACTTCAAAAATCCCACACTCTTATTTTTCCAGTCTGGTCCTCTTCTTATGATGATCCTCAATGACCACCATCTAGTCAAAGTCATAGATCACTTTTCTAATTGTTATCCTTTTTGATCCTTCAGTCACAGCTGTCCATACAATTTACATTCCCACCAATAGCATGCGTGGGTTCCCTTTTCTCCACATCCTTGCTGACACTTGTTATTTGTGTTCTTTTGGGGATAACCATTCTGACAGGTGTGAGGTGATAGCTCATTGTGGTTTGGATTTGCATTTCTCTGATGATTAGTAATGTTGAACATCTTCTCATGTGCCTGCTAGCCATCTGTTTGTCTTCTTTGGAAAAATGTCCATTCAGATCTTCTGTCCATATTTTGTTGTTTTTCTTTAAATTGAAATATAGCTGATTTATGGTATTGTGTTAGTTTCAGGTATATAGCAAAGTGAACCAGTTATGTGTATACATTTTTCAGATTATTTTCTACTATAAATTATTCTAAGATATTGACTATAGTTTCCTGTGCTATACAGTAAATCCTTGTTGCCTATGTATTTTATGTATAGTAGTTTGTTATTTCCATATTCCTAATTTATCCCTCCCTTCATTTCTCCTTTGGTAACTGTAAGTTAGTTTTTTATGTCTATCTATTTCTGTTTTATGTATAGATTCATTTGTATTATATCTTAGAGTCCATGCATAAGTGATATCATATAATATTTGTCTCTGTATGACTTACTTCACTTAGTATGATATTAACTAGGTCCATACATGTTGCTGCAAAAGTTGTGCTCATTTTTTAATCAGGTTGTTTGTTTTTTGATATTAAGTTATATGAGCTGTTTATATATACTGGATGTTAACCCCTTATCAGTCATGAAGTGAAGTGAAGTGATGTCGCTTAGTCGTGTCCAACTCTTTGCGACCCCATGGACTGTAGCCTACCAGGCACCTCCATCCATGGGATTTTCCAGGCAAGAGTACTGGAGTGGGGTGCCATTGCCTTCTCCAGGGGATCTTTACGACCCAGGGATCGAACCTGGGTCTCCCACATTGTAAGAAGACGTTTTTACCGTCTGAGCCACCAGGGAATACTTTTATCAATCATATAATTTGCAAATATATTCTCCTATTCTGAAGGTTGTCATTTCATCTTGTTTATGGTCTCCTTTGCTGTGCAAAAGCTTCTAAGTTTAAATAGGCCCCACTTGTTTATTTTTGCTTTTGTTTTCAGTACTCTAGGAGGTGGGTCAAAAAACATCTTGGTGTGATTTATGTCAAAGAGTGTTTTGCCTATGTTCTTTTTTAGGAGTTTTATGGGTTTAGGTCTTGCATTTAAGCTTTAACCTATTTTGAGTTTATATTTGTATGTGGTATGAAGAAACGTTTTAATTTTGTTCTTTCACGTGTAGCTGTCCAGTTTTCCTAGCACTACTTATTGAAGAGACTACCTTTTCTCCATTGTATATTCTTGCCTCCTTTGTCATAGATTAATTGACTATAGGTGTGTGGGTTTATTTCTGGGCTTTGTATCCTGTCCCACTGACCTATGTGTCTGTTTTTGTGCCAGTACTATGGTGGTTTGATTACTATAACTTTGTGGTATGGTCTGAAGTCAGGAAACCTAATTCCTCCAGCTTTGTTCTTTTTTCTCAAGATTGCTTTGGCTATTTGGGGTATAATTGACAGAAGAATTGTGCAAAAAAGATCTTCAAAACCCAGATAACCACGATGGTGTGATCATTCATCTAGAGCCAGACATCCTGAAATGTGAAGTCAAGTGGGCCTACAAACAAAGCTAGTGGAGGTGATGGAATTCCAGCTGAACTGTTTCAAACCCTGAAAGATGACACTGTGAAAGTGCTGCACTCAATATGCCAGCAAATATGGAAAACTCAGCAGTGGCCACAGGACTGGGAAAGGTCAGTTTTCATTCCAATCCCAAAGAAAGGCAATGCTAAAGATGCTCAAACTACTACACAATTGCACTCATCTCATATGCTAATAAATTAATGCTTAAAATTTTCCAAGCCAGGCTTCAGCAATACATGAACCGTGAACGTCCAGATGTTCAACCTGGTTTTAGATAAGGCAGAGGAACCAGAGATCAAATTGCCAACATCTGTTGGATCATCAAAAAAGTGAGTGAGTTCCAGAAAAACATCTACTTCTGCTTTATTGACTATGGCAAAGCCTTTGACTGTGTGGATCACAATAAACTGTAGAAAATTCTTCAAGAAATGGAAATACCAGACCACCTGACCTGCCTCTTGAGAAACCTGTATGCAAATCAGGAAGCAACAGTTAGAACTGGACATGGAACAACACACTGGTTCCAAATAGGAAAAGGAGTACATCAAGGCTGTATATTGTCACCCTGCTTATTGAACTTCTATGCAGAGTACATCATGAGAAATGCTGGGCTGGAGGAAGCACAAGCCGGAATGAAGATTGCCAGGAGAAATATCAATAACCTCAGATATGCAGATAACACCACCCTTATGGCAGAAAGTGAAGAAGAACTAAAGAGCCTCTTGATGAAAGTGAAAGAAGAGAGTGAAAAAATCGGCTTAAAGCTCAATATTCAGAAAACTAAGATCATAGCATCCGGTCCCATCACTTCATGACAAATAGATGGGGAAACAGTGGAAACAGTGCCTGACTTTATTTTTCTGGGCTTCAAAATCAATGCAGATGGTGACTGCAGCCATGAAATTAAAAGATGCTTACTCCTTGGAAGGAAAGTTATGACCAACCTAGACAGCATATTAAAAAGCAGAGACATTACTTTGCCAACAAAGTTCCATCTAGTCAAGGCTATAGTTTTTCCAGTGGTCATGTATGGATGTGAGAGTTGGACAGTGAAGAAAGCTGAGCACTGAAGAATTGATGCTTTTGAACTGTGGTGTTGGAGAAGACTCTTGAGAATCCCTTGGACTGCAAGAAGATCCAACCAGTCCATCCTAAAGGAGATCAGTCCTGGGTGTTCATTGGAAGGACTGTTGTTGAAGCTGAAACTCCAACACGTTGGCCACCTGATGGGAAGAGTTGACTCATTGGAAAAGACCCTGATGCTGGGAAAGATTGAGGGTAGGAGGAGAAGGGGACGACAGAGGATAAGATGGCTGGATGGCATCACCGACTCAGTGGACATGGGTTTAGGTGGACTCCGGGAGTTTGTGATGGACAGGGAGGCCTGGTGTGCCGCGATTCATGGGGTTGCAAAGAGTTGGACACGACTGAGCGACTGAACTGAACTGAACTGAACTGACTTCTTATCCTCCAAGTCTCAGTTCAGTGTCACCTCCTCAAAGAGGTCTTCTCTTACCTCAGTTGTTTTCTGTCTCAATGCCATGTGCTTTTGCCTCATAGAGCTTATTGTCATCTGTGCAGATTTGCTTGTCTTCCTCACTGTAAGCTCACTGTAAGACCGAAGCCTTATTTATCTTGTGCAGTGTTGTATCTTGTGCACCCAATACACAGTATTCACTGAGAAATGGCAGTTGATGAGAAAGAATTAAACTCCTGATGAGAGAATGGAAAAAGCAAAGTGATAGCCTACGTTAGCACCTTGCCCAGGTGCCACCTGCCATTCCAACTGGCACCAGGAAAAGTCTCTGTGTCATAGGGAAATTGCAAATTTGGCCAGCCATTCTCAGATGCAGCAGCACATCAGAGTCCCTGGGGATTAAAAAAGCATAGTAACACGGCCACTCCTCCCTGCGATGTCAAGGTTCTGATGTAATCTGAGTGGCTCTGGCCGATATCCTTTATGCAGTATCTCAAGCCTGCCACTGGGTGGAGCAGTGGGACTGTGTTTTGGAGCAGGGATTGAGCTTTGCTATAGGCAGATTTGTTTTGGGTGTTTGTTGGCGAGTCTTACCTCAGATCTTATTCCAGGAGTGCTGGCTTGACAGTGCCTCCAAGAAAGTTCTAGTCCTGGTTTCTTTTCCTTGTCCTTTCAGGTTCACAATAAAAGAAAAAAACAAACCCTACCTAACCTTCCCTCACCTCTCCTAACCCACCCTTACAAAGCTCCAACACCATTCTCTCACTGCCGCTCTCCATTTTCCTTCCCCCTGCCCAGCTTTATTGAGATATAATTGACACATAACACTGCATAAATTTAAGGTGTTCAACATGATGATTTGATACATATGCATGTTATGAAATGACTACTACAATAAAGTTAGTTAATACCTTTATCACATCACATAGCTAGCACTGTTTCTGAGAACATTTAAGATCTAGCCTCTAAGCAACCTTTAAGTATATAATACAACATTGTTAACAATAGCCAGCACGTTGTACCTTAGGTAGCCAGAATTTATTCATCTTATAATGGAAACTGTGTATGCTTTGACCAATATCTTCCCATTTTCCCCAGTCCCTGGCAACCACCATTCTATTCTGTTTCTATAAGTTTGACTTTTTTAGTTTCTACATATAAGTGAGGTAATATGGTATTTGTCTTTCACTATCTGACTTATTTCACTTAGCATAATGTCTTCAATGTCCATCCATCCGTATTGTCATAAATGACAGAATTTCCTTTTTATGGCTAAATAATATTCCTCTGTGTGTGTGTGGGGGGGTGTGTGTATCACATTTTCTTTGTCCATTTATCCATTGATGGACAAGTTGGTTGTTTTCATGTTTTAGTTACTGTGAATAATGCTGCAGTGAACACAGGTGTGGTGTACAGAAATCTCTTCCAGATGGTGACTTCACTTTCTTCAAATATACCCAACCAGAGGTAGGATTGTTGAATCACATAATAGTTTTATTATATTTTTATTTTTTGAATACCCTCCATATTGTTTTGTATAGTGGCTGTATCAATTTACAATCCTACCAACAGTACACAAAGGCACACTGCACTCCACATCCTTAAATAGCACTTGATATTTGTTATCTTTTTGATGTTAGCCACTCTATCATGTGTGAGATGATATTTTATTGTGTTTTTGATTTGTGTTTCCCTGATTATTAGTGATGTTGAGCATCTTTTCATATACCTATTAGCAATTTAGATATGTTTCCTAGAAAAAAAATGTCTATTAAGGTCCTTTGCCTTTTTTTAAATTGGATTATTTGGTTTTTGCCATTGAGTTCCATATATATTTGGATATTAACTCCTTATCAGATATATAGCTTTCAAATATTTTCTGCTACTCTGTAGGTTGCCTTTTCATTTTTTATTTTTTCTTTTGCTGTGCAGAAGCACTAAAAGTTTGATGTCATCTTGAGTGTGTGTGTGTGCTTAGTCATTCCAACTCTTTTTGACCCCTTGGACTATAGCCCACCAGGCTCCTCTGTCCATAGAATTTTCCAGGCAAGAATACTGGAGCAGGTTGCCGTTCCTTCTCTAGTGGATCTTCTTCATCTTGAGATCGAACCCATGTCTTTTGTGGCTCCTGCGTTGGCAGGCGGGTTCTTTACCACATGGCACCTGGAAAGCCCTATTTGTTCATATTGTCCTACTTATTAATTTTTGGTTTTGTTGCTTGTGCTTTTGGTATTTTATACAAAAAATCACTGCCAAGACTAATGTGAAGGCGATTTTACCTTATGTTTTCTTCTTGGAGTTTTACAGTTTTAGATCTTATATTTAAGCCTTTAATCCATTTTGAGTTAATTTTTGTGAGCTGTGTAAGATAGGAGTCTACTGTTATTCTTCTGTATGTGGATATCTAGTTTTCCCATTACCTTTTATTGAAGAGACCATCCTTTCCCCATTGAATATTGTTGGCTCCCTTGTCAAGTATTAGTTGACTGTATACAGGTTGGTTTATTTCTGGCCTCTATTTCTATTCCATTGATCTATTTGTCTGTTTTATGCCAGTGCCATGTTATTTTGATTACTATAACTTTGTAATATAGTTGGAGATCAGGAAGTGTGATGCTTCCTACTTTGTTCTTCTTTCTCAGGATTCCTTTGGCTATTTGTGATTCCATGTGATTAGACTATTTGTCTTATTTCTGTGAAAGATGTCATTGGAATTTTAATAGAACTTGCATTGAATCTGTACCTCCATTTTTCTTTCTCTCTCTCTCTTTTTTTAACCATTTTTGTCTTCTCTTCCTCTTTTTCCTTCTGGGAACCACTCTGCAGCATGGTTTCCTTATCTGTAAAATGAGGATAAGAGTAGCATTGTGAAAGTCTAAGGAGATACCACATGCCAAATTGCATTGATATATCTTCATAAGCCCTCACAATGCTTCGCTAATCTGCATAGTAGTGGTAGCTCTTCTGTTTAAGCAAACATGGCTTTATTAATGGTGATTTTTAAGAGCATGTATTATGTAAAGTGAGTTATACTTGAAAAGTATTTGGGGAGAAAATCTCCACACACCACTCCCCTGCCTTTTGCTATCCATCATTAACCAGCCTCTTAGTTAACTGGATGGGGAAGGGGTAGGGGTGGGGTAGCAGAGGGCTAATAAGAGGTATTTTGTTTTCACCCAAAAAATGGAGATCATAACAGTGCTTACTTTGTAGACTTGTACTAAATGAATTAACATATGCAAAAACTTGAAACAGAACCTGAAACAAAAAACATGAGTTTTCAACATATGATCCCTACCCTCAAATAGTTTAGGGTTCAGTTGGGGAGGTAAGTCTCTTGCAGTAGAAGTTCTTTTAAGAGTACATGTTACCTCTTATCATTGCATACATAGATTGCATGTAGTGTTAGACCCTAAAGGTGCCAATAAAAGCACGAAGATCAGAGCAGAAGAAAGTCCTTTGGAGTGGAGTCATCAGAGATGACTTCATGGAAAATGTAGGACTTGGGATAGGCCCAAGAAATATGCCAGGGGGTGAGTAGATGCAGCTAGAGCAATGCAGTGGGGGCAAAAGAACATGGGCTCAGAGACAGAAATGCCTCTAGGGTGGAGGGGGAGGTCAGGCCTCTTTGAAATGCATTTAAGGAAGCCTTTCACATGGCCTATTGGTAAAACACCAAACTAAAAAGAGAAGCGTCTCCTAACATCCAGGAGCTAGCATAGTGCTATTGGTTGGCCTTGGTGTTGGTAGGTGCTGGCCTGGTGCTAGTAGCAACACAAAACTAGAGCTTATTTTTCTGTTGAACCCCCAAAATTTCACAGATTATCAGTATCAGACCAGGCAACTCTGCAACAACGATGGATCAAGACAAATCAAGACCACTCTATAATGTCTGAACCCAGACAAAATACGAACATTGTCCAAACCAAAGAAATGAACAAATATTTCTCCTTCCTGGCTAATATGAGTGATCACTGCTTCTTTATCGAGTAGTCTTATTCTAGTCTGTCCCCCACCCCTGATAAAGTTGACTGAGATAATCACAGGACGGCTCTGTTTTCTGATGGTACCCAACCAACCCAGACTGAACCTCAGATTCCTTTGATCTTCCCCCAAGTCACTCAACCAAAGCTCAAACCCTATAATAAGTTTCTTTAGCACCGTTTTTTTTCTTGAGATGCCTCACAGTTCTCCATGGTGTACATTCTCACTAAATGACAAACCCACTTTGATCACTGTATGTGTGTTCCTGGGAGTCTTTGGCTAGTGGTGGTTAAGTCCCTAAGTCGTGTCTGACTCTTACGACCCCATGGACTGTAGCCTGCAAGGCTCCTCTGTCCATGGGATTCTCCAGGCAAGAATACTGAAGTGAGTTTCCATTTCATTCTCCAGGGGATCTTCCCCACCCAGGAATCAAACCCTGGTCTCCTGCAGAGCTTGATCAGCATATTTAAGTTACTGGGAGTCTTTGGCTAGAGGACATTGATATTATCACTAAAATTATTGAAGTCTATGGATGAAGGTCTGCCACTCAGTTTCATTTCAAGAATTCTCCAGACACAATCCAAGAAACATCTGAAACATTCACAATAAACTACAGCATGATAAATGAAATGACAGAAGCAATTGCAGGCACTGTGGAGACAGAGAAAGACTACTTTTAGTAACAAATCACAACCCCACAATCCAGTGTGCATCATACTTCCTTTTGTCCTGATCACGCTCCAGTTACAGAGGTGACTCAGCTCCTATCTGCTGTTGTTCCTACACCAACACCTGGGCAGTGTCTTTTCACTTTCCAACAAGACTTTCAGCCACAGCTGCTTTTTCTCTGTAATCTCTGGCTACGGGGAGACAGGTCCACACTTCAGGGTGGTTAAATACAAAGCCCAACATAATTTGTTAAATAATGCTCAGGCAGGAACCATCTTGTAGCTATTTTTAATGCTTTAGAGGAACATTGGCTTTATGTTGATGATATTCCAAGTATATTCTCAAGTCTTATTTTTGAATATATGTTTGGTTCCAAATTTTCTAACCCACTGAGGGGGTAGACAGGTGGTATAAGTATCTCATGCCAACCTTATTCTCAAGGAATGTACCACCTGACTTAAGAGACAGCAAATCATTGACAAATAAAATAAGAACATTGAAGAGTGTGCTAATAACATGGTTCTTTGAAAGTTACCTTAACTTGCCCCATAAATGCAGGAGGAATTCTCACAGGAAGCTCATCATGTGTCAAGTGAGTCTAGGATGGCTTTGTGGAGAAAGAAGAGAGGGTAAAATATGCTTTAGAGCAAAGGGCTTTTTTTTGGAGAGGGGAGCATTTCATGCTTTGATTGACTTTAGTATAAAAAGAATTGGGATAATTAATTGATTTTGAGAGGATTATACAGTACTCCTTTAATATCATTGAAGCCAACCAAGGATCTCACAAAAACAATGCTAAAAATGTTCACTGTTTACTGTAATTCTAGTTCTCCTGAGAAATGTTGCCAAGCAGCTATCTGCACATTTCATCAAATATGAATTTTCTCAGATTAGAAAAAACCAAATTACAAGTGTGCAAAGGCTTGCAACTTCTTTTTTTTACACTCTAGTTTTCTTTTTTATTATTGAGGTATAGTTGATTCACAGTATTAAGTTGCATATGTACAACATAGTGATTCACAAGGTTAAAGGTTTTAGTCCATTTCCAGCTATTATAAAAGTTTTCTTTTAAATCAGGGAGCAAAAAAGCTGAATCTGCATAGCACAAGCTTCATCTGTATCAGAAGCTGAGTGTTCATATGATCTGAAAATTTTGCGCTTGATAAATGCTGAAATGGCAAGCTCCTCTAGTAGAATAAATGTGTAATTTGCTTTATTCTTTAAAAATTTTTTCTTTACATTATTGTGTTGGTTTTTCCATACATTGACATGAATCCCCCATGGGTATATATGTGTTCCCCTTCCAGAACCCCCTTCCCACCTCCCTCCAGATTCCATCCCTCTGGGTCATCCTGGTGCACCAGCCCTGAGCACCCTGTATCATGCATCAAACCTGGGCTGGAGATTCATTTCACATATGATAATTTACATGTTTCAATGCTGTTCTCCCATATCATGCCACCCTTGCCCCCTCCCATAGAGTCCAAAAGACTGTTTTATACATCTGCGTCTCTTTTGCTGCCTCGCATACAGGGTTATCACTACCATCTTTCTAAATTCCATATATATGTATTAGTATACTGTATTGTTGCTTTTCCTTCTGGCTTACTTCACTCTGTATAATAGGCTCCAGTTTCGTCCACCTGAGTAGAACTGATTCAAATGTATTCTTTTTAATGGCTGAGTAATATTCCATTGTGTATATTGTGTATGTCTCTGTGGTTTCAACTTTTTTTTTATTAAACATTTTTTTAATTAGTTTTGCCAAACAATGACATGATATCACCATGGGTTCACATATGCTCCCCCTCCAGAACCCCCCTCCCTCCTCCCTCCCCCCGGGAAATCTTGTTGCACCAGTCCCAAGCATCAATCCTGGGCCGGCTATTGCTTAGACATATGATAATTAACATGTTTCAATGCCATTCTCCCATATCATCCCACCCTTTCCCTCATCCATAGAGGCCCTGAGTCTATTCTATACATCTGCGTTCCTTTTGCTGTCTCGCATGTTGGGTTCTCATTACCGTCTTTCTAAATTCCATATATATGCGTTAATATACTGTATTGTTGTTTTTGCTTCTGGCTTACTTCACTCTGGATAATGGGCTCCAGTTTCGTCCATCTGAGTAGAACTGATTCAAATGAATTTTTCCTTAATGCTGAGTAATATTCCATTGTGTATATGTACCACAGCTTTCTTATCCATTCATCAGTTGATGGGCATCTAGGTTGGTTCCATGTCCTGGCTATTGTAAACAATGCAGCGATGAACATTGGGGTACACGTGTCTCTTCAATTTTTTCAATATATTATACACAGGATTCCATGTAGCGTAGTTATTTTATATGCCCAGTTTCTGATCACAATATAATTTTCTTTAGTATAATAGTAAGATGTCCACAATGAAATAAAAGTGAAAACTTCCCAGCATGGTTGTTAACATAATTTTTTTCCAGTTTTTAAAAATTTTAAAGCAATTTTATTTTATTGTTGTGAGAACACTAAACATGAGATTTACCTTCCTAGCAAATGTTTAAGTGTGTAATATGTTACCATTGACTACAGGTGCAATCTTATACAACAGATCTCTAGAAATTATTCACTTTATTTAACTGAAACTTTACATCAGTTGACTAGTAATTTCCCATGTCCCCCTCCACTAAACCCCTGGGAACCATAATTCCATGGTTTGATTGTATGAACTTGACTTTTTTAGATACTTCATATAAGTGGAATCATGCAGTATTTGTCTTTCTGTGACTAGCTTATTTCACTTAGCAAAGTGTCTTCATTATGGGAATACCAGACCACCTTACCTGACTCCTGAGAAACCTGTATGCAGGTTGAGAAGCAACAGTTAGAACCAGACATGGAACACAAAGTGGTTCAAAATTAGGAAAGGAGTACATCAAGGCTGTATATTGTCACCCTTTTTATTTAACTTCTATGCAGTGTACATCATGTGAAATGCTGGGCTGGATGAAGCACAAGCTGGAATCAAGATTGCCAGGAGAAATATCAATAACCTCAGACATGCAGATGACACCATGCTTATGGCAGAAAGCAAAGAGGAACTTAAGAGCCTCTTGATGAAAGTGAAAGAGGAGAGTGAAAAAGCTGGCTTAAAACTCAACATTCAAAAAATGAAGATCATGGCATCTGGTCCCATCACACCATGGCAAATAGATGGGGAAACAATGGAAACAGTGACAAAGACTTAATTTTCTTGGGCTTCAAAATCATTGCAGATGGTGACTGCAGCCATGAAATTAAAAGATGCTTACTCCTTGGAAGAAAAACTATGACCTACCTAGACAGCATATTAAAAAGCACAGACCTCAAAGGTCTGTATAGTCAAAGCTATGGTTTTTCTAGTAGTCATGTATGGATGTGAGAGTTGAACCTTAAAGAAGGCTGAGCACTGAAAAATTGTTGCTTTTGAACTGTGGTGTTGGAGAAGACTCTCGAGAGTCCCTTGGACTGCAAAGAGATCAAACCAGTCCGTCCTAAAGGAAATCAACCCTAACCCTGACTATTCATTGGAAGGACTGATGCCAAAGCTGTAGCTCCAATACTTTGGCCACCTGATGCAAACAGCTGACTCATTGGAAAAGACCCTGATGCTGGGAAAGATTGAGGTCAAGAGGAGAAGGGGACGACAGAGGACAAGATGGTTGAATGGCATCACTGGCTCAGTGGACATGAGTTTAAGCAGACTCAGGGAGATAGTGAAGGACAGAGGAACCTCGTGTGCAGCAGTCCATGGGGTCGCAAAGAGTGGGACATGACTCAGTGACTGAATAACAACATCAATAACAACATCAACCTTCTTCAAGGTTCATCAATGTTATCATATATTATAGAAACTCCTTTGTTTTTTTATAACTTTCATTGTTTATTCTTTTTATTTTGTGTTTTTTAAATTTTTATTGGAGTATAGTGGCTTTACACTTCCATGTCAGTTTCTGTTGTACAGCAAAGTGAATCAGCCATACGTATACATATATTCCCTCTTTTATGGATTTGCTTCCCAGTTAGGTCACCACAGAGCACCAAGCAGAGTTCCCTGTAGGTTCTCATTAGTTATCTATTTTATATATAGTAGTGTATTTTTTATGATGAGTATATGCTACCTTTAAAATCATAAAAATATTAAGGTAAACCCATAGAAAAGGAATATCACACAGTTAAAAACTAAAGTTTATTGAGTCTAAAATACAAAACATTTTGCATATTTTATAGATTTTAATTTCATTTGTTATAAAAATAAGTGTTAATTTATCTTTTATGGATGATGGCTCTATGGCTTTTTAAGTAATTTAAATTAATTTTAGTGTGATTTATTTCAGTGCAAACTAGTAAAGTTTTGGGTTGATTTTCAGTTTTTTAATATTGTCCCATTTGTTTTTCCTTTGTGTTTAGTGTAGTCACTTTTCAACAGTGTCACCAGTATCAAAATAATATAAAGACCAGAAAATCAAAGGTGGATACAGAATAATTGTTTATTGGCAAGGTGTTCCTGCATAGAAATATGTTAGTTTTATTTTATGTGCCTACTCTACATTGAAAAAAAACATGCTTACATAACACATTGTCAAATCTTTTTCTTTAATCTAACTATTAAAAAAATCTCTGGAAGAAATAGTTAAATTTTTACTTAATCTTTTTACAGATAGTAATCTCATTATGTTAAGTGACATAAGTTGGACAGAGAAAGACAATACTCTATGTTATCACTTATATGTGGAATCTAAAAAATAAAAAACAAATGAATATAACTGTCACTGGAAAAAATTAATTATCAATCAAATAAAGAAATGGAAAATTTTATCCAAGCCAACCCAAGGATTATAACCCAAGAGACAGTCTTTCAGAAAGCTCTGCAGTCAAAGCACAGTTATATAACTTTGGGGGACAAAGGGTTATGCATCAAAAGGTTTTACCTCAAAGTAGCATCTTGACAGTGTAAACTGTCCAGTGGGTGGGTAGTGGGTCATTGTGACCCCTTACAGGAAATGTTATCTTCCAAGGAATTACTTTGCTGGAATTACTTCGCTTTTTTCTTTCCTGGTGAGCAGGTCTTCCAGTGTCTTCAGTGAGGATCTAATTAATGTATAATACAGATTTGCTGTTGTTTAGTCGCTAAGTCTTGTCCAACTCTTTTGTGACCCCATAGATTGTAGCCCGTCAGGCTCCTCTGCCTATGGGATTTCCCAGGCAAGAATACTGGAGTGAGTTGCCATTTTCTTCTCCACTGACAAGAATATATAATACAGAAAACAAAATGAACACAATAGAAACAGAATCAGATACACAATGCGTACTAAGGAGGAGGGGTGTTCAATTGCTCAGTAGTGTCCAGCTCTTTGCAACCCCGTGGACTGGAGCCCACCAGGCTCCCCTGTCCATGGAATTCTCCAGGCAAAAATATTGGAGTGGGTTGCCATTTCCTTCTCTCAGAGATCTTCCTGACCCAGGAATCTAACCCACGTCACCTGCATTTCAGGCAGATTCTTTACCACTGTGCCACCTGGGAAGCCAAAGAGGAAGGAGTGGTGGCCTAAATGGACAGAAAGATAATTTTATGTTTAAAATTTTTCTTGTCTTAAAAATAATTTTATTTCCTCATAATAGAAATAGAACCAGATATACAGAGAAAAAAACAGTGGTTACAAGTGGGGAGAAGAGGGGGAGGAGGAGCAAGATAAGAGTAGGGGATTAGCTACTATGTATAAAATAAATACAAGATACAGATACATTGTACAGCACAGGTAAATATAGCCACTATTTTATAATAACTTTAAAAAATATAAAAAATATTGACTCCTCATGTTGTACATCTGAAACTAACATAATATTAAGTTTGGTTCAGTTCAGTCACTCAGTCGTGTCTGACTCTTTGCATCTCCATGGATTATAGCCCACCAGGCTCCTCTGTCCCGGGGACTTTTCAGGCAAGAATACTGGAGTGGGTTGCCATGCCCTTCTCCAGGGGATCTTCCCAACCCAGGAACTGAACCCAGGTCACTTACACCTCCTGCATTGTCAGGCAGATCCTTTACCACTAGCACCACCTGGGAAGGCTTCTGAAAGGATAACTGAAACTAAAGTCCAACTCTACAGATTACCGACTCAATCTACTAGCTCAAACTCTACTTCCAAGGAACAGAAGAATGTCTGGACAGTGTCATGGTGATTTGAATGGAAACTGAAGAAGGTATTCACTAAATAGTAAAACAGGGCCTCATAGCCTGTACATTCCAGCATGGTTTCCTTTGCAGACATTTTTGCTCATATAAGGGATTAAATGAGTTGCTCCAAAGTATTGCTTTATGGTTTATCTGGGTGATACAGAGGGCACCTAGTGCTCAGTTGCAGAGGAGGAGGGTAGGATGTGCATATGAAGATATTTTGAGGGGGGAAAACCTGATGGGTACAAACAGAGAGGATAGATCCATTACCTTAAGTGGCTTTTATTCACTTGGCTTAATTCTACTAAAGTTCAGTGAGATTTATGAAAAATTGGAAAAGACAAATGGAATAAATTGATGTATTCTTTGCAAACATTTCAAGATACCAATTCAATCAATATTTTAATTCTTCCATTTTACCTTCCCCTCTTCATTCCAACATTTGCAAAGGCTCATCATGGTGGTGAATATCAATGAGAGCATTCAGAAGGGAGAAGAACCTCCTAGAAATAGTTTTGTAAGTATTAATGCAGAAAATTACAGACTCAGGATACAACCAAACAAATATACAAATAACTTCTGACATTCTGCCTTGTAGACTATGGTCAACATAAATATCCCCCTGTAGTCTGAGTACTTGTCTTCTTGGATTAGATTAGTTAGTTTAGTAAATTAAATATTAAGAGTTGTATGGTATGATGTGTAACCTTGGCTCAGTTACTTCACCTTTCAAAGCTTTCATCTCTTTGTCTTATAAAGTTGGTAAAATATAAGTCCCGACCTCTTAGTGTTGTTTTGTGGATTGAATACAATAATGCACTCAAGTACTTAGCATAATTCCTGGCACATAGGAAATGGTCAGAAAGTATTAGCTGTTACTGTCTAAGGTAAAACAAATGCCATTACAGTGGAAAGTACGTGCTATTCCAGAAAGAGTACTGAACTGGATGGCAAGAGTCCTGGAATCTAGTTCTGATTCTGCCACTAAATTGCTGTAATGGCCTTGGGTAAATGACAAACATCTCTCTGGACCTTAGTTGGTTCACTTGTGAAAAATGAAGACATTGGACTAGATGGTTTATAAGGGCCTGTCCAATTGTACATGTCATTCCACAATAATCCCATAACTCCCCTATGACAAAAAGTCCACTCTCTCTGTCTCCTACTAGCCCCAAAGTAAGGAGAACTAACAGGTGTAAATTACTGGATTAAAAAAATATCCATGAGATGATCAGAGGAAAATCTGTACAGGCTTCTCAGCTGTACTGCAGCACTTTTCTGCCCGTGGCTGTAGTCTTTCTTGATGAGGGGATGACAGTGAAAGCCGTGCAGAAACCTACAGGAGAAGGTTGGCACAGGCCAGGAGTGTGTCATGAGCCCGCCAAATGAGGCTGTGAAGCCCATGCTCGATCACTGACATTTATGTGCCTCTACCTTTTACATTTGGAACAAATGGGGGTTCTTCAGAGGCACCCATACAATAGTTCTTTAATGACTGTGTCTGGAACAATGAAAACATCACACTGAACTTGCCTTTGGCTTTGTGTGGGTGAATCATTACTGAAAATTTGTTCCTGAAAAAAAAAAGCTCTCTCCAGAGTCTGGAAGCTTGTAGATTTCTCATGGTTATCATCTGGGATTGAAAGGTTATGTGGGAAATTGGTCCTTACTGATTTTTTTTTTTAGTGGGGGGATATTAAAAGCACACCCGGTCCTGAAACAGTGTCTCTGCACCTGTTGTAGAAAAGACCAAGCAAAATTCTATAGAAGCTCACTTGTAGACTTCCCTTTCTCTGAGGGCAAAACATAAAGAAAAAACAGTAAAAAGATAAAGAAGTTTAGAAGGAAATATTTTGATGAATGTGCTGTTTCCAGAGAAAGAAACTAGCAAAATATTAATACTTCCAGTCTGAGGGCTGGTCAGTTCCATTGGTTGAGTGTGTTTTCAGGGCACCCAAGGGACACCTATAAGGGATGTCAAGTTTCCAGAGAACCCAGGGGCCACCCAGTTGGCCAAAGGACAAGTTCTACTGACAATGAGGAACAGCATCATGTTTCCATATGAATTGGACAAACCATTCCGTCAGCATCAATGTGGGGAAACCTGGGGCACCACTCCCCTCACAGAAATCTAACAAGTGGAAGGTAGTTAATGCATAATTTACTCCTTATGGTAAAGGTACAAGGAAGGCGCAAAGACAAGCCCATGTGTTGTTTCATGCACAGCTTCGTGGGGGTATGTGCCCTTGGTGTGGTCAACATATGTTTAGGGTTGGTCCTTCAGTTTTAGGAGTGAGAAGTTAGAATCCCTACCTCTTCCTCCAGGGTGATGAGGTTCTGAGTGAGGAAAGGATTCTCAATAAGCAAGTTCATAATAGAGGAATTTCCAAAAATATTTACAAAATAATTTGGGGGAATGACTTAAAAATGATTCACACTCATTCGGTACTTATGTGTGACAGGGACTCTGAACATTTCTTTGGATGATTGATCTCATTTAAACTTCACAATCATCCTCGGGAAATTAAGCCTCAGACAGAGGAAGTCTTCCATAGGTGGTAAATGACAGGTCTCTGTGACTCCAAAGCCACCATGACATTTGTCATAATAATAATAGAAGACACAGCCCCTTCCTCGGGTACCTAGGAAGAATATGGGGAGAGGATAAGGAGAAGGCTTATCATCAGAAAGCACAGTCTCTCTCCTGCCTATGACTCAGCTGCAGCTGTGACTCATAGAAGACTGAAGGTCACTCAGCAACTTGGAAATGGCCCTGGACTTTAGTATTGGAGCCAACACATGAGTGCTGTGATGCTTGCTGGTTGTTATCCCAAACTGACCTGCCTTTCCACCACTCCCATGGACTTAAACATTCTTCCGTTTCCCACATCTTCCTTCTCTCAGACAAATGTGATCAAAGACACAAATAAGGTGCCTGAGTGTGCTGTTTGGGGGATGGGGAGGGCAGAGGTGGGTTCTGAGACACAAGAGAAGCTGACAAAGAATCAATTTCCAGGGTCCAGGAACTGAGCAGTGCCCCCTACCCACCCAGATTCGTCTCTCAGCATTTACATGGTAAGTGAGACCCCGGCCCCTCTGGTTGATCAGGTGACAGACATTCCTCCCATGGGATGCTGAGAAAATAGAATGTATCTCTCTCTCCTTCATCGCCTGACCCAGACTGGAGACAAATTTCTCTAAGCTAAACCCCGTTCTCATCCGCAGGTGCAAAAATAAAGTAGCTGCCTTATATAAGGCTCTGCAATTCCCCCACTTTAAACGACAGTGGGTTGATCTGTTTTGCAGAGGTGTCGCTGAGATCAAAGCAACTAATGGTGGATATTCACTTCCAGCAGTCTCTGTATTAATCATCAATTTTCTACCTGACACGAGTAAGTATAAATGGAAATTTCCAGTTGTTTTCATAGATTGTGGGATAGGGAGAATGAGGGCTGCAGGGAACGTGTCTACTGGGCAGCTTAGCCCTTTTAACCTTGGAAAACTCTCAGGTTCCCAGGGCTAGGTCTTTTGTTGTTGCTGTTTCTTGGTTTTTTTTTAGTACCTACCATCCTGGTCTTCCTGTGTTTTCTTGCCCACAAATCACTTCACATGCAAGTATTGGGTTGGCCAAAAAGTTCGTTTAAACCCCAACGAACGTTTTGGCCAACCCAATACATCTGGCTTGTAGTCATCTCTACCCCCACCCTACCCCTGCAAAAAAAAAAAAAAGGAGGCCTGCCTGTTCTTGCCAAGGAACCAGACCAGCAGGGATTACCTAGTCTGAGTAGCAGCAGGCTTTTCAGAATTAAGCTTTAGGCTCTGTGCTTTTTTTCTTTGTCCTCCCACTCTTTAAGGCACTCTCCCCAACCCCACCTCATCCTGAAGACATGTACACAATATATATACTCCCAACCTCCACTCCCCACTCTGAGTTGAAGACCTTCCTGACAAGAGGGCCATATGACACAGCCTTGGACATTTGTAAATACCTACTTGTCTCCTCCTTGTTGAGTGGGCTGTAGCCTTCACTTATTCCAGTTATATAACCATTGGTCAGCCAATTCCCATAAGGCCCTTCTCTGACCTAGTTGCACCTCATAATTTAATGATTTCATAGGTTACAAGAGGTGCGGCTGCCAGGTTGCTATAGAAACTTTTGCTCCACTGACCTTTTTTCCCCCTAATAAAATGTTAAAACAAAGTTAAATCAACTATCCAATGAGGGATTGGGTATATTTTAAGCATAATGTGTTCTTTCACACTGGTGAATGCTCGAAAGCCTTCTACCTCAGACAAATTCAATTTGTCTCTTGGGTTTTGTGTTTTGTTTTGTGTTTTTACATTTTCAATCAAATAATCCTATTGAGTTCCCCCAAGGAAGAAATAACAAGCTGAAAATTACCCCTGATTGTGCATGCTCTTGCCAAAGGACTGACTTCATTATCATGTCCAGACTCCACAGGCTGGAGTGGACGAGGAAAAACCAGGGAATTGATAAGATATGGAAAAGAGAACTGGAGGTATGGAAGTCTGGCAAGCCTGAGGTCACACTGAAAAATGATCAGCTGAAAGTATGTTTTAGGCCCAAGGCATTAAGCCATGAAACCCCTGAATCCTGTGCCTGGGAGACCAATGAGCAGAGGTAGGGGCCAGACAACCAGAAGTCAGGCCCCAGGCAGGTGGCTGAGGAGCAGCATAAGTCCTTAGAGTAAAAATTTAACTTGGGGCTGAATAACTGCCCTCTAACATAAGGTTGGGGGCCATAGGTACCTCCTATCCAGCAGTGGGGGCACCAATGTGAAGCTTGTGAGAGCTATATAGACCCCCTTAAATCCATCTGTCTCTCAAAGTTACTCTCAAATAAAAATATGAAAAGCCTTCTTTGATAAGGACAACCTATATTTTTAAATATTTGGTAAAGTATGAAAAGAGCTTCCCTGATGGCTCAGTGGTAAAGAATCTGCCTGCCAAATGCAGATATATACCACCTTAATAGAAACATGTGTTTGCTATATAAACGTAGCAAACTTAGGGCCACACAGAGTGCCCCTCTGTCTTGGCCCACCTCACCACCTCCCACTAGTAACTATTTGTGGCCTTAATGTGTGTTAGTCATTCAATTGTGTCCAACTCTATGCGACTCCAGGGACTGTAGCCCCCCAGGTTCCTCTGTTCATGGAATTTCCCAGGCAAAAATACTGAAGTGGGTTACCATTCCCTTCTCTAGGGGAATCTTCCCAACCCAGGGATCAAACTTGCATCTCCTGCATTGCAGGCAGACTCTTTATTGTCTGAGCCACCAGAGAAGACAGATATTCTTCCTTTATACAGATTCTAGAGCTGCCATGCTATCTCAGGCTAATTGTTGGTTCTGAAGTAATAGAAAATCAAAGTTTACACAGAAATAATGTCGTATTATCATTATTTCCTAGTCTTCATGGCTAAGTCCAAGCAGGGCTGAGATGGGGCAGAAGGGGACACATTCTAAGGCAACTTTCACTCCCAAGATAGCCCAGATTGAGCAGGGCTCACAGTTTCCTTACTCCCAAGGGCCCTAGGGCTGAACAATGTCTGTGGAGTCTAGTGACCTAGCCAAAGCATTGGGCTAAGGATGAGTAGTAATACAAACAACGACCAAAGGAAGTAGGAAAGAGAAAAAAGAAAAGTGTTCCTCTTGCAAGTGTCTCTGATGGTTGGAGCACTGCTCAAAATTGCCTCAATCCTGGGGGACTTCCCAGGATTCCCAGTGGTTCAGACTCTGAGCTCCCACTGTAGGGTGAGTGGGTTCAATTTCTGGTCAGGGAACTAGGATCCTACATGTGGAGCAGTGCAACCAAAAAAAAAAAAAAAAGAAAGAAATTGCCTCAATCCTGGGAACACTGAGGCCATCACCCATCCAACTTTGAATGTCCCTGACACCTAGGAACACTTGCAGTTGATTTACTCTCAGGATATAGATGTAGAGCTGAATCATAGTGGTCAGTGGTCTTAATTATAAGCCACAGAAACCACCTCTGATTTAAGGGAGAAAATGTATTCAGTACTTATTTATAGGTTCTTGGTAGCTCACAGAATCCCTGGGAAAGAGCTAGCCAGCCCAGGACATTTTTACAGTCGTCTTCAGTGGGCACTAGACACAGCAGCCTGGCCCCTTAATGGTCTCAACATTGAACTACATCTTGACGCAACTATTGCTGCTACTAGAGAGGCTCTGCCTCCCCCAATACTCATCAATGAGTGAAAGTGAAAGTGAAATTCACTCAGTTGAGTCTGACTCTTTGCAACCCCATGGACTGTAGTCCACCAAGCTGTTCTGTCTATGGAATTCTCCAGGCCAGAATACTGGAGTGAGTAGCCTATCCCTTCTCCAGGGGATCTTTCCAACCGAGGAATCGAATCAGGGTTTCCTGCCTTGGCAGGCGGATTCTTTACCAGCTGAACTACCAGGGAAGTCCAAGAATACTGGAATGGGTAGCCTATCCCTTCTCCAGGGATCTTCTTGACCCAGGAATTGAACTGGGGTCTCCTGCATTACAGGTAGACCAGCTGAGCTACCAGGGAGGCCCTCATCAGTGAGGACTTCCCAAAAATATCAGAAGGAGCTTTAGAGTCTAGGAAATAAAAAAAGTGGGGGGGAGGTATTCATTCGCTGGGGCTATCAGAACAAAATAACACATATGGGTGGCTTGAACAACAGAAATTTATTCTCTCACTGTCCTGGAAGCTCAGAGTCCAAGATCAAGGTGTCAGCAGGTCTGGCTCTCCTGAGGCTTCTCTCCTTAGCTTTTTCAGATGACCACCTTCTCACTGTGTCCTCATGTCTCTTCCTTTTCTTATAGGAACACTGGTCAGAGGGATTGGGGTCTACCCTAGTGGCCTCAATTTTACTTCATTATTTCTTTAAAGGCACTCTCCCCAAATACAGTCACAGTCTGAGGTATGGGGTGGTGGGTTAGGGCTTCTTCAGCTTATGAATTTTGCAGGGGACACAGTTCAGCTTGCAACAGGGACAGATATTTGTTTATAGATCTTTTTTTTTAATTTGGTTGGGTCATTCAATTTATGGGATCTTAGTTCCCTGACCAGAGATTGAACCTGTGACCCCAGCAGTGGAAGCATGGAGTCCTAACCACTGGACTTCCAGGGAAATCATCTGGAACAAATGCTTATTGTTAAAGAGATTGCCTTTAAGTAGGTAATTAAGTGCTTCCCTGGTGGCTCAGATGGTAAAGACTCTGCTTATAATGGGAGAAACCCGGGTTTGATCCCTGGTTGGAAAGATCCCCTGGAGAAGGGAACAGTTACCCCACTCCAGTATTCTGGCCTGGAGAATTCCAAGGACAGAGAGCCTGGTGGGCTATAGTCCATGGGATCACATAGAGTCACATAGGAAAAATGAGGCCATTAGTGTGGACCCCAATCCCAAATAAACAAATGCTTATTTCCCTGAGTTTGCCACCCTGCCTTGGGCACTATTAGTTTGGAATGGCTTGTTACTCCATCACCTTGACCCTTCTAGAGGGAAACCAGGTTGTCTTCCCCTCCCACAATCTTGTCTAATGCCAGCTACTTATCTTTCTCTACTAGTCTTCTACTGAGGTCCCCACAAGCTTTGTGGGGCACATACTCAGATTAAAAGATCTGGAGTTCTTAAATCTCCTGATCTGATATTCTTTTAGATAAACTATTGAGCTTTAAATTCCATCCTCTAATGGCAGCTAGTTCTTCTGTAAATATCAGTGCATGTCCCAAGGACCAGAAGGGTGGAGATCTCTAGGAAGATTTGACTATCATGTTCCTCAACATAAGTTCTAAAGAAAATGATTTAGAGTGTGGTCCTGCTGCCCTCGACGGGATCACAGTGTATACGCACCATGTGTGCTCAGTCGTGTCCGAGTCTCTGTGACCCCACGGACTGTAGCCCACCAGGCTCCTCTGCCTATGGGATTCACCAGGCAAGAATACTGGAGTGGGTTACCATGTCCTACTCCAGGGGATCTTTCAGAATCAGGGATCAAACCCACATCTCCTGCATTGGCAAGTGATTCTGGAAAGCCCCATGTATGTACAACTGTACATACTTTCTTACCTAACCTAAGAAAAGTTAGGTAAAGAGGCCATGTTTTCATTTTTAGAAATATATTATTTTCTTTGTGCAAGGTTCTTCTAGGTCAAGGAGGCGTGTTAAGGCAAGAGTTTGTCTATCTAAAGCTTATTTTGCAAAATTTCATAATCCTGTTTTGTAAACTGATAGTAATTAATTTTCCCCAATGGATGGCTATTAATATAAGCAATCTAGCTAAAATTATATTTCAAGAGAGTAAAATGAGGTCTTTTTATTTGTAAATTCCCCACATATACATCTCTGGGCTCAGTCTTAGGGCCTCTTTTCTTTAGCCAAATAGACAGAACATTCCAGGCTTTAGCCCCACAGCTAAGGGATGGAAGCCATGTGGAAAAGTGTGAAACTACTCCTGGCAAAGGCGGTGGGTTTTTGAATGGTGGAAGCCAGTGAAAGAAACAAGGGGAGCCAAAACAAGACTCTTAAAAAATATCAACATGGCTTCCCGAGGTGTGGGTCTTGATTTTATTTTGGCAAAGCCAAAATTGATGAGAATTATAATCAAAATGCAAATATATACTGAGAAGCCATAATGAAACTCTCCAGGTGAATAAGGCAAAGTCCATTTGTGGGAGATGCTGGGAACCTTGAGCTGGGCCAGGTGTTCAGAGGCTACTGGGGGAAAAGAGGCACTGAGACCAAAAGACCAGAACAGTGTGATATGAGCCTCAAAAAATAATGGCCAAAAGTGTCAAAGGAGGGAAACTGAGTGGAAACATAACTATGGATCCAAGACGGGAGCACTTGGGTGTGCAGAGGTAGGGAAGCAGGCAAGGACAGAAACCACCAGATGGATAAATCAGGGGGGAAACCAGGAACTGAATGTCCAATTGTCTTTAGCTTAGACTCTAGAATAGGAGAAAAACTATTTCAAGAAGGGCCCAGATCAGGAGCCAGAGAATATATAGAGCAGGAAGGTCCATAAGTGCATGTCAAGGGGGTCTAAGAGTCTGCAAATATATGTGCCTATGTATATGGCTTTCAGCAGATTCCAAAGGCAGAATGACTTATATACATTTTCTGTTTACACAGAATGGCCCCAGAGAGAGTCCATGAGTATTTACATTTGCTTGTCTTCTGAGTCAATTCTAGGCTGTAGCCAAATCATCAGCATGCCAGGGAGACTAAATCAGAGGGAGGTGTTGGGGGCAGTCTCTAAACTGGTCAGACTGTGAAATTTGGGAGTTTAGCTCAAGTTCAAATTTAGCATGTTGTCCTGATAGGCTGAACCAGCAGCAAATCACTGAAATATTATGGGCTTTCATGTTAACCTTGGTGACCTCAAATACTATTAGAGTGCACACTTTGGCGTGTAGAAAGTTTTTCTGCAGAGAGCACATGAATGGGTTTCACTGATTCGGAGGAGGTCTGTAGACTGCATGTATGCAAAGTGTATTCAAAATAATGTGTGTGCCTTTTTGTAGAGAGCAGATACATAATGTTCTGCACTCGTAACACAATAAAGGTGATGACCTGTGACATACAGAAATATAAAGGATGAAACAACAAGGTCTTTCTGTATAGCACAGGAAATTATATTCAACATTTTATAATAAAGTATAATGGGAAAGTATCTGAAAAGGAATATACATCCAGTTATTCAAGCTGGGTAACTTTAATGTATAGCGGAAGCTAACAGAAAATTGTGTCAATAAATCAACTATACTTCAATTTTTAAACTTTTTTCTTAAAAAAAAGAATGATGAAATAAGGTTAAAGTTTTTGTTTGAATGACCAAAAAAGACAAGGTTGTCTTGGCCTGGAAGGACTTTTAAGCTTGTGGGTCCCCTCTGGAAGCTACAATATAGGTCAGAGCTGTGAAACTGACTGTGAAATTGACAGTACTTGTGAGAGGTCCTCTACTGCAAGAAGCCTTATGTCAGATCAGGGCAAAACATGGCCGGGGCAACTAGGAAAGCCATTTGATCAAGGCTTTACATTCACGACAGACCTCAGTGTTTGGGGTTATCTCACAACTAGCCTATTTTTCATTTATTCACAGAGTTTCACTGATAGGTCTGGACAAGCACAATACTCACCATATAGCTTAAAGCTTGTGTCCCATTTTCAGATGACACTACATACAGTGCAATACAAATTAATTTCTATATAAATACTGGATTTAGCCTGTGGATAGTAAAGTCATACTGTATTAAACTGGTCTGTAATTAAATAAGAATGTGTTATCACAAATTTTATAACCTTATCTTTGACTTTTCCTCTTTTTTTCATATACCTGCTATAATTTTTTTTAATTATAGTAAAAAGCACTTAACATAAAATATACCATCTTAATCAACTTTAAGTGTAAAGTTCAGTTGTGTTAACTATATTCATATTGTTATGCAACAAATTCTTAGAACTTTTTAATCTTTAAACTGTATCCTCATTGGACAAACACCCCACTTCTCTTGTGACTCACAAAATTATATTGCATTATGTTTCTCTGTATTAAATGCATGAATGTGTTACTACAAATTTTGTAACCTTATCTTTGGTATTTCCTCACATTTTTGTTTGTTGTACTACACTGGAAGGATCATAAAATTGAAATAGTCTGGGACTTTCTCAGCTTCTGTGATTTTCTCACTTAATGGTCAAATTCAGCCACACATCTAAGCCCCTAGGTGTGCCACCCCTCCTTCAATGAACAGGGAGAGAGTACAGTCTGGTCAGAGAGAGGAGCGGATGAGTCCTGGCCAAGCCAAGGGAAGAGCCATGAGGACAGCTTTGATGGGAGCCACCTCCCCTCCATGATGAGAAAGGAGCACTCTGGAAGCCAACTGCTTGGATCCCTAGCTCCCTCCATGGCTTGAGTGCTCTGTGCCTCAGTTCCTCTTCTATAACATGAGGACGGTAATGGTATTTGCCTTCCAGGATTATTGTGAGCACTAAAGAGCATTACCTGGTACATAGTAAGCACTCAATATATATTACCTGTTACTGGTATTGTTATTATTAGTTACCCTTATGTAGTTGTGGTTAAAGTGAATCTCTCCAGCTGGGAACACCTGGGCTAAGGACCTGTCAGTTCGTCTTGTCATGACCTTAGTGAGATGTACGATGAAGAATCAGCTATTTAATTCCACTGAAATCCTAGGCCAGGAGAATAGTTTCAGGCTTGTGGTTTTAAGGGGGTGGATGTTGAGGGATGCCCTTAAAGAAAAGCATAGAAGGGATCATTGTCTATTATGTCCATCTCAACAGTGGTTGAAAAGGTTGGTCTGAAAATGTCTTGTCAATCACACCATCTTGGCATCCCCCCAAGATCTCTCTTAAAGCATGTATAAATTATCTAAGAGCCCACCAGAAATCTGGACTCCTAACACTTTGCATGTCCCCATACATTAGTTTTCAGGATTGCTGTTTCCTGAAAATAGCTATTGGCATTGGGGGTAAGTTGAGAGATGGACAAAGGAAAATGACCCAGAGTCAGTTCTGGGCTGGAAAAATGTAGCAACCTGTTCTCTGGGAGAGAAGCCCTAATTTCTAGTGTGCTGTACATCTCCCACCATGGCTGATTTCAGGTACCATCCTGAAGTTACTGAACAAGAGGTGCGAAGTGAGTGACATACAGATGTGGGAGGGCTCAATAACTTCAACAGCGTAAATGAGAGTGAAAAGTAGTACAACAAAAGAAAGTGATAAACTTGGAGTATCCATTACTTTGTTTTTAACATTATTTAATTGTAAGTTTATACAACTCACTTAAAAATAATGGCCATGTTTAACAACCAGCTTGTAAAATTTCTGAAATCTTAACAGTTGTCTTTCATGAGGACAATAAGCCAGCTCCAGTGACCCATGGCAGGGGCCCCATTTATGTCTGGTTGACCAAGGTGAGAAGATTCATCTGGGTCCATTGTGCTAAAGCCTCCAGATCTTATAAAGCACAACCCTTCACTCCAGCCCAGCCAACTCCTTTCTTTCCCCACTCTACCATGGCCTCCCCACTTCTGAAGGTTTCAATCACTCCCCAAAGCATGTCCCTCCCACAACCACCCCAGCTTCTCTTTCTCTCATCTGAATCCTAACAGGGCTCCTGGGCTCAACAGTGGGAGTCAGGCTGTGCTGAAGGGGCTCCCATGGCAGTTACCCCATGAACCCTGACTTGGCCGGTGGGCTGGGCTCTCCCATGCTAGCCCACCTCCTTCTCCCAGAAGTTCACTGCACAGGTTTCCCCAGACAGTGGCTGGTGCTTTCAGTCAGGATGAAACAAAAGTGTGAGACACTGGGGCCTGCTTCCCTGTCAGGAATTGCCAGGCCTTGGGTCCTGTGCTCTGTTGGACTGAACTGCTCATAATATTCCACACCATTGGCTGATGCTTTCTTTATGGGCTTAACAGATTTTTTTTCATGTGTTTCTTCTGCCTGGAATGTTCTTCAATCCCTCTCCATACTTTCATCTGGAAAACGTCTCATCCTTCAGGATTCAGCTTCTGTATCACCTCTTCCAGGAAGTCTTCTCTGAATACCTCCCCAAATAAGATTAGGTGCTTCTCCTTTGAAGAAAGTAATGCTCTGTGTATCTATGTTATACCCTGCATTTGCTTTCCTAGGCTGTGAGCCTCTCAAGGGCACAGATGTGCTGTATTCTTCTCTGTAGCCCAGTGCCTGGCATATAATGTGTCCTGTAAATACTTGTCCTGCCCTTGCAGGACCTGGACTAAGAATTACCACTGTAGCTGAGCCTCTGTTTTGCTGCCAGTTCCTATAGGTGGAAAGGCCTCTGGTGAATCCCCTTCCATCTGAACTTTGAAGGAGATATGAGCATCAGAAGACCCATCCATTTTTAACTTATTTATTTTTTGAACACAAAGATTGTGTTTAATTCACAATTAATGAGGGAACCAGTAAGATGTCACAGGCTGTTCTAAGGAGAATGCAAAACACCTTTTCAACTTACAAAACTCCCTTCATCTGTGGATTTATAGTCCTGTATTACAGATGGCCGACAAAACCCCACCCCTTTTGGCACCTGGCTCCCAGCAGGAAGGATGAGGTAGACAGCCTTCTTTGTGAAGCTGTTTCATTAAAGATGACGCTTTAAAAACATTCAGGATGGACTACCCTGGTGGTCCAGTGGTTAAGAAACCATCTGCCAATGGAGGGGACATGGGTTCTATCCCTTGTACAGAAAGATTCCAAATTCCATGGAGCAACTAAGCCAATTCACCAGCCACAACTACTGAGCCCGCGCTCTGGAGCCAGTGCTCTGCAACAAGAAGCAAATGCAATGAGTAGCCCATGCACCGCAACTAAAGAGTAGCCCGTGCACAGCAATGAACATCCAGTGCAGCCAAAAAGCAACACAAAATACAAACAAAACAAAAACATTTGGGAAAGATGGAAACAGACCAGGCACTCGACAGGATTATTGGACCTAAGAACCAACCTGAAATCTCTTCCTTCTGGTCCTCTTATTAGGTAGATGTCTTTTGGTTGGGGGTGGGGGGCAGCTGTCAGAATACAGGAAATGTGAGGCCTGAGAAGTGAGAGCAGTGGAGTTCATGAGAGGCAGTTTAAGGACTGTGGAGTCAGACAGCCTGGGTCCCAAGGTCAGCTGCGTGGCCTTCAACAAGCTGCATTCTTGTTCTGAAGCACAGCATCCTCCTCTGTAGAGCAGGGATGATAACAGGACCCACTTCAGGACTAAACATGATAATGTGGAGTACAACACCCCACACATTGTTCATTATTGGTCAAGGGGCACTGCTCACACAGAAAAGGTTGCTGTCACCCTTTCTGCAGGTTCCCCAACCAAGTGTCCACCAGGTGAGTCTGTGGCACCCTGTGGGGGGAGCTCATAAGAGCAGTGAAGGTCAGGGGCTCTGGAATCAGATTGCCCAGGTTTTCATCTGTATGACCCTAGGCAAGTTCTGTAACCAGGCTGTGCTACAGTTTACTACCTATAACATGGGACTAGAGATCTACTTCACAGATTAGAGTGAAGATCTCATGAGAAGCTAAATATTTGAAAACCTAGAAAAGGGCCTGGCATGCTGGGAACACTCAGTGTATGTTAGTTGGGCCTTTGAACATCTAAGGGGATAAGAGCATGACTTGTGCTTTCTGAAGACATGACTTCAGTCTTGGTTTGGGCATAAGTGGCATCCCCAACCAGGATGGAAGGTCAAATCCAGTTACCATGAGAAGAGGATGCATGAAGTTCTGCCCAGAAGGCAGTAAAAGGAAGTCATGTGAGTGGTCATGATTAACCATTTCCTCCTTCCCTCCAGTTGGAACTCATCCTTGTAGACAGCTGAAACCAAAGGGCTTAACTCTATTTGTAGACTTCATGCTCTCCCAACCCTCAGCCCAGGTCCTCTTATGAAAGTGCTCACTGGGGCTTGTAGAAGAAGCACATGGTCCAAAGGGTCAGTCATCTCCCCTTTTTCTGTGACTGTGTTGGATGTTCCCATAATGCACCTCTAAAACCCAAGAGAACCAAGATTTAATAGCAAAACTCGACTTCTGTTAAGCAAGTTATTTGGGGGCTTTATTTTGTTGCACTTGTGGTATCCAGAAATTGTTGATGTTAACTTATTGAGAGGCAGGTGGTGTTCTGCAGGGGGGCTAGTGGGAAGCACTTCACTAAGTGGAAGAAAGGGTTTCTTAGGACTTTGTAATGCAACCATGACATTGGCTCATACATGTGTGGACAGTAAACCTGGCTGACCAGTCACTGTGAGGATCAACTGAAATGGGGAAATCAGTAACAGAAAACTGGAAAGGGTGGGAGAGGTGAACTCTGAGATCTAGAGCAGGGCATGGCTCTGCAGTGGGTTGACTATGGACAAGTTTTGCTGGGAAGTTTCTGCATTGCCTGGAAGAAGGCAATATGGAGAGTACTGACATCAGCTCCTTCCCATCCCACCCCAGTCCCTCCTAGGAGTGAAGAAATCATAGAATATAAGAGGGGATGGGAAAGGTTAAACATCTGGGAGCCTGCAAGTTGAGGGCATTTGTCCATCCCTTCTCTGGCTCCTGTCTTATTTTGAGACCAGGAGTTCCTTCTAGGGAGGCATCTTTGGCCGTGAAGAACTCAAAGGGTGGATCTCAGAAGACAGAAAGCAGAAAGTGTTGGCTTTGGCTTTGATTGAACAAGACCTTCTTTTTAGATGATTCAATCCAGTTCTCCAGAGAGAATTAGGTAGCATTCTGGGCAGAAGACTTGCCTTGAAGGGAAGACTGTGCCTTTGGCCTGCGTGTGCTCTATCTCATGAGAACCAGACAGCAGCAAATGAGGCATAGAAGGGCCATGCCCAACAGAGCCAAGCATTCCCTCTGGGACCTGGCTGGCAGGAGTTCAGATTTTTCTCAATTACTGGAAAGATTCTGTTACAAAGAACAAAGTCAGGCCCAAGTGGAGTTTTCTATCATTTTTTAAATTGTTCTACTCCTATGTCTTTTTTTTTCTTCAGTGGTAAAATGGAACCTGTATAAAGTCCTCAATGGCACAAGACTAACACCCGTATGCTAAAGAAGGTGAGATGTTACTGAAGCTCTCATGCCAGTGTCAGCTCAGTCAATATCACTCGTTGTCCTAGCCAGTTTTACCAGTTTTCCTGTCAAATGGCTCATGCTGTGGGCCTTAGCTTCAGTCTATTGTTGAGACACCATTGAATCAAAATAAAAACGTGTAGTTTGCTTTCATGAACATTTTATCATGCCAAAGAAAGGTATTGTGCTCTGCTTTAAACAAACCCAATATATGAATGGATTGACAAAGTAGTGGCAGGTTATTAGCAAAAAGTTTCAACATAATTAGTAACAACAAGCTTTTCTGGTGCATTTTTAAACAATTAGTTTAATCAGTTCACACCTGCCTCGCTGTCACATATATAAGGTCTATTTCCTTGGAACATCTTCCTGTCAAATGTATTACAACCAATAGGAACAAGAACAAAATAGATGTTCTGATCACTTTCAATTCAGCTTGTGACAAAAAGATACTGAAGTTATTTGGGCAATTCTTGCCCTAAAGTATGGGTAGAGTTGTGTTAGATACAAAGTGAGACAATAGGAAACATTTTTAAATGAACAACAAGCTTTCACAGAGACTGTCTATATCACATTGTTATTACAACATAGATGAGCTGAAACTTCATTTTTATAGATTTAGGGGAAAGAAGACCCTAAAGAGACATCAAGCATATAGAGGTAGTTGAATAGCAATATGGGGAGGAAAAAAAGAAGCATTGTATTTATTCCCCGTTTGGGTCATTACAGTGCAAGAGTAAAATGGCTGCTTAACAAACAATGGGAATTACAAACACAAAGTCACATTTGCCACTGTTTTGACCCAAACGGGGAATAAATACACCTTGTATCACCGAGAACTGCATAAAATGATGGAACTAGTTTATTTAAGGTAAAGCCTATGATGCCACACTGAACTATTTGCTCTCCTTTGATTTTGTTGTTATTACCGTTGCTTTGACTATAAATAAAGGTCAAGCAACTTTTAAAATGAAGCATAAGCTACAGTGTTGCTTTGTAAACTTGTTAATCACATTTGCTGCGACAAGGTTTTAAACAGCTACACAGTCACGAAGCAAAAGCTTTAAAATGACACCAGGAACAGAGATTACAGGCACTTCTCTCTCAAGGTTAACTTAGCGCATTTGAAAACACCCATTTGTAAGGGGAAATGTTTTCATTTCACCTCTGGTTGTGCATAATCCAGATTATTAAATAGTTGAACAGTGGGAGCTATCATTCTAAGAGGAACCAAATGCATACATTTGACTTGGCTCCTTTTCCTTCTTTCTTACACTCAGGAAAGGCCACAAATCACAGGCCATGCAGCCGGCTGCTTCTCAGAACTGTCTTCAATCAAATCAAAACCTCATTCCTCAAGCCCAAGAATGGGCTGAAAATCTGTCCTTTTCTGTTAGTTGGGATGCCTTCTATTTGCATCTTGATTGCACATCTCTGCTATGATTCTGCCTTGGGAAACAGAAATGGATGCAAAGTCAACATCTTGGGAACTCAAGGAACGAGTCCCTGAATAACACTCCCATCTTGGAAAAGGAGTTGTTGAGGGGAAACACAGTCACCAACAGGTTCCAGTCCATCAACGGTATGGATCTATTGGCAGTGAGAGACCTCTGGGTGCTGTGAACCAGCCTCAGAGCTCCACTGCTCCAACACCCAGTCACAGGGGACTATCTGAACCCAGTCCAGCTCCACAAACAGAACTGGAAGCGCCACATGTGCAGTGATCTGGCTAGCCCCAGAGTGCTATGGTAGCAGTGGACTAGATGCAGTCGGCCTTCAGAAAAGGCAAATTGTTGACATAGTTCTCTACCCCACTGAGTAAGTGGCAAGCACTCTTTTTTCCAAGTTATCTACAGAAAATTAGTTTTTATCATTTTTCATTTTCTACATTTTGCTGGTTATTAGCTAGCAGCAATAATAGTACAGTACAAAGCAGAAAGGCATAATGTCTGCTTGGTACCTAATATATATATATATACAAGTACACACAGACACACACACACAGACACACACACACACACATATATATATATATGCACATCTATATACACCTATATACATCTTTACACACACACACACACACACACACACACACGCACACACACAGGGAAAATAAGCTACTAGGAAAAGACTAAGTCAATCACAATAAACAAGCTGAATAAATGGCACTGACTACCAAGGGGGAAGTCTTATCCTTCTGGCCTAGATTTAACTTTATGTTTTTACTGTGTATACTCTTTACTCCTAAGCTTTGCAGCAAAATCAATTCACAAGCAGCGAAATGGTCATGTCCAATTGATTACCCCATTCCAGTACATATCAAAGAAAGTCAAGGCTTAGCTTTGCACCTTGCCTCCCACCACTATTGAAATAAAAGCTTGCTATAAAACAATCCAAATGTGTATCAAGGGTACTGGTAGGCAAGTGCATTTCTGCCTAGCCAAGATCTATTGCTACAGTTAGGTTCTCACTCATCAGTGTGAAATATTCTATGATGTGGAATTTTATACATTTTGGAGAGCAAGAAGTGATGAGTTGGTTATTCTATGGAGTTACAACTTAAGGCTTCCATTATATCAGAAATTCTAGACCTAAAAACAACACTACTTTTTAGTCCTCTTGAAAGAGGGGAAATTTGCTGGCATGGAATTTTCCCCTTATTTTTAACACTCATTTTTTTTCCAGTCTTCACTTTCCCAAACAGACTTGACCCCCAAAGGAATTACAGGTAAATCATCAAGTTATGGTCTGAAAATCAGAGGTGTGGATTCCCTCAACCAATTATAAAGGGGTTGGAAATGGGTATTGTATGTAAAGGCAGGGTTTTATGGAAATGTAGCCCCTGATGATATTCTGTAACCATGAATAATCTAATCATAGCAGTTATTTGTTGAATGACTCCTATGTGCTAGGCACTATGCTAAGTGATGTATGTATATCATCTCACTTAATACTGTGTTAATAACAACTCTACATGCAGTATTTATCATCACCATTTGCTAAATGACAAACTGGTTCTCAGAAAAACTGAAATCACACAAGTAACACATCTAGCAATCAGAGACACTTACGACCCCCTTCTTTGCTGCATTTATGCTAGATAATAGGAAACTATTGTCCTAGGACTGTGTTCTGACCATCTGGTTGGGCACCAGGTGGGAGTGGGAGCCTTTCTTGTCCTCCTCCCTCAGCCTGGGAGAGTTTTCTTGGGCAGTAACCACTCCTATACTTCCATTCTTTACTGGCCTGGTTGGGCTCCAAACATCCAACCTGGGAACACAATGTTCTGACAACATGGTGTTTGTTAAGAAAGTGAAGAAGAGGTTATTTGGTTTCTGCTTACATGAATCTCTTTTCTGTTGCCTAGATCAACTCATTACCCCTTTTCTGTTTCTGGCCACAGGTGGTGATGGAAGAAGTCAGGCTGATTACTTGAGGCAACAACCTCTCATGGGAACAGAGTGGGTGGGCTGCACATGTGTCACGCATTGCAGCTGTCCAGAGTCACATGGGGGGCTTATTTACGTGAAGGTAGGAATAACAGGATTCATTTCTTCCCTGCCCTAATCTTTTCACTTGGTTGTTATAACACTCCTGTTTTCAGGTTGTCCTGGCACTAAAGCAATCAAACTGGCACTAAGCAAGCTAAATAAGACCTCACCTTACCCTCTTATCACTGTTCTTCCCCTGTGTTGAAATCTTTAGCCCATCACAACAAGGAGGGAAGACCATGTTTAGATAAAATCATGGATTACCTGTCTGCTTTCTTTGAAAAGACTTAAAAACAAAAAAGGTAATTTGAGGGTTTTTTTTTAAAGGGTTCTGCATACTTTATTTTCCTGGCTTCTTTACACTTTTAATAACGAACCGTCCTCACCAAGTGTCTCCACACATGCTAGCCAGGCCATGATCCTCACAACCCTGACTGACAAGAGGTGGGGTATAGAGGCTGGCTGGGCATGGCTGTGATGTGCCAGACTGAAAACCATCACCTATAAAGAGTTAAATATTCTCCTGCCTTCCCATTCTAACTGAAATTAGAGTTAGAATGGAGAGAAATTAAGATATAAGATATAATTAGATTGCTAAAATAAATGCCTATGAGAGATTGTAATAAGATATACTCCTCTAATTCATCTCTTGATTCCAGAAAAATAATTCCTTCATCCTGCATCCATAGCAAATGGATTATTTTTATTGTACCCCAGCTTATTCCATAGCCTATGTCTAATCCCATAAGTATTTTCTACTGTTGCATTAAAATTGAAAACAAAATACAATCTGTAAAGATAGATGATCTTAGCATGATGCTGAACTTCCTTTAAGCATCCAATTGGATAGATACTGAAATGGTTCAAGAACTGGGGTCACATGTAGCACAAACTGTTAAAGCAAAAATCACGCATTTCTAGTATTGTTACTTCCCCCTAGGTATATGGTAAACCACAGCAATAAATAAAGCAGTATTTTTCAGTAATGCACACTTAAATAGTTACAAACACACATGTGGGGGAAAAAAGATATTGTAGTGCAAAAAATAAATTATTAAAACAGAAAGAACTATGAACATTATTTTACACAATGCTATATAAAATCTGAAACATCTGGAATGAGATCTCAAAAGTCAGTAAGATAATGTAGCAACATGATTAGGAACTGGGTATCACATTTCAACCACACAGTCATTCCTCTATGAAAGACAGAAAATTAAAGCAAAATCACTTTAAACTTTGAGAAAATTTTATGTCAAAATCAAAAAAATTTTTTTTCTTCTGGGCTCTTAAACAACCTCTGCTGTGCATGTAGTTGTGCAGCATGTCAAGAAGCATCTTCAGAAAGAAAGTTGCAAACAGATCACATTTTTTCTGGTCTTTCCACTTAATTTCTCTCTGATCAATAGCAGGAGAGTGATTCTGTTTGATACTTCCTTCTAAGATGTTATTGCAATTAGATATATTTACAAGATGACTCCCCCACAGCGGTGGGAGGGTATGGGGGCTCCTTTTCAGCAATCCACTCACTAGTTCTGGTTTCGGGATATAAAGGCCAGGACTCGCCGAATACCGTTCAGTCGATCCTTCAGAGACTTCATTGCAAGGAATGGGAGCTGAGCTCGGCTTTCCAATGGAAGAACCGCTAATGTCCACCAGCACCAAGCCGGGCCATTTGGGTTGATCTGCAACAGAGAAATGGTATGGGTTCATCCTATTCCCCCAGAAGCAATCCCAGTCTACAGGCTTCCAAAACCGCCAGGAAACAATCCAGGTGGAACTGCTTCTGTGTGTGGCAGAGACTGCTAATTACACCCCTCCCCAATATCTATTTCCCTTTATCTTAGCTGGGCATACAGGCATTGGGGCCGAGGTGGGGGGAAGCTACATTGCTCAGTCTCCCTCGCAGCAAGGTGAGGCCACAAGACAAAGTCCTGGGTAGTAAGATGTAAGAAGCATTGATGGGTATAACTTCTGGGTCATTCTCTGGGAAAAGGGCATGTGCCCTCGCCTTCATCTTTCTCTCCCTTTCCCCTGGCTAGAATGTGGACATAGTGATGATCACCTTCTTCACTCAGGAGGATGAGGGCAGCAGTTACAGGAGGGTAGAGCTTGGTCAGGAATGAGCCTGTGTGTCTGAATGATCTCACGGAATAGGGCTGCCTTAGCTCCCCATCTCTATCTATGACTTCTGCTCTCTATCTAGTTTAAGCTACAGTTATTTTTGGTAGTGGTTAAAGCAGACATCGATATCTTAACAAATATACCATACCTTCTAGCCAGTGTGATTTCTTGAGCTGAACTAGCTCCTAGTCAGCCCTCCATATCCACAGACTCAACCAACTATGGATTGAAACTGGTTGGTTGAATCTGCATATGTGAAACCTGTAGATGCAGAGGGCTGGTTGTACTCATTGCACTGCATCACTATATAGAAGGGGCCTCCTGAAACCAATCCCCCATGGAGACCGAGAGATGACTACTCAGCCTCTTCCACTTCTTAGATTCTGTTTAGGCCCTTTGGCCTGGTGTGCAAAGCATGTGAGCCTTCAGTTCTTACGACCTCTTAGGCTTTGTGTGTCTCTTACCTCCCTTCCTTTCCCTGTTTCTGGCTGAAGACAACAGTCTACATATGCCAGGTCACTATTTGGGCCACAGTTAGCTTCTCCCCCAAAACCAGAGCCAATGATTCAGTCCCAAAGGACAACTTTGCAAAAATTCCAATTAAAAAACACAGTTACATGGAAATATATTCCACCCCAAGTTTCCTCAAATAAAGAGCTTTCCCACTCCACAGAAATCCTGCACCAAAATTCTATTTGTCAGCAGTGTCCCAGGCACACATTGTAGATATTGCTGATTTATTTTCTTGTTTGTTGTTGTTTAGTTGCTCAGTCCTGTCCAACTCTTTTGCAACCTCATGGACTGAGCCCTCCAGGCTCCTCTGTCCATGGAATTTTCCAGGCAAGAATACTGGAGTGGGTTGCCATTTCCTTCACCAGTGATTCTTCCCCACACAGGAATCAAACTTATGTCTCCTGCATTGCAGGTGGATTCTTTACCACTGAGCCACGAGGAAAGCCCAACTTATTTCCTACTAAGCCCCAAATGAGCTTTCTGCCCACATCCTTCGGAAGGTTGGCTTTAGGACTGCAGAGAACCACATTCTGTTCCAACCATCTACACGTGGGATTATTTGCCTCCAAATTGGTCACCTGATTTCCCCCCAACCCTTGCTGCCTCTTTGTTTCTCTATGCCTATAGATTCATTTGGATTTTTTTTGTCCTTCGCTGCAGTCTGTAACAACTCCTCCCTCTGATTAGTTCTGAATGTTAGACGGACATATCCTGAAATGTACTTCCCAAGATCATTAAGAAAGATATTTAAGCTGATGTTAATACACGTGGCAGTTTCTAAGAGACCCCCTCTGGAGCCTTAGAACTTTATTAATGGGACCACTGGGGCTACAGCATTGAATGGCACAAACTGGATGGGATTTTTTTTTTGCTGCTGCTGCTGCTGCCAAAACAGCATGATAACAGTCCTCATAAGAAATGAAACAGAACCCAAGATTTCAGTTTTCTGTGTCACTGAGCCCTTATGAATCACTCTGTGGCATCTGTGTCTTCTCTTATGGAAGATGCTGTCACCATTACTGATCTCTATCTTCTGCCTGACTGAGGGAGAATGCTTTCCAGAAGATGAAAGGGAATATTCAACTTGATCATGAGCTTTCTCAGAGCTCTGTCGTAGTCATGAGTCACAATGGCCCAGAGCCAGGAGCCTGATCACTGGGAAGCATTAACTGCCCTTCTCCCTCCAACATTCATGATGCTTTTGAATAGGGGGAAGGAGCCATATTTGTGGTCTGGAGAAAACAAGACATTTCAGCCCATTGGGGAAGAGACTGGTGTTTTACAGTCTCAGAAGGCAAGAGGAAGAAGGGACTTTAGAGACCTCCTCATCTATCTCCCTCATTTCAGAGATGAGGGAAAGTTGACAAAGGGGAAAGGACTTGCCCAAGGTCACATAGCTAGAGATAAGGAGGACCAGTCTTTTAGCACGGATGTTAGAACCTACATATTCTATTTTACTATTGTGACAGAGTCAAGAATGAGTATAAGTCAAGAATCAAGGAAGTTATGGGGATGATATTGCAGAAGCTAGCTCAGAATGTGGAAAGGTGATGGTGTGAATCCTGTAACCCTAACACATCACCACGGTGGGCATCTGGACTCCCATGAAAGACTCTTCTGTTGATGGTGCCTGCGTTCCCATCCTCTCATCTAACTAATCTCTCAAAACCTGTCTTGGATCCAAATTCCTATTGCTTTACTTTAGTTACCCCAAGTCTGACATGGGGTCATTTTGTTCTTAACCATGATGTGCATTGCCCAGCCAAATGAGACCAATTTGGATCCATCTTCCCCTCTACACTAAATTTTCTGGATGGAAACCATACACTCATCTAAACACAAAACTCAGGCTCTCTTATCTGGTGGGAATGACTGATTACAAAAAGACATTTTCATATACCTGGGGATCAGCATCTTTCTCTGGCATTGGACCAAAATGATTGAGTATCCGGTTCTTCAGAGATGATTTGAGGGAATGGAACCATGATGACGCTTGCTCATAGACACAATTATGTAATCCCATGAGCTCAGCATAATCCTCTCCTTGAACCTGAAAGTACCAAAGTGGAATGAAGCATTCTATACCTTCTCCATCACACCTAAAACACCTTTTGACACGTGGCTCTTTATGCATCCATCCTGCCACCCTCTGGGAAGGCTCACCCTTCTGGTGGTCTGCTGTGTGATGTGTGAAAGGCTCTTCAGCTGGATGATGGACTGTGTGGAAATACTGCTGAGGGTGGTGGATTGGAGAAAGGTTCAGCTGCGTAAATGAGCTGAAACAGCCAGACATATAGAAAACTAGAGATGCAAAGTGGTCTGAGTGGATGCATGCTGTTCAACTAGGTTGTGCTGGTTCACACCTCTCTCCTTTTCATTTTTGACATCTGCTTTCCCATTGCTCCCTGGGAAGAGGGACATGAATGTGTTTGTGTCTCAGCATGTAATTCTATCTTCCAAGGCAAATATATGTATTCATTGAGCAAATGTTTATTACTCTGGTACTATGTAGTGAATGCAAATATCAGTGATTATGGGATAATTTACCTCTTCTTCTACCCATTAATTCAGAAAACCCAGGATTAACTGGACATGTCCTCTTTCTCCCTTATGGGATGATGGATTATTGGGAAGGGCTCTTGGCCAGGTTGCACATTTAAAAATAGAAATATGCATGTGAATCTACAATTATCTCAAAAGAAAGAGTTGTAAAAGATAAATAAATCAAAAAATCAAATATATATATGTAGATCCAGCTCCAGATCTTGGTATCCCTGGCAGAGACCCAATTCCAGTGCTGGATGGGCCACAGGGTTGATCTGGCTTGGCACCTCTCATGCAGATACAACTCAGCAACTAAGCAGGGGAAGGCTGGATACTGGGCTGTGCACTGCTGTTCCACATTTGAACTGCAACCCGGCGGCATCCAATGTGGCTGCAGCAGATGGGGAAGAAATCCCCAGGCTCCCATCAGTGCAGAGAAATCCTCCTGCAATCATCTTGATCTGCCAAGCTACATGGTGAGCCTGGCTTCAGAATTCTTGGCACTGGCCACCCTCACCTTTTGGTCTTCAATGTATTCGATGTCGGCTGTGTTGTAACCATCCCGCTGGCCCTGATGGAGGACCTTGAAGCGCCTCTTGCCTATGCTGTCGACCACTGAGCGGCCATCAGCAAAGAACTGAACATTTCTGATCTCTAGAATGCAGCCATATTCTGCAAACCTGTTTAGAGGGAATGGAGTTAAGAAAGTAAATTCTTGATAAACTGTTTCCCTGGCCCACTATCCCTGCTCCATCTCTATACCCCCATGTTGTGCCTCGAGGGACCTCTGCCTTCTTGTCTGTCCAGGGTCTATGGCTGCAATAACACTGAAGGCAATGCTTGTGTGAAAACCGATCTTAAATGTGTAACCATTACCATTTATTGTACTGTACTCAGTACTTTACGCACATTATTAACTCCTCAATCCTTCCAACAAACCAGAGAAGTAGGCACTATTATTGCACCCATCCTACAGATAAGGAAACTGAGTCACAGAAAGGTTAAGTTATTTGCCCGAAGTCAAACTTCCTCCAAGGCTGGAGCCAGAATATGAACCCAGGCAGTTTGATTCCAGGGCCCACACTCTTATAAAACAAGTTTTAGAATATATATCAGCCATTTAACAAAAGGTTGATCCTGGGGTACCTTTAAACAGGCAGCCTCTCACAAGATAAAACTAGGGGCCAGAGGGACCCTGATCCTTACAAATGCACCTGGAAGGGCCCCAAAGTAAAACCACAAATCCTTTCCACCCAACCTCCCTTGACACACCTAACTCCTTGCTTACCCTTTGACAGGATCTCCAAGGCACATGCCAAACTGTCGTGTGCCTGTCTCAATGCATCTACGGATCATCAGACGGTAGCAAGGCTCAAAGATGTGCAGGGGACAAGGAACCGTGGGGTAGGCCATGGTGCACACGAAAATAGGCACGTTCTTATTTAAGCTGTCAGGAAGAGCAAATGACATGGATCTCACAGCATGGGAGCAGAACAGAGAAAGGCTGGTCAAATTTCACCATGCAGATCCCCCACAGGAAGACAAGGAGACATAAAGTGTGGACAGCTGATAAAAAATAGTAAAATGCATCTGATGCTGTGGGCTGAGTCCCATTACCTGATGCACAGGTTAGCCTAAGGGTTATGATTAAAATGGACATTCTATACATTCTAATTTGGGTAATGAAGTTCTCTAGTACCTTAACATTGCGATGATAGTTATACCTCATATTTTTCTTTCTTTCATACTCTCTACTCCAAACAATCTCTCCAGGTGTCTTGCTGGCAGTATGGGGAAGGGCACTGGTGGTAAAAGTGGACCCAGCTCTCCAGAGGGATGGTGGGAAAATCTCTGCAAGATCCCTGTGAGCATCTCCCATTTGCAAAGCTCCCAGAGGAAGTGCATGGCAGGCCCAGCTGGGAGGAGAGAGCAGTAGAGAGGCAAGAGTAATGTAGCCCGGTGATGCTCAAATGCTCCTGTGCATTGGAGTCACTGGAGGCCCTTAAACACAAACAACCTGGCCACTATACCTCGCCCTCCCAGAGATACTGGTGCAGCGGCTCTGAAGTCAAGACCTATGAGTTTGCCTCTCAATGTGTGCCCATGAAGATTCAGACACACAGCCTGATGGGGAATCACCAACCAGGCCAGCTCATCCTGATCACTGTTCTCGTTTGTCTAGTAAATCCAACACAGGGACATCTGAACCTAAACCTGCCAACAGATATAAGATTGTTTGCCCAGATCTCAAAAGGATTAAATTTGATTCCCCTAAAGGAATATCCCCAGTACATTCCAGTGTTTATTAATAAGACAATAAATGATATGTGAGAAGAGGGTTCAGAAAGATTCAAGGTGAACTTAATATCAGAAAGAAAGATAAAGACACCTGCAATAGATCTAATATGTCAATGAGAAAGAAGGACTACACTTCTGGCTTCCCAGGAAAACATGTTAGTGAAAGGGAGAGGTGCAAACAAGCTGGTTGCAGTTTAGCAATGTTTTCTACAGGGTGGGCATAAAACGAGAACAGCCCCATCGGGTACTTCACCCTCAGAATGCTGTGAGAATTCTGCTGGGAATGGGGAGATGAGAGGGCAGCAGCATGAGAGGAAGACATTAGTGACTTCCCCCTGCTTTTTCTGCTACCTGAGGCAGAAAGTTTGGAGTCCTACTTCCATCTCACCCCTACTCGCTACCTCTCACAACATCTGTGATGGAAGCTGCTGCTGCTGCTGCTAAGTCGCTTCAGTCGTGTCCGACTCTGTGCAACCCCAGAGATGGCAGCCCACCAGGCTCCGCAGTCCCTGGGGCTCTCCAGGCAAGAACCCTGGAGTGGGTTGCCATTTCCTTCTTCAGTGTGTGAAAGTGCAAAGTGAAAGTGAAGTCGCTCAGTCGTGTCCGACTCTTCGCGACCAAATGGACTGCAGCCTACCAGGCTCCTCTGTCCATGGGATTTTCCAGGCAGGAGTACTGGAGTGGTTGCCATTGCCTTCTCCTGTGATGGAAGAGGAATTATAATAACCAGAAGCATTCTTGCCATTAATTTATTAAGTGCTTACTCTGCACCAGCTCATTTAATCTTCATAATGAGTCCTTGAGGTAGGAACTATTATCCCCAAGTTACAGATGAAGAAACTGAGGCCCAGAGACATTAAGTGACTTGCCTAATGTCATGAAGCTTACTCACTTTGTGGCTGACCCTTGAACAACTCAGAGGTTACAGTGACTGACCCTCTGCACAGCTGAAAATCAGCATGTAACTTAGAGCCAGCCCTCTTTATCCATGCTTCCCTGGTGGCTCAGCTGGTAAAGAATCTGCCCACAATGCAGGAGACCTGGGTTCAATCCCCGGGTTGGGAAGATCCCCTGGAGAAGGGAACGGCTACCCACTCCAGTATTCTGGCCTGGAGAATTCCATGGACTGTATAGTCCATGGGGTCGGAGAGAGCTGGACACAACTGAGCGACTTTTGCTTTCACTGATCTTTATCCATGGTTCAGCATCCGTGGATCTGACCAACCACACATTGGATCATGTAGTGCTACAGTATTTACTACTGAAAAAAATCCACATATAAGTGGAACTGCACAATTCAAATCCATGTTGTTTAAGGGTCAACTATACTTCATTCAGTTCCCCTGATAACTTATTCCAATCTAACCCTGCCCATGACACCCAGCTACTAGCGCCAATAACCTGGTCAGTGGTTTGGCTTAAGTTTCTTCAGTGGTGAGCTGGTATATGAACAGTTGGCTTTCTAGGGGTGGGGAGGGGAAGCTGTTGTTACTGCATTTGCCAATTTTCATGATGTCAACACTCTCACTGTGGCCAATTTCAAGCTATCAGCATGGTATGATTAAATGGGGAAGATATGTGCACTTTCAGTTCTATGAGCTGGCATGAATGAAACTGAAAACAGCAATGTGCATACTTAGAAAGTTCTTCCATTTCCTCTTCATAAAGCCTCCTTCGTTCTTTGAGTTCTTCTGGAAGGAATTTAGCTATTAGCTCTTCCATTATGATGTTTTTGCTGTACTTTCTTGATGCCAAGCACTACATGGGGAACAAGGCAGTTAGATATTATGCAGTCTTCAGAGAAATACAAAGCACTTCTGATATAATCAGTAGAACAGTTCAATGACCAACATACTGGAGTAACATGGACCAACACATTGGCAGCTCATATGATCATAATGTATATAATCTCTAGAGGTTAGAGTTTACCTTAAAAAAACACATGCAACAAATTACTTTTATAATTAGAAAAAAATATTTTAACAAGGAAAAACACCTGCATTGAAGTTTTAAAAATTCCATAGCATTCCTAAAACACTGAAATTGATTGAGATCATGTTTCTTATCAATTAAGGGAGACAATCCTTTCCTTTTTCTGATTATTGTGTTTATAAGCTCCCAGAATGTTCTCTACCTGGGATACACTGCAAGTCTGCGGTCAAACGTTTCAGGGAACTAAAAAGCAATTGTAAAATCATTCATCCTTTCTTGCCCTGCCACACTCTCAGTGCTTGGCTTCTGGATACTTCGAGTCTATACATTGTAACTATTTTTCTCCTCTAACTTAAGTATTTTTTAAAATAAACTAAATACTGGTGATTTCATTTGCCTATTTATTTATTTTTATTATAACATCTATATGTCACTGAATTTACGTTATAAACCCTGATTTCAGTACCTAACTCAGGCTCAACTGTCACTATTACTCTCATCCCAAACATCGCTAGTCTATGCATATCCAAGGAGCTGTAAGGAGTGGGTGTTTAACGGGGTGAACCAGACAATGGGGATGACATCTGCAGAGAATTGCTGGTTATGGAAACTACCGATACAGACCCAGCAGGGGGAGCTCCTGAGTATAAAACTGCAGGCTTCAGACATTTTTTTTCCTTTGCCAACGTCTGTCTATTCCGCAGTGAACATGATCGGAATAAGACATTTCTCTCTCCGGAAAATGGTGCAAATGTGACCCCAGGTGAATACCCAGAGACAGGTGGAAATAACTTCTAGCCCCTAAGTCCAGGACCCCACAGCCTCTGCTTCCAGGATGCCTTCTTAGCCACTGCCATTGCCTGGCTGCAGGAAAATGAGAGGCTCGCCCAGTCTTTGGGAGAAAGCAGTGGCTCAGAAGGTAGCCTATCCAAGAAGGAGGTGACACCTCTGCTGATGCTAAAACAAAAGCCCAGGAAAGGCACATACTAAAATGTCAACAGATTTTCCTCTTTCTACCGTTCTGAATGTTGTTACGTTCCCACAACACGAATGCATTAAGTATAACGACCATGGGCTTCTCACCTACAATCAGGACAGCAATCCCACGTCTTTCCCCAAGCCAGACATGACACTGACCCTCCCCCCAACCCAACACACACCCTCGGGGCTATCCTGGCTGATTATCTCACTTCCTTCCCTTAGTTTAAATGGCGGGGTGCTGGGAAAGCTCAACATGTGACTTCTCTGAATCTACATTCACCAAGAGAGAGCCTTGCATCATCTCCAGCCTCTCCTCAGGGATGACAGGGGTCAAGAAACATGAATACTAATTGTAAAATGTGGCAAACAAGTCCTTGGCAGGGGGAGAGGGGGGGTGACAAGATGGATTCCTGAATCTTCTTGTGCTATAGAAAATTACAGCAAATCCACTTGAAAAGCAAAGGTGGCTGTTTATGTGATTCATTTTAGAGGACCTGGAAGCCCCCGAGATTTTCAAGCAGACAAATACCTGCTAATAATGATGGAGGCAGATGAGGAGAGGGACAAGGACCACAATGAAGGGCTGTGAGGTTTTCCTGGGGACCTGGGGGTGATCTCTTCAAACTATGGAATAAACACTGATGATAAAGGAACACTGGAGCTCATAGATGAATGAGCCAAGGGCAGTGAATCAGGGGCCATGATGGGATTAGAACCAAGATCCATGTTTATCATCAATTTGATCCATGTTTATCAACATTTTGATTCATGCTGACTATCATTTTGATACTTTTGTTTCCAACACAGATTGATCTCACTGCTAGCAGTTCATAAAAAGCTAGCTGTTGCCTCATTTCCCTGGAGGACTTTGTGGAGAGAGGAGGGGTGGCTCTAAGACAGGAGAAATTGATGGTCTGAGGGGGTGTTTTGCTCTAGCACAGTGCAGTGGCTTGGGATCCAATAGGATACTGTCTTCGTACCCAGTTCCAAATAAGCTAACCCGATCAAGAAAGAAATAACGTTTTACCTGCGAAAGACCGTCTTTGCACAGTGGACACTTCGCATTGTGATCTAGACATCTTTCAAGGCATTTTAAGCAAAAGGTGTGCCCACAGGGTGTTGTGACTGGTTCGTAGAATAATCTGAAATTTAGGAATCAAAATGGATGAAAATTGCAGTCAGACCAAACATAAAAGACAGAGCTATTCAATGTTAAGGTTTTTACAGTATTATTTGAGAAAGTCTATGTGTGGGAGTAAGAGGGGGGTTCTTTTTCCTTTTTAAAAAATAATCCCTTACAATTTAGAAAACCATTTGCTTTTTATTTCTGAGCTGGATTTAAATGCATCAAATAATGCATTTATTAAAATTTAGGACATAGCTAGATCATTTTATAACATTAGTTCTAGTCAGTCTCTTCCAAAGCATCCAGATTTTTTCCCTGTCAGGTCCCAGAAAAATGAAGATGAATACCCAGAGTGTCTGATTTGATTCCATTCTCAAATACTTAGCCAACCTGTTCACCTGAATATACATAAACACATAGATAAACAGACACAGAAATAAATACACACACTCCCACATTTAAGCACTTTATATCATATTAAATGGAAAAAGACTAGGTTTATTTGCTAACCTTGATTCCATTTTTCATCTAAACAATGTTTACAGTCTGAAGGATCTCAAAATTGCACCTGTAACAAACATACTGCCTTTTACATGGATGGATGGTTTGCCCAGGGGCAGTAGAGTAATATTATTACTGTGCTTATTAATAGACAGACACATACATAGATACATGTGTATACATCCTCTAATTAGATCCTATTTTAATTGCTTTGCAGGAGCTGGTTATTTTTTTTCAAAGCAATCTGAGCCTCTTTTAAAAAGCTGTTCTGTACATTCAGAGATTCATGGATTTATTTTGCTTAAAGAAAGTCTCACCTGCAGCAGGACCACTGGATGGGGGCAGCTGAAGATGATGCTTCAGAAGTGGAGCTCGCACTCTCCAAGAGGACAGAAAGAGGGGAAAGACGCCAGAACAGCCTGTTTTGACCTCACTAGAGTGTTCAGTTGAGAGGAAGAGGCTGCAAGCTGCACAGCCCCCTCGTGTGGCCAGGAGGTGCACCAGCAGCCCGGCGAGCAAAAGAATCAAAACATCAGAGCTGAAAAGTACTTGAGAAAACATCGAGCCCACCAGCCAGAATGAAACAGATACAGAGTGAATGAAGCCATTGACCTAAGAATACACAGCCAACTGTTGGCAGGTGAAAGTCTTTCCAATTTCCCCTTCCAGCTGTGTGCCCTTTCTATTAGAACAATGATTCTCAACCATTGCTGTGTGCGAGAATCATATGGATTGTTTTTTCTTTAAATAGTTTTTTAGCTATATTATTGACAGGCAATAAATTGCATATACTTAAAGTGTACAATTTGATAAGTGTTGACACATGGACACACCTATGAAGCCATCTCCAAGATCAAGATAATCAACATACTTGTCACCCCCAAATGTCTCCTTGTGTCTCTGGGCAAACTCTCCCTCTTGCTCCTCCCTAGACCACCCTCCCCTATCACCTGGGAAACTTCTAAAAACTACAGAGGCTGGACCTCACCTATAGAGATTCAGATCAGTTGGTCCAGGGTAAGAGCCAGGCATCAGGATTTTTAAAGCTTCCTGGGTGGTTTTAATGTGCAGCCAGAGTTGGGAGTCACTGAATTACACAATCCTACTACCCTCTGCATGGACAAATCTCCATTGGTCTCTAAACCTAATTGTCAGAGTGCCTGGTGGAACTTTAAAAACACAGACATGGCCAAGTCTCACTTGATAAAAGTTTGCAGTTCAGGAGATTTGTTATTTTTAACAAGCCAATGAAAGTCTGTCTGGACCTGGGAAGAAGTTTTTCATATATTTACTGTTTTCTGCTTTTTAAATGTTATCAGTGTGTTTAAAAAGTAGTTAATGTGTCTGAGTTAAAATTTTTTTAGTTACTAAACTGGCCAAAAAGTAAAATTAATTTTCAAGAAACCTCTTTAATGGAAGTCCTAACCAGTATACTAAGGCAAGGGATAAAAACGTCTGTAGAATAAAAAGGAAAAAAAGCTGTTGTTATTCATAAATGGTATGATGATGAACTTAGAAAATCTAAAAGAATCTTAGAATGATTATTAGAATTAATAGGAATTGAGATTATTAGCAAGAACGCTAGACAAATACACACACACACAACTGTAGTTCTACATACCAACAAGAAGCGTGAGAGAATACATTTTTTTAAAGATGACATTTACAATTGCTTTTGAAAATCAAGTGCCCATGAGTGAAGTCAGACAAAGATAAATATAATATGGTATCACTTAAATGTGGAATCTAAAAAAAAAGTAGGAATGAACTTATTTAAAAAACCAGAAATAGAGTCACAGGCATAGAAAACAAAATTATGGTTACCAAGGGGTAAGGTGGGGAGGGAGATTTGGATTGACATACACATACTACTGTATGCAAAATTGATAACTAATAAGGACCTACTAGGGGCTTCCCAGGTGGCACTAGTGGTAGAGGACCCAATTGCCAATGCAGAAGATTCAGGAGACATGAGTTCTATCCCTGGGTCAGGAAGATTCCTGGAAGAGTAGCAACTCACTCCAGTATTCTTGCCTGGAGAATCCCATGGACAGAGGGCCTGGCAGGCTACAGTCCACAGGGTCACAAAGAGACGGACCACGACTGAAGCAACTTAGTTCAATTTAGTATGCAGTGTACAGGATCTACTGTATAGCAGAAGGAACTTTACTCAGTACTCTAGAATGGCCTATATGGGAAAAGAATTTTAAAAAGAGTGGATATATGTATACGTATAACTGATCCACTTTTCTGTTGAAATTAACATAACATTGTAAATCAACTGCACTCCAATAAAAATATTTTTTAACAAACAAACAAAACAGAAAAGAAAATCAAGTGCCCAGGAATAAATCTAACAAAAGTTTATGAGACCTCTATTTTAAGAAACTGTAAGCATTTCATTGAAAGTAAAAGAAGACCTAACTAAGTCCCAAGGAAAGACCCCAATGGGTTATTTCACTTGTTTGTTTGTTTTTGTGGAACTTGGCAAGTTGATTTGTAAACTTCATAAGGGAAGGCAAAGTGCCAAGAAGAACCAAGACACTTCTGAAGAGCAGCAACGTGGGAGAACTTGCTCTACCAGACACGAGAATTTATTATAAAATAGTACTGATTGAAACGCAGTAAGACTAGCACAGGAACAAACAGATCTGTAGAACAGAATAGAAAACCCAGAAATAGATTCAGACCCAGATTCTTGATTTTTAAAAATGTGGCACTTCAAAACAGAGAGAAGATTTTCCACACAGAATCCTCAATAAATGCTATTTGGGATAGTTGGCTATCCACAGGGGGCAAAGCAGTTGGACTGATTCTCACACCATACACAAAAACAACACCATGGGGGCTGTAAAAATGAACGTGAAAGACAAAGAGTAAAGCTCTTAGAAGACAAGATAGAATATCTGTATGACCTCAAGGGGGAAAAATGATTTCCTAAACAACACGCACACAAAAACGCTAACTGTAAATGAAAAGATTGATCATTGTTACCACATTAAAATTAAGAACATGTTAGTGCATTGAAAGATGCCATTAAGAGACCTTTCATGTTGAAAAATGTCTTTATTTAATAAGCCTCACAGAATGGCTTTCTTCCTTAAACTATATGCATGTACAACTTTGATAGAAATTTAAAAACCAAATTAAAAATTAAAAGCCATTAAAAGAAAAAAGAAAGAAAGGTGCCATTAAGAGAGCAAAAAGGCAAGCCACCGAGTGGGAGAAGATATTTGCAACACAGGTGGCTAATGATGGATTTGCATTTAGAACATATGTAGAGCTCCTACAAGTTAGTAAAGAATAGAGAGATAACCCAACTGAAAATGGGGAGAGTTATATACACACTTCCTTGGTGGCTCATACAGTAAAGAAGCTGGCTGCAATGTGGGAGATCGGGGTTCGATCCCTGGTTGGGAAGATTCCCTGGAGAATGGAGTGGCTACCCACTCCAGTATTCTTGCCTGGAGAATTCCATGAACAGAGGAGCCTGGTGGGCTACAGTCCATGGGGTCACAAAGAGTCAGACATGACTGAGTGACTAACACACACATATATACACTAGTAGACATAAAAACTGTTCATAGTAACATTGTCCATGATAACCCTAAACTAGAAACAACCCAAATATCCACCTAGAATATAACTGATTTTGGTAGATTCATACAATGGGACACTATACACTAATGAAAATGAAGAGATTTCACCGACATGCAATAACATGGATAAATCTTGGGGTAACCCAAGGAAAAAAAGTTACAACAAAAGAACCCATTCTGGATAATTCAACTTACATTAAGTATTTTTAAACAGGAAAAAATGAATTTGCACTGTTTAGAGATACATACAAGAGTGGTAAGACTTTTTTAAAAAAAATTAGAGATAAAAGTCAAGATAATGATTTTAGGGGCAGTAGGTGGGGGTATGATTTAGAAGTGACATACGGGCAGCTTCCAGAGTCCTGGTAATTAATGTTTTCTTTCTTGGGCTGAAAGGGATTGCATGAGTAGCCTCTTTACAGTATTTTATGAGAATCCATTCCTATTTTTATGTACTTTCCCACTGTGTCTATTTCACGATTTAAAGTATTTTTCCAGATTGTGACTTGCAGGCTGACTTTGGGAACTACTGCTGTGATCTAACTACTAGAAGCAACCAAGACAGACGATCTCATTTCCTCAGTAATTTGAGATCTGTGAATCTGAATGCCTTTTATACATTATTCGATGATGCTAATGATGAAGACTGATTGATGAACCTGTATCTGTAAAACTATTTTTCCTGAGAATTTCAAAATTGGGCCTTTTGTTCACTGAAGAATGTAATCCACATACAAATAACAATGATATAGCTGGCTAATTAATTGCAATAAATACTGACATTTAATGAGCAGATGAATGTAGCAGACACAAAAGGATACAGCAACTCTTAGCAAGAGCTATGATTAAAATGCCCCTGATCCGAGTGGTCACAAATAAGAATGCTGCCACAGATGCTGCATAATTATTGCTCTGAAATAATTCAAGGTTCAGATGCTTAGAATATATCATCTTTCAATACTCAACCCACTTCTATTCAGGCTGACTGAGTAAAGAGACTGGGAACAGATGGAATGCATTTCTCTTGCTATCAGGAATGTGCATTGCTGTTTTTCATACAAAATAGCTTTATATAGTCATAGGCAGTAATTAATTGGATTAGCTATATTTTACTATGGAGGAAATTGGCTCAGGCAAGTTAAATAACTTGCCCAAGGTCATACAGCTAGCTAGTAAATAGCAGCATTTGGGATGTGAAGTCACACGTGATTCTCAAGCCCATCTTCCTTCTCCACTAGATGACACAGAGACGACTGTGAGTGAATCTAGATCTTGGGACAAACACCATCCGTGTACATGTAGATACATACATTCACACACATTTCTCCCCCTCTCTTTGTCTCTCTCCCTTCCCTTCCCCACCACCAGAAGAGCGAGAGAGAAACTATATATATATAGAGAGAGTTAGAAATAGATATATACTCAAATTCCTCCCCCTTTTATTTATCACTTTAGGAATGATTTCAGAAAACACTTCAGGAAGGCATTTATAAATCAGTGTAGGGCCATATTTTCTCACAAGAAAGCATTTTACATTGTCAGGGTGATGGAATAAACAATAGTAATAATAAATGCTTTCAGTTAGATGTCAGCCTGGATAAAATGTTTGGCTTGTCTGGAAATAGCTATCTTTTCCCACCAGTTACATCCTTGTATTGTGCTCTTGTGTGGCTATCAAATGAGAGCAAAGGGGGAACATGGAGGAGGGAGGGGGAGGAGGGAGAGAGAGAGAGAGAGAGCAGTGAACTGACTCCGTAACACCCAGCTACTTGAGCAGCTCAAACTAGGTTAAATATAAAGCTTTTCATTTCAATGGACAAAGGGGCCACTGGGCCATTAGGTAACTGGTTCAAATATCCAACATTCCTGTTCCACAGCAGGCCCAGAGGTGACCCCAGGGCAAGGGTATCCGGAGCAGGTAAATCTCAAGGGAGGATTTGGCAGTCATTAAAGATGGAGGAGAAGAGGTTTGAGGTGTTGGAATCAGAGAGCAACTTCCCCCAGCAGACCTTGCTCCGTCCAGCAAGGGGAACTCGGAGACTGGCAAGTTTCTCAGTAGCTCACCCTCCAGTGATTGTTCCGTTCACTCTTTCCACCACTGTCCCCTGAGGAACTTATAAACAGCTCCTGATTTTCTCTCTAGACTCAGAACAGATCAATTCCTACTCTAACTCGTCTTCAACCAAGACAGCACCACGGCACTGGATTTTATTCTTGAACCCTGCACAGGAGGTACACATACGTTGTTTCATGACCCGGCAGATTGCTTGAAAATCTCTCTCACCATAAACCCTCTCCACCAAAGACACAGGACAGTCATGACAGAACCTAAAAATAATCCTAATCACGATTAGAAAAATAAAAACACTACAGGAAACAGGAACTTTTTCAAGACTGCAATGATTCAAAATAAAGCATGTATCTGAAATGGCCTCTGTCAACATGTGATTTCTGACTTGGAGACAAGCCCTGCTGGAAGGGGAACCACATGTTTCTGAACTAGGGCTCGAGTTTTAAGAGCCTTGAGATCAGAAATGTTCTCTAGACTTGGCAGGTTTCTTTTCACCATTGAGCAGCTCCCGAGTGTCCCCCATGTAACTCGGCAGCCCGTACAATAGCTGCTCCAGGCAAAGATGGGTTTTTGCTTTGAAGTCTCATTTAGAACAGAGGGGCAGGATAAGGGAAATAATGGCTTTTCAACTCAGAGCAAGCAAACTCGAATGGGGTCTTATCCTCTTGGTGTTTATTTCTTGGACCAAATTTCTAACCCTTCTCTGAAGCCCCCCGTTGTGATCAGGGACAAACAAGATGAAAGGGAGAAGGCAGACAGAAGGGAACAAAAGAACTTCAACCTCAGAATTCTTAGCCCTCAGGGAAAACACAAACAGGATGAGTCTGCGTGTTTGATTTTGCATCCCTGGGATGTTGGGAGGCGTGTCCAGGAGGATAAGCTGAATCAAGTCTATCAAAGTCTGACATCTGAAAGACCCTGGCTCTCATCGCTGGCTGAGCACCATAATGGCGTTACCTGCAGGGGCCCATCCCTCAGCTTGGAAAGCAGAGCTTGTCTGTCTCACAACTTGGCTCTGGCTTGACCCACCTGCTACATCATTGTGAGGGGGAGGGGGCCCAAGGGACCAGGTTATACAGCCCGTCCCACCCTCACCTACTCCATCTAGAACTCTGACAGCATATGAAGGGCTTGCTTCAAGTGCTGCTACATTCCTTATCAAGTCTAACTGAGCTTACCAGCAAATCTGACAATTCTCTTTTTTTTTTTGAGAGAGAGAGAGAAAGAAAAAGTACGTGTTCAGGTAACAGCTGCCTTACTCATTTTTATTCAGAGGACAAGAAAAATCACTCTGCGCAGTAACAAATGCCTGGGATTGACATGGAAGGCATATGTACTTGTAAAGGGCAAGAAGACATCTGAGGGGCCTCCGTTGGCTGTATCCATCTGTGTGATGGACCAAAAGATTTTTCTTGACATCTCTTGTCTTGGTTCTGTCATTTTAACAACTTTTGTGCAAATATCTCAGCCTCCTTTTAAAGCTCTTTTGCCAAGGGGAAGGCACATTTGAGAGTCTACTGAAAGCTGTGGACCTTGTCCTGGAAAACTCTCTCTCTCTCTCACATAAACACACACACTTTTACATATAACATCAGGGAATTCCTAGATCTACTAGAATCCATACACAGAACCCCTTCAGGGGTCACTAGACCTAAAGCTAAAGAACCTCTGGTCTAGGAAAAAAGTTAACATTTATTGAGTACTTACTATATGTCAGGCACTATTCTAAGTGTCTCAAATAGATTTTCTCAATTAATCATAACAACACCATAGAACAGGTACCACTGTTCTCTATTTTACTGATGAGAAGACAGTGGCGGAGGTCACTTGCTCCAGGTCAAACAGCCAGTAAGTGGCACAGGCTGGGTGGAAACCCAGGCCATCTGTTTTTGGAGACCGCCTCTTAGCCACAAAGCCACAGTTGTGAAATGAAACAAGTGAAAGTCATT
>ML662919.1:1091886-1175576 GCA_007570785.1 Antilocapra americana
TGGGAGAAAATGATGAGGTGGGGAGAAAAAGGCTTTTCTGAATCTCTAACCCGGGGAGTTCAGGGTTTTATCAGCACTATGGCACTGCCGCATCCTCAGCTTTCCATGAGCCCTCAGCAGAGTCTACACAGTACAGTACTTTGCAAGGCAAAATTTGGGTAGAAACCCAGTCCCTACTCCTCAGCTTCCTCATACAAGAAAGCCAGGGGTGCTTTTTTTTTTCTTCATTTCTGATTGGGCTGCAATTAGAAGTCACTCTAGGCACTTGGGTTCAGTATTATGGCTCTCAATCCTGTAATAATGATCTCAAAGAAGAATTGAAATGCAGGTGGTGCTAGTGGTAAAGAACCCGCCTGCCAATGCAGGAGACATAAGAGATGCAGGTTTGATCCCTGGGTCTGGAAGATCCCCAGGAGGAGGGCACAGCAACCTATGCCAGTATTCATGCCTGGAGAATCCCATGGACAGAGGAGCCTGGCGGGTTACAGTCCAAGGTGTTGAAAAGAGTTGTACACGACTGAAGCGACTTAGCACAGAGAACTGCTTTGATTTCAAGATATACTCTACATTCTGCCCATCCTCACCCCAGCCTTTTTGAGTCAGGGACACCTGCATTTTGTTCATTCTCCAGAGCAGGGGAAGAAGTCAGGGAAATATAAGACTTTCACCTGTCAGAGAACCAAGAAGCCATGGAGACCTTAGGGCTCACACACAGGGGAGGAACACAGGGCACAGATAGCAGGCAGGCAGATGCTTCGAGCTGCCTAGATCTTCAGAGCTCACCTCTGCCTACACATCTGTGCTTCTGAGCCCCAGCTTCTACCCACTTGCCCTCTGCTTGCAAAGTTGGGGCCTGGAGACCATGGTTTTCAAAGACTCAAATCCCAGAAAGTTAACTCTTCCTAAGTTGCTTCCCTCTTCCCGGTTCCATGTATGTGCTGGAAGTCTACTTATGTGTAAGATATAGTGCAGGAATATGAAATGACCTCCACTTGGGGATCAAATGGAATTGTCTTTGCAAAGAACTCAGCTGGTGCTCAAAGACCAGCAGCTTGAACAAACAAAAAGCAGGAAAGGAGGGGCTGTCAGGCCCTCTTCCCAGGCTCTGCCCCTAAGCTGATAAAGTCACCCCAAGTGAATGGCTCCTGGGGAAGTGGGCCTTTCTAGTTCTGTCACCTCTCTCAACTGGACCTGATCAAGAACTGAAAACTGAACATAATAAATCATGAACCTACCTGAAATCCAGTTTTATCTTTAAATAGCCTTTTAGGAAAGAAGACAGCCACTAGCAACTCCATTTCTTCTTTCTCAGGAACCAAACAAAGTAGGAGGGTGAGGGCTCACTCTCCATGTTTGCCCACAAAACAGTCAAACAAAGCATCAGGAGTGAGCTGGGTGAGTGGAGTTTTACCTGTGACAACTTTGGTAGATTATGGCTGGTGCCTTCAGTAGGCAATGACTCTACGTGTTCCTTTAATCTAGGGTGAGGTGCCAACAGCTTCAGTATATCGGGAGAGGCCCCCAGGAATGATGGTGTAAAGAAACTAAGGAGAAGCTGGGACATAAAACAGAAGACTTCACTACTTAAGTTTCTACAGGTGCTCAGGTGAAGGGCAGGGGTGGGAGGGCAGGAAGGGACAAAGGCTACGGCTTGTGGGGCCAAACCCCAGGGAGGAAAACTTGGACCAAAGACCCCAACACAGCGGGGCAGGGATCCTCCCTTCAGCTCGTCAGAATCACCTGGTAAGCTTATGAAAATTCCAGGTTCCAAGTTCCAATGCCTGGCTCCCCTGGGTCTCACGTGTGGCCAAGAATATGAATTTTGAAAAGGCACTACAGATCTGCCTCTGTCACCCTAGCCAGTTACCACCACTCCGCTGCTACCCTTCCACAGAAAGATCGGTGGGGGGATTTCAAAACCTGTCTAGGAGGAAAGAGGCTGAGGAGAAGGCAGGAGACCAACATCAGCTGGGGGACCTGAAGTCGTGTCCAAGATGCCCTCATGGGTAGAAGGCAACAAATGTCAACAAGGTTCCTCTGTATTTCTTCCCTCCCTGTCTTGCCTGTTTTGCCCCTCCTTCCCGAGCATCAGCCCTGGATTGTGTATCCCTTCAGCAGCAGTGTGTTAGTAAAAGCAGAACCAAGTCTTCCTCCCTCTTCTTTCAGCCTCTCTTCCTACTTTCTAGCCTTCACTTCCCAGAGAATGTCAGGTCACATCAGTGATTGGGGGTGTGGGGGGTGGTAGGCTGGTTTTAGTCTATGGCTGGCTTCCTTTGCAACTAGATAAGCTGGGGATGGGGGTGGGGCAGATACAAGATCCAGAAGGGACTGAGAGTCAAAGATGCGTGATCTGGTGGAGGCTGCACATCAACTGCTTGCATCCTTGCTTCAATTCTCTCCTATTAAAGTGCCAATTATCTGTATACATAGGTATTTTTGTATGTAACACACAACCCAGGAAGGCAGGTCACTTGCTTCTAAAACATATTCACGTGGTTTCTGCTGAGACCAACTAAAGGGTGCCCCACCCTTCCTCTAGGTAACAGTGTATTAACTGATCAGGAGAAGCTGACCAAAACTGGGATCAAACACTCTTCGGTTTGATTTCTTTCCTTACTGGGCCCCAGCAGTTCCTTCATGATGTTTCTTCTGATGCCAACACTTTCCACGTGGCCAAGCCTTGCTCATTCTTCAAGGCTCAGCTCCAGGGCTCCCTTCCCCTCTTCCTCCAGTCTCCCTGATCTCTCCCATCCTTCCGTGTTCTCAACTGCACCAGAGAACACGGAAGGATGTGTGCCTTACCCTCCCCAGTCTTGTGTTAGCCTCAAATTGCATCACAAATGTAAGTCTTGCTCTCTAACCAGATGCTCAGTTTCTGGAGGGCACACGACCAATGTCCAATAAATACTCATCACACTGGATGGAACTGAGTTAAGACACTAGCCATCCTAGGGCCCAGAGAGAGGCCTAGGGTTCAGGCCCAAAGTCCCCAGATGACAGATGCCCTTGTTTCCTTCTAGTTCTAAGTTGGTATAGGAATGAGATGGGAGTTTCTCACACTGACTAGGGCTGTAAATGCCGGCTTTCAGAGACTCCTCCTTTGTTGGAGCCAAACTCGGCTCTCAGGGGCCTCTGAGTGACCCACCAGGACCAACCTAACTCTGAAGCATTCCCCCTGGAATTCTCGCCCAGACAGCAGTAGCAAGCCATAGGGCACCCCCAGGTACAAGGATACGAGGGCAGAGTGTGGTGCGAGGGGTCAAAGGCAGAGAAGGAAGCTCAAAGGAAACTAGGCAAAGGAACAGCAGCACTGAGCTTCCTCCTCCGCTACCTAAGACCTCATTGAAGGCCTTCCCAGTGGCTTTGGAAAACAAAAGTTGGGGTCAACTCTCAGTGAAAATGAGCATTCCACATACGAATGGAAGTCAATTTCACTTCGGCGTCAGCCTTGAAAAGGCCCAAGTGGGTCAAGAAGTCCAAAAAGAATCTGAGGTAAAGACAAACGCTAAAAAGAAACCCTGGCCTGTGAGTGACAAAGGCAGCTAATTCATGCCAAGTGAACCCGGACATCTCTGTCACATCTTTATCCCTGGAAAGGGGAACAATCCAGCAAATAAGCACAGAGGGTCCTCGGTGTTCTTAACTAAGTGCCATGTCCTCACCTCACTCCATCAAAATTCGCCTCTAAATTCTCACCCTAGCTTCAGAACTCTGGAACACTCATCACAGGCAAATGTTCGATTGTATTATCTGGCATTTATATTACATTATAGAACCAGTGCAAGAGTGTAAGGTCCTGGAGGACTGAGACTGTGGCTTGTGCCTCTTTGAGTCTCCAGAGCTTAGCACAGTTCTTGCCCCATCCCATTAAGGCAGCTGTGGAAACGACACTGCATGCATGCATACATGCTAAGTTGTTTCAGTTGTGTCCAACTCTTCTCGATCCCATGGGCTGTGGCCTGTCAGGCTCCTCTGTCCATAGGATTCCCCAGGCAAGAATACTGGAGTGGGTTGTCATTTTCTCCTCCAGGGGATCTTCCTAACCCAGGGATTGAACCTGCATCTCTTGCACTGGCAGGCAGATTTATTTTTACCATTAAGCCACCTGGGAAATGATACTAGGTGGTCTATAAAGCGGGTGGGAAAGAGGATCAACTCAAATGATGACACCAAGAGCCTCTCAGGCCAACTGGGAAATGGACAAATGAGAGTAAAGAAATCACTCTCTTCCAGTGCCACACTGCCTCTGTTGGCCTTTGCACACTCTGTTCTAACCACTTTTGTCCATCCGTCCCAAAACTGGATAACCCCACTGCTCCTCTCCCTCAGTCTCTGCTGAGACTCCTGACTTGGCCTCCCGGGCCAGTAGGATAGTGGACCAGCTCACAAGGCAGACTCTGAAAGCAGGAGGAGTCGGGTTTGGTTGCTCTTCCACCCATCATTAGGTTCATGACCTCAGGAAAGGCACCAAGCCTCAGATTCCTCATCTGTTTCATCTGTAACATAGGGATAAATGATAGTACCTACTCTCACAGGGACATTTTGGGGATTTAATTATAGCTTACCCACAAAGTCCACAGAACAGTGCCTGGTGCATGAGAAATGCTCATAAATGTTAGCCATTATTACTATTATTACTCACACTGTGGACTACAGTTAAGGTTTGGGGAAGGGTCCACAGCTTGAAGAAATTCTCTGCCACCAGTGCTCCCACTAACCAGCCCAAGTAACTTCCCAGAACCTCCAGTGCTCAGCTGCCCCTAGTTCAATGATTTTGCTGAAGATTCCTTTCTGGAGCCTTCAGAAACCAGTCCTGCCTCTTGCTCCCTTTCTTCATCCACTGCTCTGACAAAGTACCCTGGGACAGAGGCACTTGGGGCACAGTGGTGAACAGGGGGTGGGGCACAAGCAGAGCTGGAGTCCCCGCTGACTGTCAGCATCCCATTTCCAGGCCAACGAGCCAGACACTGAGAGAGCACACTGCAGAACAGTAAGCAACAAAGCCTACAAACTGAGGATGCTTGAGCATTCACTAATGTGCCAAGTATTTCACGCAGTTAAAAAAAAAATAACAGCCACATCCTCCAGCGACTCAAGACTTGGGATGCCTGGATTATACTGTAATGGTCCCCAACTTATATCACATACGTGTTTCATTTCTAGCAAAGAAGCTGAAGGTTGGAGTTCTGCATATGGCAGGGCAGATGGGACCCCACACCCCTTCTGAGGAGCTGGCCACCCTGTGTGGCTGGTGAAGCTGTGACTCAGCCCAAGGCAAGTTCTAAAACTTCCTCACACCCAGGCTCTCTGGCAAACAGCCAGAGTCTCCTCCATGGGCCTCCATCTCCATGTTAACTTATTTGGTTTTATTTTTTTGTTTGTATTCTTACTGACCACCCAGACCCTGAGTCAACGAAGCAAGCACATTCCTCAAAGGCTCCTACAGAAATGTAGGAACTGCTCAATCTGATTGTACGTGCCAAAAGGATGGTGTTTCTGGGTCATCAACTGGCCCCTGTGTCTTGTTCCTGTCCCCTCAACCCAGGAAACCATCCACTCTGGACCCTCAAACCTAGGGAGGGCAGTTCCCCCACTCCCTGCCCTGGAGAGGACAGAGGGCTGGAAGCCCATTAGGCAGCTGGACCTGACGTCATCTCAACTCACCCTTTGGGCTTCAGCTCTTGCTCTTTTGTTCCTTCCATCGAGGGACACACAATAAAGAAACTCTCTTAGCGCTTCCTCCACCTTGCCAAGGGTGGCTAAGGCTTGCGCTTTTCTGAAGTGTGCCTGGAAGAAAACATGAGCATTCAATCCCATTCTTCTCCGCCTCTTGACATTGCTATCATTCATAACATCAGCTAAATTACTTCCTGGGTGTTCACTGTCATGTCAAGGCTTTAAAAGGACTATCTTATCCACAGCCTTATTGTGTAAGCCAGGGCTCTCCAACCCGTCGGCCGCTGTACTGGTACCAGCCTATGGCCTGTTAGGACCTGGGCCACACATCAGGAGGTGAGTGGCAGGCAAGCAAGCAAAGCTTCATCCGTATTTACAGCCACTCCCCATCACTCACATTTCTGCCAGAGCTCCTCTTCCTGTCAGATCAGTGGCAGCATAATAAATGTAATGCACTAGAATCATCCCTAAACCATCTCCCCCCACATCCCCCAACATCCGTGGAAAATTTGTCTTCCATGAAACCAGTCTCTGGTGCCAAATAGGTTGGGGACTGATGGTGTAGGCAATTGTTCTGAAGCCCATTTTCGAGAAAATAAAACTGAGACTCAGAGAAGTGACTTGCCTGAAATAATCTGGCTGGAAAATCGTAGAATCAATTTGAGAGCCTGAGAATGACTGATACAGAAGACCAGATTCACAACCACTGTCCCATACTACCACTACCCCACACCCCCTGTCCCACCATTGTATTGGAGGAGGCATCAAATGTAGCAAGAACTCCCATTTGAGGTCACACTAACTAGCTTTCAGGACCTACCTGGATGGGCCTTCCTGTTAACCAGTCTGTCAAGAAGAGACCTAGTCCATGTTACTGGCATACACTCAGTGATCACTTATTAGAAGAGGCCCAAGTGAGCCAAGGCACGTGACCTCTCTAAGACCTTGAAGGCAGCTAGCGGCAAAGCTGGAACACTGGGAGCTTTCCCACCAAGCCCTTCTGAACGCTAACCAGGGGCTGCACAAACACGTTGGCTTCAGTGGACTCAGCTCATGTCTGCTCCCTCACCACATCTTGAAATCATATAAGAAGTTTTAGGGTTTCTCAGGGTCCAAGTCGAACTGCCCTTGGGGAGAAACCCTAAGGGGTAGGAGAGGAGCATCCTGGGGAAGATGGAGGAGAAAGAAGAGAGGTAAGAAGAGGGCTGTCTTCTCTCCGTTCCTGGCAGCTTGGCTTAGAGGCTGGCCCTCAGTGGCCTGCTCCCCAGGCCCTTGCCTACATGTTGATCCCGAGTCTAACTTAGGGAAGGCAACAATCCAGGTTGTGGCTGCTGGGCACTCTAATACATGGACCTCCTCTTCGGACACGCCTCTGTGGGCCCTGGTGCCTCCTGGCTTGGGCCTGGCTTACAGGAGCCAGCCAGAATCTGCCTTCTTGAGCAGTGGCCCCTGCGCTAAGCCTCTTGGGGGCCTCTCCCAGAATTGTGCCCTCCCTCTCCTTCTGGAACTGGATGCTCCCAGCAGTGCTTGCAAGGGGCCCTCTGGAGAAAGGCCTGCCTGACATTTAAAGGTAGCTAGAGGGTGTTAAGTGTTGGGAGACTGGCAGTTTTGGGGATCTGACCAATCATACCAAGTAGCAACCCATATATTCCACCTGCTCAGGGCATCCAACTCAGTTGTTTCACTTGCAGGAGAGTTCCAGCCCTTGCTGGGTGGCTGGAATAGGGATGCAAGAAGTGGACACCTCTCATAGGAGCGTTTCATACAGAAATGGGGGGAAATCCATAAACTGAGGTGTGAGGTGGCTTTGAATTAGAAGCATCAGTTCCAGTCTTCTTTCAATTCCCAAGTCCATAAAGTTCTATCATCACTGCCTCTCTGCTTAACCCAGCACTTAGGGAAAATGAACTTCTGTTTAATATTTTCACCAACTCTTCCTTCACTGGGGAAGTCACTTTTCCCATTTCATCCAAAATGGTCCACTGCTTACTTAGCCCTGTTTCCCACTGCACTATTGAGGCCCCTGCCCCGATATGGTTTAGGATGGGAGCAGAAATAGTTACAAGAGATGTCCTCTTACCCCCAGGCAGCTCACTGGCCTGCACTGCTGCAAGGCCTCAAGTGCTCCCAGTGAAGTTCCTTTGGGTTAAGACATTGGTGAATTTGAATAAACTGTAAATGTGTTCCTTGAGAAAGAGGATATACTAATCTATCATCACTCATGAAAATCTTCTCATGAAAGAGTATGAGATTCACTCTGACATTAATGACCCAGTATGCAGCTCCCTAGTGTTTTACCTGAAGTTCCCCAAATCCAAAAAAGGGCTGATAATCCAATATTGTCATAAGCTTGACATCAAAAGTCATTAGGTGGCAAATCTTGATCTAAAACGATATGTGTTACAGTCTTCTTTCCACTTAGTGTGAATTTTCATGTAATATGCTGCAGAAATATTAGTGTGTTTAACTATGGAGCGCTATCCAGAGCTGATACCTGGTCTTGGTGAATTGGAAACAATCTGCATTCTGAACATATCCAGCTCTATGGGATTCAGATAAGGGATTATGGACTTTGCCTTGGATGAAGTGGGTTTCAGAGGACAGCATCCTGGGGCTGCGTAGAGAGCACTACACCAAGACCCAATGTTATGGTTCACAGAACAGATTGTTGGTCAAGCTGACCTGGAACCAGCACTGCCCTCCCTGGCAAAGTGATTAGGGCAGAGAGCATGATCTATGTTTTGCAAACAAGGACACCTAGGGTTCTGAGAGTGAAGCGACTTCCCCATGGTCACACAGCTTGCAGATATAGAGTCCAGACTCAAATCTAATCTTCTAAACAAACTATTGACATGTGGCTGAAGGCTAGTCCTGAGGGAGGCCGGACAGAGATGCAGGAAGTGACACTGTGCATCCTGGCATCTTGAGAGAGGCTGAACCTGTCTTTCTCCCCTCTCCACTCCCGCCCTACACCCTCATGTGACCTATATGTTTAGGGAAAGCAGCAGGCTGACTGACTACATTAAGGACTTAGGATGCCAGAACCAAAAAGCAATGTTTCTCTTCCCCTCTTCTCTCTAGTGTCCTGGGAAAATAATGGTGGTGATGATGATGATGTTGGCAAATACATACAATGCTATACACCAGGCATTGTTCTAAGTATCTTCCTGCATTAGCTCATGTATTCCTCACAACAGGTAGTCTCCCCCTGTTAAGCAGATGCTTTGAATATCCTCATTTTATAGATGAGATGAGGCACAGGGAGGTTAAGTAATTTAGCCAAGGCCACACAGCTAGTAAAAGTAGCAGGGCTAGGACAGAAACTCAGTCAGTCTGGCTCCCAAGTTCAAGTTCTAAAGAATCATAAAGTCCAGGCTGCTTTGCAAGTCATCAGTTTAAGATCAAATTAGGACAGAACTCAGGTCTCTTGCAGACCCCTAAGTCACCCTTTGTCAAGGGACTCCCCCACCAGCTCCTATGAAGAGCCTTTCTCCTGCTCGGAATGAGCTCTACTGCCCCTACCCACCACTCCCCCACAGTGCCAATTCCTGTCCTCAGTACAATTCTTTCCCATCCTTCCCATCCCACACTCACCTTAAACCCCATGGGGCGGAGCTTACATGCTATTTCGGCATCATGCAATGCGTCCTCATGAGACTCCAAGGTGAAATAAATTTGAGACCGGTTGCTGTAAAGCAAGTGGTCATTTGGAGCTGCCAAAATGAGAGGAAAAAAACCTTGAGCAAAATGGCAAGTTATCTAGGACTTCTCTAGCAGAGACCCAAAAGTGTAAGCTTAATCTCCAGCCCTAGTATTGCCCTGCCTACCACACTCCAGCCACTCTGGGTTTGAGCTTTCCCAACTGTAAAGAAGTCATTTACCCCCACTCTCTCAAGCAGTTCCTTAGAGGACCTGTGGGGTCAGTGGTGCATTATTAGTAACTCTGACACAGAGCAAATTCTGGCGCCCTGCTTCATGGCTAGGAACTGGCAGCCTAGCTTCTGAGTGAGGTATTGCCCACAAGGAAACAGGCCAGGGGAGAGGGAGAAGGGGGTGGCTGGATGTGATCCCCATTCTTGCCACCAGGAAGATAAGTCCAAGTTAGTCTTATCAGCAACATTTTTGTCTACAAACCCCAACACATATATGAAGTTTCTCTTAAGAAAACAGAAATGCATTTGCAAGGCTCCATCATCTCATTACAGATGGGCAGATATGAATGGGCTGGAAAAAGGCTTCTGGGAATAAAGTGAGGTTGGCTCTCATCAATACTCTAAATCAGTAGATCCAGGACTGGAAAGGCCTTTAGAGATCATCTGGTTCAAGCAACCCAATCTTCAAGAAAAATCAAGTTTGGGAGGTGAAGGCATCTGCTCAAAGCCTAGCTAGCTGGTCACAGTCGTTGCTACCTTGACAGACTTTGAATCTGGGGTGGGAGACAGGTTCTTTTCTTTCTGAAGGACAGTATAGCACTTAGAATAATAGAAAGAGAGACTGGCCACTTTCTAGCACAAAGATACTCTTTGTTGGGGAGGCTCCTTTCTTCTTTGAAGGGAGAAGAGGTCTTCACATTTTCACCCCGGATCCTCTGGTGGTCCAAGGATGAACCGTTGAGGAAAAGTGATGACAGTAACCAAGATGGAGGAGGAAGAGGGAAGGAAAGGCCTTTCTTTGCTCTTAAGGGACAGCTGGGGCTTCCCTTGTGGCTCAGCTGGTAAAGAATCCACCAGCAATGTGGGAGACCTGGGTTTGATCTAGAATGGAACCTTCCCTTGAGATCCGGGCTTTAGCAGGCCCTACCTGTCTCCTTCATACTGCCCTGTTCTTCCCTAGAGACTGGGCTCCAGCTTCTGCTGGGGGGACAGACTTTGCTGTTGTTTCCCCCAGGGGTGTGCAGAGGGTTTGCGTGGGTGCCCATTACTTGCTCTTGAGACATCAGTTAAGAGTTTACAGCCTCCTCTGTTCATTTCCTGCAGCACAAGCCAGCCTGGTGGCAGCTGACAAGGCACTCTGCTTGGGCACATGGGTCAGGGGTTGGGGGGTGCCAGTGTTCCCCAGTCCATCCTCATTCTTCCCCCTCCCCCATTACCTGTTGCAAGCTCAGGTGGAGATTCAACACGTGGAGACTGCAGCCCACCCCCTCCTCCACCGTCCAAGCAGGGCTCAGGGCACCCTCGGATCCCAGAACGCTGTCTGCCCAGCCCTGTCGCCTTCTCCCTGGCACGCCTCGCCAGACACCGCGCCCCACCGCTGAGCTCCTGGCAGCCGGCCCAAGCTGGGCAATACCTGTCGCTCGTCGCTCGGCAGCCACTTCCTGGGTCCAGACGTGGGGGGTTGGGGGGAGTCCTTTCCTGAGGGAACTCAGGGGTCCTAGTGCGGCTAGAGGCGCGGGGCTGCCCACGTCGTCCTTGAGGCTGCAGAGCCCACCCATCCGCCCTCAGGCGGCACAGAAAAGCTGGGCAGAGGCGGCCCCCTTGGCAGCCAGCCCAGCGTCCTCAGGGATCCCTGAGCCGTCGCCTGGCCTGTCGCCCTCTGGGCTGGAGGGCTAGGGTTCGAGGCGAGGGTGCAGGCTGTGGGCAGGTGGCGCGGGAGGGGGGACGCGGAGGGCATCTATTTCAGCTGAGGATCGTGTGATAGGAAGCGGTGACAATGAGTCACAGGGCAGCGGGGCGCGAGAGCTCCTGCCACCCCGCCCCCCCGCCCGCACACGCTCGCGGGATGGTTTCCGAGGCGAGCGTGGCCCACTTCGGTTACCTCAGCCGTTACACAATCCCGCCCGCCCGCGCGGAGGAGGGGCTGCCCGGCCCGGGCCGCTCGAGGCCCTTATGCAACCAGTGCTCTCCTGACCTAATTCCATGCTGGACCCACCCCACCGGGAGCCGCGGCCCCGGAAGGGACAACTCCCGGCCAGCCCGGCGGCCCCGGACCAGGAGGGAGCGGCAGACGCAGGTGCCGACCGAACATCATCCCCCGCGGTCCGGAGCGCAGGGGCCCCGGAGCGCGAGTGGGAAGGGTGCGAAGTTCACCTCCGGGTTTGCAAGGTATGGGCAGGTGTTGGGAACGCAGAGGGAGAAGGAGAATGCGAGCCCGAGAAACAGAGACAGTGACACCAAGCAAGAGCCAGAGTGACAAAGATGCTGAGAGAAAGGAAAAGACAGAGGAAACAGAGTGACACAAACAGAAGCAGGGACTGAGACACGCAGGAACACACGAGCTAACAGGAGACACAAGACAAAGAGCAGGGAGACACAGAGACACAGAAAAGGGGCGATGAATCGGTAGATACAGAGAAAAAGTCGGAGAGGGAACTCCAGAGTTCCCCGCCCCCACTCCGGTCGCGGTCCATCCCACGGTCCGCGCACTCTCCTCCGCCGGAGTCACCCCCAGCTCCCCTCCAGGCTCCAGCCCCCGCCCGCCCTGGCCCCGGCCGTGCGGTGGGCTCACCCAGCCTAACTGCCTCGTTGTACTTCAGCAGGGCCGCCTCCACCTGGCGCTCGCGGTACAGTCGGTTGCCCTCGTGCCGGAGTTGCGACGCCCGTGCCGGGCCCGGGAACAACTTGCCAAGGAGGCCGCTGAGCACCACGTTGACCCGCAGCGGCGGCGGCGCCTGCTGCCCAGCCCGCCGGGTCCCGCGCGCCCGCCCGGTGGTCACCATCAACGCGGAGAGTTTGACACCGCAGAGCGCACAGCGCCGATCGGCTGCCCGCCCGCGTTCCAGGCACAGTTTACAAAAGGTGTGGCCGCAGGACAAGGACACGGGGTCTGAGAGAAATCCATGGCACTTCCGGCACTTGAAGCCGTCCCACACCTCGGTGGCCTCGGCGGCTGTCACCGCCCCTGTTTCTTCCGCAGCCAGCGCACAGCTCCCAGCGCGGCTCCCGTCTGGGGGCTCCGGCGCAGGCTCCTCGGCTTGCGGGACGTTCTCGGCCAGGCAGCGCACCAGCTGCTCCAGCTGCTCGGCCACCAACTGCTGCCGCTCGGAGAGCTGTCGGTACACCTCGAGGGCTTCCCGGAGGCGCCCCCCAGAAGCCAGGGCGTCGGCCTGCGTGAGCAGGACTTTGCACTCCGGCGTCGAGGCCCTCGGAGGCTGCTCCTGCTCCGGCGGCCGAGTCGGTAGAGGTGTGGGGCCTTCTGCAGCCATCTCCGGGTGGGGGCCCGTGTCTCCGCGGGCCGCTGATGTCGCCGGCTCCGCCAGCTCTAAGTTGTTGCTGCCAAGCTCGGCGGGCAAGCTCAGCATCTGTCCAGTCTGAAATGAATCCACAGGGAAAGGGACACGCGTGGAGAAGAGGCGTCTAGCGGCCGGGAACGCAGAGCTGGGAGTGGCGGCTGGAGGGAATCGGGGCTGCCATCGCCGCCGCTCTGCCGCGCGCCAGTCCCTGACTCGCCTCCGCGAGCTCCATGCCGGCCGCCCCGCGCCGCCTAATAACTGTCTTGTCTCAGCAAAGTGTTATATAAAACGGCACCACGTGATGCGTCGCCTCGCCACTCATTGGCCGGCAGCGGGGCGATTGTTACAAAACCAGACAGTTTTGTAACAGTGTTGCGCTCTCTTCTTTTGGCTTAGCTTTTCTTGGCTTCTTTTCGCTGTTATTTGTGTTTACACTCTGTCTTATCCCCCCCTCACAATGTGGTTCGTTTTTGGAAAAGTGAAGAAGAAAAAAAAAAGTACCAGTGTCTACTCTTGGCTTCTCCGTCTCCAAACCCTACTCCATCCCACCTCCAAACCCGTCAGCAAACAGGTCCCCTCTGCCAGCCGCTCACTAACTGCCCCCTCCCTGCTCCAGTGGCCGGTACCTCGAGGAGCACAGTCCTCCAGGTCTTTGGGGACTTAAGAGGTTTGCCCTCCCAGGGGCGACAGCAGCTGTCTGCGAAGGGAAGCTCCTTGGGAGTGTTCCGGGGCAGCCCTTCACCTGGGTCCCTGCCCAGCTCCTCTCATGCGGGGTCCCTGGCCATCTTCCCCAGGGAGTCCCCCAAAGGTAGTAAGTATGGGTATCCGAGGGCGCTTGGTCTCCTGGGCTGCGAGTGACTCTGAGCAGCGGGCCGGCGGGCTCAGCACTTTGGCTGCGCTCGCAGAGAGGAAAGAACAAGCGAAGATGCGCTCGCCGGCTCCGGCCGGGAGGAGGCCCCCCACATGCCCTGCTTCTTCACCTCTCTCTCCTCCAGCGATAAAACCTGCGCTGGGGTGGGCGGCCGGCGACCAGGCCCTGGGGGCCACCGGCCAGGTGGGCGTGGCAGTGAGCACAAGGCCTGCTGGGTCAGTGGGTATTCTAGGGGCGTGGGAGAACCGCGAGGGGAAGACAGGAACCCAGAGCGCGGCTCAGGAGAAAGTCTGGGAGTCCCGACGCACTCCAGCGGCTGGCCCAACTGCCTCCAGGTCCGCTGCGCCAGAACGGAGTGTTCTGACACTGGCATAGCACAATGGGGTGGGGGGGGGGACGGAGGGGGGGCGGTTCACACCGGGGGGCGGGGGGGGGGGGGGGGGGGGTCTGCGCACAGCCTAGGTGCTTGGCTTACGCGTCGAGGGTGCCCTGCTTACTTCCAGAAGGCCAGAGTGAACCGCCCACACTGTGTCTCCCTCCCGCCCCCACACTTCGGATGGGAGCCAAAAGCACAAATAAGCAGACAGGCTAAGAGACTTAAAGGAATAACGCTCTTCCCCCGGGGTCCTGCTGCTCCGAACATGGAGGTGGTGGTCTGGGCTGGCCTCTGGCTCAGTGGGCCTCGGGAGTCAACGGGTCCTGGATATTGCCTGGAGCAGTGCCTGGGGAAGAGTGCTGTCCCATAGGCCTGAGGACATACAATGGGCTCCTGCTATGGCCGTTTCAGAGCTGAGTGACCTTGGGTAAGTGATCTAAGACTCTGAGAGGTAACGTTTTGGCTTCTGAACCAATGTCAAGAATGATAGGTTATGTTGCGGAGCTAAGAACCACAGGATCCATCCAGGCTATGTCTGTTTCCACTCTTTAATCCCCCTTGAGTCAACCCCAAGGTCCCAGAGAACAGTTACTATGCAGTGATCCTTAGAGTCTCCCTCTGAGACAGGACAGGGGGAGAGGATCAAAGGGGAGAAGGGACACGGGCACATAGGGGGAGGGGACCAAGAAAAGAAACCGAGGAACTCAGGATATAGCCAAGAAGGCACACATAGGAAAACTTGGCTAGCAGCCCTGGCTTTGTCATAACTTGATGTGAGACTTTGGGCCAGTCCTCCCACAAGGTCTTAGTTTGACAAGATCTTGGTACGAATGTCCAAGTTCCCCTTGAACCTTGAGTGCTTCTATCCTAAGACTAGATGTCATGATACCCAACTCAACTAATTAAGGACAAAAGACTAGTCCAGATGCTATAGGAGCTGGTGGCTTGGACAAGGGGGTGAAGTCAGCAGTACTGGTGGAAGGGCAGGTGATTAGATGGCTGCCCTCTTTTTCAAGGTCAGGCTTGAGCCAGATTTTGAAGCTAGGGAAGTCAGGGGACTGGCCAGGGGGTAGAGGAGAGAGCTGTGCCAGGCAGTTGGAGAGAAGCTGGGGCTCCTCCTGACTTGCTGTCTAAGGGGAGCTCCTTTTAGCTTTCAGTTTCCCCTGTTATTCAATGGGTTCTATCTTAGTCTGTTCAGGCTGCTATTACACAGTGTCATAGACTGGGTGGTTTATAAACAAAAAAATTATTTCTTATAGAGAAATTCATTTCTGGAGGCTGGAAGTCCAAGGTCAAAGTGCTGGCAGATCCACTGTCTGGTAAGAATTATTGCCTTGACTCAAGCCAGTTGTCTTTTTGCTGTAACTTCACATGGTAGAAAGGGGCAGGGATCTCTGTGAGGTCTTTTCTTGGTGCACGAATCACATTCATGAGGGCTGCACCCTCATGACCTAATCACCTCTCAAAGGCCACATCCCTAAATACCATCACATTGCGAATTATGTTTCAACATATGAATTGAGGCGGAGGACACAGTTCCCAGCATTATCTGCCTGCCTCTTCTGGCACCTGTGAGGTGGGATAGTCTGTGGGGCAGGTAAAGAGTTTCATATGAAAGGGCCATGAGATGGATAATAATGAAAATCTCTTAATTCAAGAATTATATCCCTTTGACAAGTTTAAAAACTAGATATTGGTTATCCAAAGTTGTCTCCCAGATGCAGATTTGGGATGTGCTTTGTTCCCTGGACCACCTTGACAAGTCAGCATCCCCTGGGTTGGCATCCCTCCCTTACCTGTCACGGGTGGAGAGACAAGGAGAAGGCCAAGTCAGGCAGGCCTGCAGACTTGGAATAGAGATGCTTTCATTAGGTAGCCCCTCTGAGCAGCTGTGTGTGCCCATGGCTAACCATGAAGTTAGGAATGTTCAAACTGCAGGGAGCAATGTTGCAAAAGGCAGCACCATCCACTTACTGACCAGACTCCATGAGAGTTTTACGTTGTATTTTCAAATCAAGACTGTCTGCAGGATGACACTGAATGGGTTTCTATTAAACACTGGAAAACGTTACCATAATGCTTCTTTTTCCTTCTTTGTTTAAACAATTCCATTGATATTCATTGGTGATTCAACTTACAAATCTACTCAAAACTTCTTCTCCTGTGCCCTTAATAACTGAAGTTCCTCGAACTTGATGAAGCTGGGGAGAGAGGAGAAATGGATGACTCTTTTTTCAGATGCAAATATTCTCTTTAGAGGGTGGGTCCTTCAAACTTCCATTTTTTTTTTTTTGGCCAGGATCCCCTCCTAGCTAAGGTTAGCCAGGAAAAAGCCCACAAACTGATCTGAACCTTCTTTTCAGCTGACTCACAGCAAGTTTTCCACCTGAGCTCTGAGGATCCTCTCTGGGGCCCAGAGGAGACAGCAGGCAGGGCTTGACTCAAGCTCCCCTCAACCAGGGCAACCAGGCATTCACCAGTTTCACCTAGTGAGCTTTGGGGATGATTTCATTGAAGAAGGGCTTTCCCTTCCTTAAAATTAAAAAGTTTTAAAATGTTAACAATTTTCACCTCTTTTAACAAATTTGTTGAGCATCTTCTCTGAACCAGGCACTTGGCTCCCAGGTCTTCCCTTACATATGGTAGCACAGCTTTCCCTAGGCTGGGTAGGGGGCAAGGACTGGCCTCATGTCCTTCATCTGCTCCTCGAGGAACAACATGTGAACAGATCGTACTGAACATTGCAGTGGACATTCTGGCCCTAGATAGCAGTGAACAGAGGGACAAGAGGAAATCCAGCTGGTCTATGTCATACCTTTGCCCTGGATTGTTCACAGAGAGGGTGGGCAGTCCTACACTTGGGGTTAACAGTCCTACACTTGGGAAGGACTGGTAATGGCTCTAGAAGGGAAGAATCCAGCCCTAGCCAGGGAGCTGCAGTGAGGAATGAGCAACCCCTGCCCCCCCACCACACACACACACACACTCACACTATGGGTGGAATCTTGGCCAAAGCATTTACTTGTTCTTTAGTTGAGTTTCTCATTTTATAAACTGGGAGTGATCCATCAATGATGTAGTTCTTACAGGAATAAAAAATAAGGCATGGCGGACATTAAAGACATTGACACGGAAAAGGCTGCCCCTGGCTAACCAGAGTAGTGAAGAAAATCCAGAGCTGAAAAAAACTTATATATGAATCCTGGTTTCTCAAGTGAGGGACTGAAGGCTAGAGAAGGCAGATGACTTGCTGTAGGTCACAATAGGAGTTTGTGACAGTGCCAAGATTGGAAGCTAGGGCTCTTGCCTCTTTGTTTAAAGTTCTTTCCATGTGACCAGAAAGCTTCCAAAGGACACAGAACATATCCCAAATAAATAAGAAATCATTTCAGATTTCCGAATTACAAGATCTTCCATTCAGCAAATATTTATTGAAGAGCTACTAGGTGCTAATGGAGCTGGCATTTTGGGGGAGCAAGAAGAGAAGGGCAGGACACTGTTTTTATCCTCTGATAGCTAACTGAGGAAACAAGAGGCAAAGATTTGAAACAGTTAAGTAAAAATAACAAGCAGTATGTGAGAAGTGCCAAAATTGGGAGAACAAGGAGTCCAAGGGCAAGCTCAAAGGAGACAGAACGCAATGTCTCTCATCTCATAGCAAAGGTTCATTTAAGCAGAGTTGAGAAGATTTAAACAGAAAGGTTAAGGACCACCCCACTGCTCAACTCAAGGGGGTTCTAAGTGTACATACAGTAATCTATTGTATGTACACTGGGGGCCACTTGGCCAGGAGAACAGAGAAGAAATCCAAGTAAGCCAGGTTGGTCAAGGCCCAGGAATTGTATTTTTAAAGTCCACCCATGTGATTATGCTCAGCCTGGGCTGAAGTTCACCCGTGTAAAGGATAATGCAGAATAAATTGGATAAGGGTACCCCGATCCTCTCCCTAGCTCATCCACAGCTTCTCTGGGGGTAGGTACCAATAACTCTTGTCTACACTTTACTGAAGGGAAACCTGAGGGTCCAGGGACTTTCAATGACATGTTCAAGGTCATTCAGTAAGTAAGGGGCACTCAGTTTCCTGCCAATCAATAAGACACAGGAAGACCACAATATACCATCCCAAGGTAGATTTTGCTTCATTTCTGTGCAAGACAAGTTGGACCCGCTTGGTTAGCCAGAGAGTTCATGGCCCAGAGTACAAAAAGGAGGAAGTCTCTGGAGCTGCCAGGTGTGCAGGATAGAGCCCAGGGCAAGGCCAGTTGCTGGGAGCTGGGAGTTCTAACTTTGCTGTGTGACTCAACCCAAGCCACTTCCCCTCTCTCTTTGTCCTTCACCTATTAATAACGATGCCCCCACATCACTGTTAGGATAGCTACCAGTGATGGAAAATGCACAGCGCACTTTGTCCCGATGTGATTCCTGGGAACAGAAGGGATCCACAGCCATCTGCTGACTGTTGTGAGTAAAATATGTGCTGGCTGCCTTCAGAGTAGAGGCATTTTCTTCCCCGAAAGAGAGAGGGCTAGAGGCCTGAAGCCAGACTCTGCCTCTTTGGGGGCACTGACCAATGTGAGGCTCTGGAGATCTTGGTAGAGAGCAGTCTGGTGTCAGGAGGAAAAAGAAAGAAAAGGCAGGTTATCTAGAGGGAAAGCAGCAAGCATTCATCAGAAGGAAAATATCAGAAGTCTTGGGCAGGACTGGGAAATGGTTAAAATCAAGGCTTGGATCTTCTCTTGTAAATTGTGGCAAAATATACAAAATGCAAAATTGACCATTTTAGTTATTTTTAGGCATACAGTTCAGTATTAAGTTCATTTATATCCTTATGCAACCATTGCCACCACCCATCTCCAGAACATTTTTTTCATTTTGCAAAGCCAGAACTCTGTCCCCGTTAAATAACCACCCCATTCCCTACTCCCTCCAGCCCTGGCAACCACCATTTGACTTTTTGTCTCTGTGAATTTGACAACCCTCAGTATCTCAAATAAGTGGAATCCGGTAGTATTTGTCCTTTTGGGACTGGCTTATTTCACTTAGGATAATGACCTCAATGTTTATTCATATTGTAGCATGTGTCAAAATTTTCTTCCTTTTAAAGGCCAAAAAATAATCTGTTGTATGTATATTCATTTATCCATCAGTGGACACTTGGATTTCTTCCACATTTTGACTGTTGTAAATAATACTGCTATAAACACGAGTATCAAATATCTCTTCCAGACCCTGCTTTTACTTCCTTTGGATATATACCTAGAAATGGAATTGCTGGAAGTACAGTAATTCTATTTTTAATGTTTTTGAGGATCCACTATACTATTTTCCACAGTGGCTGCACCATTTTACATTCCTACCAGCAATGCATAAGGGTTCCAATTGCTCCATACCTTGCCAACACTTGTTATTTTCTGTTGTTTTCTTTGTATAATAGCCACCCTAGGGGGTGTGAGGTGGCATAGCATTGCAATTTTGATTTGTGTTTACCTAGTGATTAGTGATTTGAGCATCTTTCCGTGTGCTTATTGGCCATTTGTATATCTTCTTAGAAGACATGTCTATTAACTCTTTTCCTATTTTAAAATCGGATTGTATGTGGCTGTATGAAATTTTGCCATTTGCAACAATGCGGATGGAATTGGAGGGTATTGTGATAAGTGAAATAAGTCAGACAGATAAAGATGAGTACTGTATGATCTCACTTATATATGGAATCTAAAAAATATAACTAGTGAATATAACAAAAAAAAGCAGATTCACAGATATAGAGAATAAACTAGTGGTTATCAGTGAGGAAAGGGAAAGGAGGACAGGCAACGTAGGAGTAGGGGATTAAGAGGCACAAACTATTAGGTATAAAATAAGCCACAAGGACATATATAATACAACATAGGGAATATAGCCAATATTTTATAATAACTATAAATGGAGAATAATCTGTAAAAATTGTGAATCACTGTATTGTACATCTGTAACATATAATGGATCAACTATATCTCAATTTAAAAAAAGAATGAAAAAACTGGGCTGTTTGTTGTTTTGTTGTTGAGTTTTAAGTGTTTTAGGTGTATTCTGGATATTAATCCCCTCTCAAATATGTGATTTATAAATATTTTCTCCCATTCCATGGGCTGCTTCTCACTCTGTTGATAGTGTCCTTATCTGAAACTTTGGCAGAACTGGGTGATAATTAGAACCAGAGTTTGGATCATGAACTCAAAGTTTTTGGATTCAAAATCTGGCTATTTGATATTGGGAAAGCTAATTAACCTCTTTGAGCTTGCCTTACTTTTTTAATCTAGAAAAATGGGAATGACACTTATAATAGCACCTAGCTTGCTATTAAATTGGCCAGAAAGTTCATTTGAGTTTTTCTGTAAAAACCTGACTGAACATTCTGGCCAACCTAATATAATGAGGAATAAATGAGATCACATCTAAAATCTCACCACAGAATCTAGCCTAGATTAACTGCTCAATAAGTGGTAACCTTTATTAGTATTGGGCATAATAAGGAACCAGGATGATGTAATTGAAATCTGATATTAGTTATTATCAAATGGGTGAATAGGCCAACAATATTAAATAACCATACTGAACACAGTAATATTACATAATACTTATTAACACTGGTGTAGCAAGTTGCAGTTTATAAAGCATTTCAACATGCATCGTTCATTCAACATGTCTTTGCTGGAAACATAATGATGAATAAGTCACAATCCTGCAGAGCTGAATCAGAGAAAACAAGGCAAAAGTTCATTTCAATCAGGGCCATGAGTGCTAAGGAGTCAGAAACATGGGATGCTGGGGAGCACAGAGGAGGAGCAGGTCAGACTGGGAGAGGACTTTCCAGGTGAGTGGAATGGATACTGGATTCCACAGGACTTTACAAGGTTGGGGGGGTACAGGGTGCTGGAGTGGGCTGAGTGTTCTAGCTAGAGGCAAAAGCTATGCAAAAGCTGGAGGTGAGAGAGGCTGGCTCATTGGGGGAACAGCTACTAGTTTATTGTGGCTGGATCCTGGAACTTAAGAGAGAGGAGCAGTGTGAGATAAGCCTGGAGGGGTAGACAGGTGCCAGAAAATGAAGGGCCTTGTAGACCAGGGCCAGGGTTTTGGTCTTATCCTGAGAGTAATAAGAAGCTATTGAAGGGTTTTAAGCAGATTCGCCATGTAACTGGCTTTGACTTTTAGAAAGATCTCTTTGGCTGCAGTGTGTAGAGTGGAATGTAAAGGACACAGCCTGGGGCAGACCAGGTAGAAAGATGAACTAAAGAAGGAACCATGAGGGCAGAGAGAAGTGGGGGATTCAAGAGACATTTAGGATAATATGGAGTAGATGTGGGGACTGATTGGATGATCTCAATTGACTGGGAATAACTCTGGTATTAGCATCATTCCTTCATTTGAGATGAGCAGGAGAGGCTGAAGAAGGTGAAATAATTTGTACGAGGTCCCAGAGCCAGAATCTTATCAGGACTCTGACTTTCCACCCTGACATCTCCTGATCACTCCTCCCAAATATGCTTAGACGAGTCCCTAGATCTTTATGTGTAAATCCCCTTGCAGGAACTCAGGTCCTGTTTCCCCATTGACTGCTTTGCAGCAGAAAATCCTCTCAGAGGCACTTTATCTGAGTATTTCATTGGTTGTCAGTGTCCTAAGGCTTCACACCTCTGAGCTTCAAGAATTTTCTTTTCCTTCCATTCCACTTAGTATTTAAACCTCAGCCTGGAAGCAAACCCTGACCAAATCCCAGGGAGGCTCAGATGAAGAGTCCTGGACTCAGAAAGAGTGAGCCCAAGTCCTAGGCTTAGCCACAAATTAGCTATGGGATAGAATAAGTCACTTTCTTTCTACAAATGCCTATCTGAAAACCCAGGGGAAGAGAACAAGCAAATGCATAGTCACTCAGATTCAATAACTTTGGAATCTCTTAAAATAAATATTCCTTTAAATTGTGAAAAACCACTCTGTCATGAATGTTGGGTCAAGTGGGTTTCTGACCCCATAAAATGCTCATAGATATTAGGGGTTTGCCCTGAAACCCAACTGTTCGCTCAGCAGGGCGTATGTCCCTGCTCTGTAGTTGCTGAGCACGGTGTTATCAGACTTAAACTGCCAACCAAGATGTATGGGAGTGTTTGGTTCTCTCTCAGACACTTGTACTGGCTAAGACTTTATTTATTTATTTATTTGTTGGTTGGAGGAAGTGCAATTCTCTGTTATAAAACCAGCAGGAAGAGGGAAAATGAAGAAGGTGAATTTACAGTTTATGGAAAAAACCCACCCTGCACAATGCTTATCCTGAGGCATGGAGGAGACAGGGAAGGAGCAGTGTCTATGAATGGCAGGACTCTCTGCACCCAGACGGTGAGATGACACAATTATTCTGCTTCAAACCCCACAAGCTAGGGGAGCCTGTGAGTGAAAAGGGGCCATTGAAAGTGCCAACTCGGCCAGGACCAGGGCCCGGCAGGGCCGAACTTCTGCTCGGCAGGAAGGATGGAGCCGACACTCCACCCGACTCCCAGGGGTGGGGGTGGGCTCCAGGTCACAGGCCTGGGCAGTGAGCCCCTTGAGATGTGCTGGCCAGGTCGAGTCCAGAGACCCCCGCAGGCCTGCTGGTTCCCTGCCCTCCAGCGGCTGCCGTCAACAGAGGAGGGCCTGGGCCTCAGCTCCCTGTGCTCTTTACCCAGGGCTTCCGTCTCCCCTAGGGAGATGGCACCCCTGTGTGGCTGCTTCTCTTCGGTGAGCACCCACAGCCCAGTCTGGCCATGACACATGGTCTAGGAGGCCAACGACAGCACAAGTCACTCCCTGTGGGGGTGGGGGCTGGGGCCTCACCTGGGGCGCAGGCCCTCGTTGTACCCACCACCACAGCAGCACGAGATCACACCTGGCCACAGGTGCGGAAGCCTCCTGGGAGGCCTTGCAGAGGAGCCAAAGCGAGATGGGAAGAGGGCGGGAAGACCCTCCGGAGACAGTCAGGCCTGGGCAGGGAGAAGAGAAGCGCCACTGACGGTGAGATGGATTCCAAAGCCCCATGACTCAGTCAACAGACACCCACCTGGGCAGACCCCGAGGGAGGGGGGTCGCAAACTTGAAGAAGGTCTGGACCGTCCCCCTAAAGGGCCTGTGCTTTTCCAGGGGACCCAAACAGTGTCCACACATCTCAGTGCAACCAGGAGAGCCTGTGGGGGCCTCAGGGGGAGCAGATAAAGAAGAGAAGGCTTCCTGGAGGGGTGAGTTTGGGGCCGGGCTGTAAAGGAGAGCTCGGGACTGGTCTTCAGGGAGTGTAACCTGCCATGCCCGCCAGGAAGTGGAGACCTCTTCCAGCTCTTGTGGCCCTGGGTCCTTTCCCCGTTTCTCCTCTCCCGACACTGATGTTGGATCTGCAAAGGGAAAGGATGTGGCTACTTCTGTTGACCAACGGGGAGTGGGGCAGGGAAAGCGAACACCTTCCCTTAAGGAAATCTGTCATCGATGTCCAGGTGTCTTCCCCCCTAGACCATAAATCAAGGCACGTCACAAATCCTGGACATCTGTCAATCCCCAGCCCCCAGCACAACTCTCAGTATATAGTAAGTGCTCAGTATATGCTCAGTGAATGGCTGAATAGCTAGGGTCTGGAACATTTGTCCTGTAACTTTAAGTGGACAAGCCAGCTTTTCCTGACCTGAGAAGACACTTGTTTTCCTATAATAACATCCCCTTCCTTCCCCCACCCCAAGACTCAGGCTTTTATTATAGCCAAGGAGACTCTGAGACCTCACGTGCACTTTAACACACACCCTGCGGAGACAACATCCTGCCTTTCCGGCCTCTCTCAGTCAGGGCATGCTACCATCTTTCGAAACTCAAGTACTCCATCCTCTTGGAAGACTTCCCTGAGAAAAGCCTTCACACAGTGACCCCTCCTGCCTCTCCTGGATGCACAGTTGAGTGAGTCATTCATTATGTTACAGGTAAATGTGTTTGAGTCATAAAGATGTTTCATGTGTGGCCTTTTCTCCCAAAGAAATGGTGAGCTTCTTGTTTCCAGAGATGGTAGCCCCTGCTTTTCTGTGCCCAGGAATGGCTCTCAAAATATAATGCACACAGGTGTGCATAAGTACTTGCTGATTGAAGGGAAGGCAGAGAGCTGATCGGACATTTTAGGGATCCACAAGGCCCAGATATTCACTTGGACTGGGTAACTAACCTTCAGCTCTCAAGTTGCCCTAAAAGTTGCAGAGGTGAGAAACAATCCTGTTTCAACTTCAGATTGAAAGATCAGGAAATCCTGGTTGTAGACCTGACTCTGTCACTAACTAGTATGAACTTTGGTAAGCCAGTTAGCTGCTTTTGGCCTCAGTTTCCTCAATTAAAAAATAGGGAGACTGCTACATCTAGCTAAGACAGCATGGTAGAATTAGTACGTACCCTCCCACATGAAACAACTGAAAGAAAAAAATCCAGACAGTATGAAGCAACAATTTTCAAGACACTATATATAAGGAACCAAGAACAGTGATCCTAAAGAGATGAGCCTTATGAGTGACCAGCTTATTTTTAAAACAACTTTATTGAGATATAATTCATATTCAGAAACATTATAATTAATTATAATTCACATTCATCCATTTCAGTTATACAATTCAATGGTTTTTAGTCTATTCACCAACTTGTGTGATCATCACTAATGTTAGAACATTTTCACCTCAGAAAGAAATCTCATAGCCTTTAGTTTTCTATTTCCTATTCCCTCCAGCCCTAAGCAACTACCAATCTACTTTCCATCTATCAATTTCCTTATTCTGGACATTTCAAATAAATGGAATCATATAACATGTGGTCTTTTGTAACTGGCTTCTTCGACTCAGTATATTTTCCAAGATGCATCCATGTGGTAGCCTGTATCAGTAAGCATTTTTTTTCTTTTATGGCCAAACAATATTCTATCATATGGATATAGCACATTATACTTATACATTCATCAGTTGATGGACATTTGGGTTGTTAGGGGCTTCCCAGGTGGCGCCAGTAGTAAAGAATCCACCTGCCAATGCAGGAGACACAAGAGACACAGGTTCAATCTCTGGGTCAGTAGGATCCCCTGGAGCACGATATGGCAACCCACTCCAGTGTTCTTGCCTGGAACATTCCATGGACAGAGGAGCCTGGCAGGCTACAGTCCATGGGGTCACAAAGAGTCAGAGAGGACTGAACTATTGAGCACACACACACACACACACACACATCTACCTTTTGGTTATTATGAATAATATGCCCACAAGTTTTTTTGTGGGCATATATTTTCCTTTCTCTTGGAAGGAAGATATTCTTCAATTCTTAGAATTGTTGGATTTTTTTTTAAATTGAAGGATAACTGCTTTACAGAATTGTGTTGGTTTCTGCCAAACATCAACATGAATCAGCCATAGGTATTCATATATCCCCTCCCTGTTCTTTGTTTTCAAGATTCCTTTGACTACTCTGGGTCATGTGCAATCCTTGTGATGGACAGGGAGGCCTGCCATGCTGCAGTGCATGGGGTTGCAAAGAATAGGACATGACTGAGTGACTGAACTGAACTGAACTGCCATTTTCCAAAGAGAAGCCAGCTGAGATTCTTATACAGATTGCATCAAATCCATAGATCAATTTGGAAAGAACTGCCATCTGAATAATATTGTCTTCCAGTCCATGAGCATAGAATGTGTTCCCAAATAATTTCTTTCAATAGTGTCTTGTAATTTTCAGAGTATAAGTTGTATATTCCTTCTCTTAGCTTTATTCCTAAATATTTTATTATTTTTGATGCTACTGTAAATTAAACTGTTTTTGTAATCTTCTTGGATTGTTCATTGTAAGTATACAGACACACAATTGATTATTGTATATTGATCCTGTATTCTGCAATCATGCTGAACGTTTTAACTAGTTATAATAGGTATTTTGTTTTCTTTGAAGATTCCTTGAGAGTTTCTACATATAAGATCATGTCATCTGCAAATAGAGATACTGTTACTTTTCCATTTCCAATGTGGCTGCCTTTTATTTCTTTTTTCCCACCTACTTTCCCTGGATAGAACTCCATTAAATTGTTGAGCTGCAGACATCATTTTGTTTCTAAGTGTAAGGGTATAAAGCACCTATACTTTCACCATTAAGTAGATTTGCTGTGGGTCACAGAAGTCCTTTGTCAAGGTGAGGAAGTTCTTTTCTATTTCTAGTTTGTTGAGTGTTTCTATCATAAAAGGTTATTGGATTTTGTCAAATTCTTTTTTTTGCATCTATTGAGATGATCATGTGATTCTGTTTTTTATTCAATCATTTCAATATACTACATTAACTCATTTTCAGATATTAAACCAACTGTATATTTGTAGGATAAATCCCACTTTTCATAGTGCATAATTCTTTTTATATGTTGTCAGATTCAGTTTGCTAGCATTTTGTTGAGGATTTTTGCTCCTATAGTCTTAAAGATAATAATCTATAATTTTCTTTCCTTGTGATGTCTTTGGTTTTGGTATAATGGTAATACTGTAACTCCAAATATTCACTGGAAGAACTAATACTGAAGCTGAAGCACCAATACTTTGGCCACCTGATGCAAAGAGCCAACTCAGTGGAAAAGACCCTGATGCTGGGAAAGATTGAAGGCAGGAGGAGAAGTGGACAAGAGAGGATGAGATGGTTGGATGGCATTACCAACTCAATGGACATGAGTTTGAGCAAACTCTGAGAGATGAAGAACAGTGAAGCCTGGCAAGCTGCAGTCCTCAGGGTTGCAAAGAGTTGGATACGACTGAGTGACTGAATGACATATAATATATATATATATATTTACACACACAGAGTAATGTGTGTGTGTATATATATATATAGTAATTGTTTTACATGTTCTTAATTATAAAAGTAATTGTATTACATGTATATACTATATATATACATATATATAGTATATACATGCTATCTATATAGTAATGTGTGTATATATATGCATATATATATATATATATAAAATGTGTGTACAGGCATACATAGAAATGATAGATACAAATGTAACATATATATAAACACATGTTTGGGTATGTTAAGATTTTCCCTGGTGGCTCAGATGGCAAAGAGTCTTCCTGCAATGCAGGAAACCTAAGTTCAATCCCTGGGTCAGGAAGATACCCTGGAGAAGGAAATGGCAACTCACTCTAGTATTCTTGCCTGGAAAATCCCATGAACAGAGGAGCCTGGCAGGCTACACCCCATGGGGTCACAAAGAGTCAGACACAACTGAATGACTAACGCACATGAGGATGATAGCACACTTAGGATAGTGGTTATCTCTTGGAAGGTGTATTAGTTAGCATGTAGTATAACCAACTACTTCCCAAACTTAGCTGCTTAAAACACACTTTCAGGAATCCAGACACAGCTTAGCTAGGTCATCTGCTTCAGGGCCTCTCAACAGCCTACAATCAAGGCACTGGCCAGGGATGCTGCTTCATCTGAAGGCTCTACTTACTGGGAAGGATCTGCTTCCAAGTTCAGTCACATGTTTGTTCACAGGATTCCATTTTTTATAGACTGTTAGACAAAGGATTCAGTTCCTCATAAGCTGTTGGTCGGAGGCCTCCTTGAGTCTTTGGCATGTGGGTCTTCCCATACAGCACGTGGCAATATGGCAACAAGCTTCATTAAAGTAAGAGGGCAAAAGAGAGTGCCAGTGGGATGGAAGTCACAGTCTTCTGTAACCTATTCACAGAAGTGCCATCTCATCATTTTGCCATATTCTCTACGTTAGAATCAAGTCACTAAGTCCAACATAATTAGAGATTTCTCTAAAGAAAACATACAAATGGCCAAGAGGCACATGAAAAGATGCTCAACATTGCTAATTATTAGAGAAATGCATATCAAAACTACAATGAGGTAGCACCTCACACTGGTCAGAATGGCTATTATCAAAAAGACTATAAATAATAAGTGCTAGAGAGGGTATAGAGAAAGGGAAACCCTTCTACATTGTAGGAATGTAAACTGGTACAGCCACTATGGAAAATATTCTGGAGGTTCCTTTAAAAACTAAAAATAGAACTACCATATCCAGCAATCCCACTCATGGGCATATGTCTGGAAAAGATGAAGACTAATTAAAAAAGATACATGCACCTCAATGTTCATAGCAGCACCATTTACGATAGTAAAGACAAGGACACCTTAGTATTCATTGACAGGTGAACAGGTAAAGAAGATGTGGTATATATGTGTATACACACACATCTGTATAATGGAATATAACTCAACCATAAGAAAAATGAAACACTTCCATTTGCATATCATACTAAATGAAATAAGTCAGGCAGAGAAAAACAAATACATAATATCATTTATATGTGGAATGTAAAAAAAAATACAAATCAACTTATTTACAGAACAGAAACAGACTCAAAGACATAGAAAACAAACTTATCGTTACCAAAGGGGAAAGAGTAGGGGGATGGATAAATTAGGAGTATGAATTAATAGATGCACATCAATATACATAAAATAAACAACAGGATTTGCTGTATAGCATAGGGAACTATATTAAATATCTTGTAATAACCTATAATGAAAAAGAATCTGAAGCTGTACACCTGAAACTAATATTATTGATCAACTATAATTAAATAAATAGATTAAAAAATAAATGAAAGCAGTATAGCTTTCCTGGTGGCTCAGTGGTAAAGAATCCATCTGCCAATGTGCAGGAGACAAGGGTTCGATCCCTGATCTGGGAACATCCCACATACCGCAGAGCATTTAAGTCTATTGTTGCAACTATGCTCTAGAGCCTGGGAGCTGCAACTACTGAGCCCATGTGCCACAGCTACTGAAGCCCGAGTGCCCTAGAGCCTGTGCTATGCAATAAGAGAAGCCCCTACTCACTGCAATTAGAGAAAGCCCTGGCAGCAACAAAGACCCAGCACAGGCAAAAATAAATAAGATAAATAAAAAAGAAGTGCACCAAGAATTATAGCAGCCATAGTTGGTGAAAAATTCATTTTCACAACCCTTAGGAAGTTCCAGGTAAGGTTGGAAACTCTTGGCATCATTTGTATCCAATAAGAGTGTTAATCATACACATGGTCAGAATGCAGATTTTCTGGCCAACATCAATACACTTTATGATTGCTCTACTCATGAGCCACAGAGCAGAATAAAATCCTTCACTTTAGGACCAACTGTTAATAGCCTTTGGAGGAAAATGAAAATGACAGCTGTGTGCTCATTCTGTACAACTTGGAATGGTATGTTGCCCATTCTCCAAATAGTAATTACAAACTTAAAGCAGGAAATTCAGTTCAACCAAGCAAATCTGGAACAAATGCCAAGTATAGCATGCGGCTCCAGTTACGACTGCCATCTTCTCTCTTCCTTTCTTAAGAAAACACATCTGTGGCTCCATCACAGTTCTCTTAAGAATTGGTATGGGAATCTCACCTTTCTCTCTTGTGAAAGAGAAACCTTTCAGCACATACCCCACCCATTGGTTGCCCCTTGGGCCCAGAAGCACAGAACATGCCATTTTGGAAAGGTTGCAGGCCCATGCTCTTTCTCTTTGCAATTACTTTAATTCCCCCAAATAATCCTTTGACTTTTCAATTCTCAGAAGAGAAACTGAAAATATGAGGAGAGGGCAGAAACATCTAACCACATTGTCTCTTACTATGCTTACGACCTCAAGCCCGTTTCCTCACAAAGTGAAGCTTTTGCAGAATTCATAAATGAGGGCCTTAAACAGGCTCTGAGAGAGTTTTAAAGCACTTCTTAAAATTCCCAGAAATAGGATTTACCAAATGTTCAAAAATAATTATGATGAATCACAATCGTGAAGAAACAGTTTTCCATCTTTATTACAAAGTTATTTTTAAAGTGTTTCTTCATGAATCATACAAAATAACTGATTGCAACACAAATTGTCATCTTCATAACTATTTCTGAGAGGAGGGAACTCTGGTTTTAAAAAAGGCAACCAATATTTTAATTGAAAAAACTAATTTCTGCAACATAAAAATGATAGAGTAATGAAACAATGCACTCCTCAAGTGTAAATTATCTCATTATTTAATGTTACTATTCTTAAATTTTGATGTAATTCTAATCCAGAGTAAATCACTAAACTCTCTTGGTAAAAAGGCAAATTCTTCCAGATTATTCAATTCTTTCAGGATCAGAGCAATGCTGTGTGTCAGTTTTTGAAACTGAAACTGTTTTTTTTTTTAAAAAAACAGAGAGACATATTGATGATAGAGTCTGAATTCTCTGTTCAGACAGGTTTCTATTTGGAGTGAAGGGACGAGTACTAAATACTTTTACAGGGATTGACACTGCAAACCATTCTTTTTTTTTTTTAAAGGGGGGAAGTATTTTAGTAAAAAGTGTGATCTCTCAGGTCCTTCTGTTCTCATCACTATGAATATCAAGCATCTGGTCGTACTGACACTCCTATTCTCAGGACTCAATGTTCTGAATGAAGTGGAGGGTGTTCGGTGCTTATAGAACTGTACTGAGATGTTCTCCCTACTAGAGCCCTCTTCGTGTCAGCTGTTCCTCCCATCACGACCATTGGCATTTCTGAGAGCATCCATCAAATTTTATTATGACATAAATTATACATCGTATTTCCTATTAAGACTATGAACTTCCTAAAGGTAGGGATATGCCTTTTAAGTATTCCCTTAAGTGTTTTCTAACACAGTGCCTCAAACATTGTTATGATGATAATAACAACTGATTGTGCCCTTACTACGTGTTGTTGTTCAGCCACTAAGCTGTGTCCAACTCTCTGTGACCCCGTGGACTGCAGCATGGCAGGCTCCTTTGTCCATCACTATCTCCCAGAGTCTACTCAAACTCATGTCCATTGAGTTGATGATACCATCCAACCATCTTATCCTCTGTCACCCCCTTCTCTTGTTCTCTCTTTCCCAGCATCAGGATCTTTTCCAATGAGTCAGTTCTTCGCATCAGGTGGCCAAAGTATTGGAGCTAAAGCTTCAGCCTCACTTCTTCCAATGAATATTCAGGGTTGATTTCCTATAGGATGGACTAGTTTGATTTCCTTGCAGTCCAAGGGACTCTCCAACACTACAATTTGAAAGCATCAATTCTTCAGTGCTCAGCCTTCTTTATGGTCCAACTCTCACATCCATACATAACTACTGGAAAAACCATAGCTTTGACTAGACAGACTTTTGTCATCAAAGTGATGTCTCTGCTTTTTAATATGCTGTCTAGGTCATAGTTTTTCTTTCAAGGAGCAAGTGTCTTTTAATTTTGTGGCTGTAGTCACTATCTGCAGTGATTTGAGAGCCCAAGAAAATAAGCCCTTACTATGTACCAGGTCCTGCATTCTAAGCACTTTATGTGATTAACTCAACTGATTTGTCACAGTGACCCTATGTGGGAGGGATTATCCTGGTTTTACAAATGAGGAAACAACAGGTTGAGTAACTTGTCCAGGACTACACAGATAACTTAGGCACAGACTCAGGATTAAAACCCAAGCAGTCCAGCTCCAGAGTTATGCACTTAACCTCTAAATAGCACACCTAGAGTAGATGTTCAATAATTTTCAAGAGAAATATTTGAGTTTTACTCTAAACATATTTTCAACTTAAACATATAAATGAACATAGTCTTTCAAAGATACTGCCCTGGGAAGCTTCTATTGCTCAGGACCTTTTGTAATTCCTTCTTTGGAATTGTTTTCAAAGCCAGTTTATGAATTGCAGAAGAAAAGTAATCAATACGTTGTGATCACAGATCATTTTAGCTAAAGACAGTGTCATTCAGTATGATGAATACCTTATTTTCCCAACAAATAACAAAGACACATTGATCCAAGCAGGGCTGGCTCTATTCTTGAGGCTTACCTGCCCTTAAAAACCAAACAACCCCAGGATCACACAAAACTGTCCTCAGAGAGAGAAAAGGGGTCTTGGGAGGTGGCCACCATGGGTGGGCTCAGTGCTTAAAGAAGATGAGAGATGGAGGAAAAGTGCTATGGATACTCAAGTTGCATGCCGAGGCAAGAGTTTGAAGGCTCTCTTCTCTGTAATGCTCACTGGCCAGGTGGCCTAACCCTAATTTTGTGAAGCTTTTAAAGAATGCAAGGTAAGGGACACATAATGAGGAAGCTCAGGTGAGGCATGGGATGCTGCCTAAGAAGAACAGGCCTTTCTGGGATTTGAGAGTGAAACCATTGTGAGTCAGAGGACACAACAGGCACTCAGGAGACAGGACTACCTGCTCAGCAAAGGGCACCAAAGGCAAACTTGTTCTGTTTCACAGGTCTGTCTAGAGCTGGGCCCAGTGAGCTCAAAAAGTAAGGGGCAAGAGATGGTAGGATGGAAAATATATTTGCTCATGTACCATTTATTTATCCATTGAGCACATGAGATGTTTAAAGAAATGTGAGAGACAGCTGGAGGAGCTACAGAAAAAAACTAATACAGTTCCTGCCCTCAAGCAGCCTGTGATCCTAAGGGACTCCAAGGCTGTGTAGAACTTCTGTCTTTTTGCTAAGATATAGAACAGTGAGAGATGTCCTTCCCTAGACTTGCCATACCTTCTCTCCAGTACTACCATCCCTGGGGGCAGAAAGTGAGAGCAATCTTCTCTGGAAAGTTCCCTGTCAGTCTTACAACTCTACTTAAGAGGCTGAGAATCAGTGGGGGTTTTGTTGGCTTTTGTTTATTTTGGCCGTACCACACTTCTTGCAAGAAGTTCCCCAACCCAGGATTGAACCCATGCCTTAGGCAGTGAAAGTACACAGTGCTAACCACTGGATCACCAGGGAATTCCCAGAACCTGCGTTTTCAAGCATGGCCTCAGAATCCTTTAGATTTTACAAAGGATACAGGAATAGTCTTTCAAAAGATTTCCCTATGTGTTTCTAGTTCACTGGAAAATTTTAAAAATCTATATTCAATTTTCCAATACCTTACTGTGATAATTTAATTTATGTGTCAACTTGACTGGCCTAAGGGGTGCTCAGATTAAACATCATTTCTGGGTTTGTCTATGAGGGTGTTTCTGATGAGATTAGCATTCGAATTGGTGGACTCAGGAAAATAGACTGCCCTCCCCAATGCCGGCATCATCAAATCTGTTGAGGGCCTGAATAGAACACCAGGTAGAAGGAGGAATTCATCCCTTTTGCTTCCTGTCTGCTTGACTGAGCTGGGACATTGATCTTCTGCCCTTCTACTGAGATTTACAGCACTTGCTTCTCTGGTTCTCAGGCCTTTGGACTTGGACTGGAATCCATCCATTCTCTAGGAATTACACCACTGGCTTTCCTGGGCCTCCAGTTTGCAGACAGCAGATCTTGTGACTTCTTACTTCCATAATATTGTGAACCAATTTCTCATTATATTATATTATACACACACATATCTATCTATCTTATTGGTTCTATTTTTCTGGAGTACCTTGACTAATACATTTGCCTATTATATAAGGTAGTGTTATTCAAACTTTTTTTCTTACTAGGAGTTGAATTCATTTTGTAAAAACATTTCACAGAGAATATCCACACATAAAACACAAAACAGAACAACTCTGACTAAGGTAGGGTAAGGTCTAAAGCCTCTACTTCTCAGCTCTTTCATCCATTACCGATAATAACTCTCAGCAAGCTAGGAATACAAAGGAACTTCATTAACCTGATAAAGAGCATCTATGAAGAACTTATATCTAACATCATACTTAATGTTGAAAGACTGAGTTCTTCCCCTATAAGAAGATGAGTAATAAATCAAGATGTCCATTATCACTGTTTATATTAGCACTGACTAGAGGTTCTGGTCAAAGAATTTGGGCAAGAAAAGAAGTGCAAGACTTGTATACTGAAAACAATAAAGCTTTGCTGGGAGAAACTAAAGAAAATCTAAAAAGTGATTTATACCTTATTCGTGGGTCAGAAGACTCAACATTGTTGAGACAACAATTCTTCCCATATTGATTTACAGATTTAATACAATCTCTTTCAAATTCCCAATAGGAACTTTTATAGAAAATGACAAGTTGATATGAAAATTCATATGTAAATGCAAATGACTGAGAACTGTCAAAGCAACTTTGAGGAAAGAACACATTCAGATGGTTAACACTACCTGATTTTAAGGTGCATTACAGGGACTTCCCAGAGTTTACTCAGACTCATGTCCATTGAGTCAACGATACCATCCAACCATCTCATGTCACCCCCTTTTCTTCCTGCTTCAATCTTTCTTTTGTGGACATCCATAGGCAAAGGTATTGAATATAATAATAAACCTAGATGTAAATCTCATATGTTATATATAAATTGACTCAAACTGGATCACAGATTTAAATATATAAAATTTTAGAAGGAAACATAGCAGAAAATATTCATGACCTAGGGTTAGGTGAAGACTTCTTACACATGACACTAAAAGCACAATACATAAAAGAAAAAAAAAATCAATAAATTGAACTTCCTTAAATTGAAAAACTTTTGCTCTGTGAAAGACCCTGTTAGGAAGATAAAAAGACAAGCTAGGACTGGGAAAATATATTTGTAAATCACATCTCTAGCAAAGGATTTGTCTACAGAATATGTCAAGGACTCTTAAAACTCAACTGTGCATTCCCAAGAAATTGCAAAAAAAAGAAAAGAAAATACTACAGAGAGGTTGCATGTACTGATCGATCATCTAGCATCCCTCATCAGTGATATTTTCCATAGTTAGAGTCATTGTCAAAACAAGACAATTAATTGGCACAATACAACTCAAGAGGCACAGTTATTTCCTAATAAAAATTACAAATTGATACTCAATTAAATTATTAGAAAACTTTGACATATGTTTGGAGCAACTTGATTTGGTGAATCTATATTTTCAACTGTAAATTTTATGAAATCTAAGTATAGATCAAATATTCCTGGTGAAATTTATCTTCCACATTGAAATGTGCTGTAAGTATAAAAGACACACCAGATTTCAAAGTCTTCATATAAAAATATCTCATTAATAATTTTTACAGTGATCATATACTGAAATGAAAGCAGATCAGATTGATATACATGATACATCATTAAAGTTAATTTCAGCATTTTAAAAAACTTTTTTTAACATGGCTACTAGAAAATTAAAAATTAGTATTCACATATTTCTATTGGATAGTCTTTCTCTAAGGTATCACAAAGGTAAAAACTGCAGGGAGCAGCTATCACCCCGGAGCTTCGAGGGTGTGGGAAGAGAAGAGTTTGTAATTACTAAAACTTGGGAGAGGGGCTCCCGGGAGCTAAACCTCAGGCTTCTGAAAATGGGGTACTTGCCAACTGGTGTCAAGACATCTGAGTTTGGAGGAAGGTGCCTTTGTTGCTGGAATCCAGACTTCTGAAGAGGGGGAACAGATTGTTGGTAGGGTCTCTGAGCAGACATGATGAGGCAGATTCTTCCAGGTGGTGGAAAAACTGCAACCAGATTCAGCTGACACTATAGGAAGGCACTGCTGTTTTCAGGGTGAACACACAAGGCTGCAGTGATACAGGAACCACAAACAGACAGGAAAACCCACGGGAAAGCAAACAGGCAGGAAGTCTCTACCTTCTCCAGCTTTGTGCTCTCCTTCTACTGCCCCTTATTGGCAGAACCTAACAAAGTTATGGTTTTTCCAATAGTCAAGAAAGGATATGAGAGTTGGACCATAAAGAAGACTGAGCGCTGAAGAATTGATGCTTTTGAACTGTGGTGTTGGAGAAGACTCTTGAGAGTCCCTTGGACTGCAGGGAGATCCAACCAGTCCATCCTAAAGGGAACCAGTCCTGAATAGTCATTGGAAGGACTGATGCTCAAGCTGAAGCTCCAATACTTTGGCCACTTGATGTGAAGAGCTGACTCATTGGAAAAGACTCTGATGCTGGGAAAGACTGAGGGCAGAAGAAGGGGTCAACAGAGGATGAGATGATTGGATGGCATCATTGACTTAATGGGCATGAATTTAAACATGTTAATTATCACATGTGAAATCAATCGCCAGCCCAGGTTTGATGCTCAGGGCTGGTGCACCAAGATGACCCAGGGGGAGGGAATCAAGAGGGAGGAGGGAGGGGGGTTCTGGGGGGGAACATATGTAAACCCATGGCGGTTTCATGTCAATGTATGGCAAAACCAACACAATAAAGTAAAGAAAATTAAAAAAATAATAAATAAACAAACTCCAGGAGATAGTGATGGACAAGGAAGCCTGGCGTGCTGCAGTCCATGAGATCTCAGGGTCAGACACAACTGAGCAACTGAACAACAACAACATAGAGTTGGCCAACAAAGCAGAAATGTGGTTTGCAGTGCCTTACTGCTGGCATCACAAGGCAGAGTTTGGAGTTAAGAACTTAGTAACTACGACAGTACAACTTCAACAAAGTCACTTAGCTAGCCTCCAAATATCTGTATTGTCCTTCCATCATTCCTGAGATGTGACTGGGAAGTGGTTTCACAGACAAGAACTACCATTTCTCAGTTCCCTTTGCATCTAGGTGGGGCCTTCCTGACAAGTCCTTGCCAATAGAATGCTGGTGGAAGGGGTGTGGGTGACATTCAGGACAATCTAAAAGGCTCATCTGCCTTCTCTACTCTGTCTGTTTTTCCCATCTATTGGCTGGTTGTCAGCATCTAGGGTGACCTTGGATGCTGTATGTTGAAATGACAAAGTTAATGTTACCTTAATGGATACATAATTCTGCAGACACTCTACCTTGGCCCTTAGGTAAAAATGGGCATAGTATCCCTAGTTGCCATGAGGTCACCAAGGAGGCATTTTTTTATTTTTAATTGGGGCATAATTGCTTTACAATGTTGTGTTACTTTCTGCTATACAACACCGTGAATCATCTATAAGTATACATATATCCCCTCCCTCTTCAGCCTCCCTCCTACCCACCCCCCATCCCACCCTTCTAGGTCATCACAGACACTGAGCTGAGCTTGCCAAGGAGGTTTTTAAATCCACCAGCAGGGAATTCACAAATGCTTATCAAAACTCTACTCCCATATATATCCATTTTCCATATAAGAAGAAATATTTCTTTTACCTTTTGAACTTAAAGATTATTTAGCTGGGAAAATGGATATTCTCAAGAGTTTTAGAGCATTTATTCATGTATTCTAAATTGGAGAGTACTTAGCATTGATAATGCTTCTGGTATAATATTGTAATTATGTTATAACAGCATACTATTAAACTTGTTAGAAAATCTGAGTAATTTTATGTAAAATACACATTCAGGAGGAGAGGATGAAGGTGAACTCTAGCACCTCTCTTTACCACAACAAAAGTGTTTTGTTTTTTAAATGATTCATATGCCAAATTATTAACAAGGGGTCATCTTCAGTCTCTGATTAAAGTCATATGTTAACATGGACTTGAACTTCCACCAACCCCTTCATTTAACACAGGTTAAGGTGCGATTTTTCTATGGGAATGGCCCTTGGGCACCAGTGTTATGGTGCACCAATGTTGTTGTGGCTCAGGCCCTAAGTTGTGTCCTACTCTTTGTGACCCCATGGACTGCAGCACACCAGGCCTCCCTGTCCATCACCAACTCCCGGAGCTTACTCAGACTCATGTCCATTGGGTCGGTGATGCCATCCTACCATGTAATTCTGTCGTCCCCCTCTCCCACCTTCAATCTTTCTCAGCATCAGCATCTTTTCCATTGAGTCAGCTCTTCACATCAGGTGGCCAATGTATTGGAGCTTCAGCTTCAGCATCAGTCCTTCCAATGAATATTCAGGGTTGATTTCCTTTAGGATTGACTTGTTGGATCTTGCTGTCCAAAGGACTCTCAAGCGTCTTCTCCAGCACCACATATTCGAAAGCATCAATTTTTTGGCACTCAAACTTCTTTATGGCCCAACTCTCACATCTGTATATGACTGCAGGAAAAACCATAGCTTTGACTACACAGACCTTTGTCAGCAAAGTGATGTCTCTGATTTTTAATACTTTGTCTAGCTTTCCTTCCAAGGGAGCAAGCATCCTTTAATTTCATGGCTGCAGTCACTGTCTGCAGTGATTGGAGCCCAACAAAACAAAATCTGTCACTGCTTCCAACTTTTCCCCTTCTATTTGCCATGAAGTGATAGGAGTGGATGCCAATGTCATGTACACTATAATCAGAATTCTCTCAGATATGCAGACTAGATTCAAGGAGATGGAGAAGGACTTCCCTGGTGGTGCAGCGGGTGCATGCTCAATCCCTAGATGGGGAGCGAAGATCCCACATGCCTTCCATCCAAAAAACCCAAAGAACATAAAACAGAAGCAATATTGTGCTCTGTGCTCAGTCATGTCTGACTCTTTGCAACCCTATAGACTGTAGTCTGCCAGGCTCCTCTGTCCATGGGGATTCTCCAGGCAAGAATACTGGAGTGGGTTGCCATGCCCTCCGTCAGGGGATCTTCTCAACCCAGGGATTGAACCCAGGTCTTCCACATTGCAGGTAGATCCTTTACTGACTGAGCCACCAAACCACTGGCCTAAACTGGGCTCATTTCAGCAAGACGCTGATCTAGAAACCTTGGGCTAATGTTACAAGTTTCTCAGTATGGTGGAGTCCTCACTGAGGCCACATCAATGAAGCCTGCCTTAGGGCCTTTGGACTTGCTATTGCCATTGCCATGATATACCCACAACTGGCTTATATTTTCACTGACAGTTCCTCTGGACTTTCCCAATCTTTTTTTTTTAGGATAATTTATTTATTTTTACTTTTGGTTGCACTGGGTTTTCACTGCTGTGCTCAGGCTTTCCCTAGTTGTGGTGAGCAGGGGCTGCCCTTCATTGTGGTGCTCAGGAAGACTATAAAAATGGTCCACATTAAAAAAAATCTTAAAAAACAGGAGATAGAGGAAGGAGGATTTTTTGAGCTAGTCAAAGAGAACAGTTGCTTTAAAACCGTCCATGCATTACAAGAGGAAGCCTGGAACCTCCACAACAATGTCATAAGATTGCCCTAAATTCTTTTTTAGATGGTTATAAAGTTTAGAATTTCTACTTTCAGATTTGAAATAGCATGAAGAAACTGGTTAAACATGTTTCTAGAAAGACAATCAGCAACCTCTGATGATATTCATATTGAGTGTTGGCTAAAGAGGTCAGAGAGAATGGAAAGAGGATCTATACCAGTGTCTTCATGGAGTGGCCAGAAGGTCTTCCAGAACTGTACAACTCTGTTTTGGGAGATAATGAAGATGTCTCTGTCTTTCTCCCTCTCACCACTAGTGCCATGGACAGGCCCTCTTGTATAGGCCTGAATTCCCACTCTGTTCATTGATACACTGCAGTGCAGATCTTTTCCACACCAGCTCGCTTTCCTTTCACTTGCTTTCTCTCTGCCAAGACCTCTCTTCAGAAATACTTATTGACTTTTGTAAAGAAAATAAATAAATAATAAAAAAGAAAAAAGAAATACTTACTGATTTAAAGGGATATTGTCTCTCTTTTCAGTGTTATCAACTCCCAGTTCCTTCTTCCAAGTGAGGCTCAAAAGGAGTGATACATAGTTCTTATGTACTAGAAGTCTATGAACCTCTAGTTCTAGAGGTCAGAGTGGATTAAGGCACATAAAAAGATTAAGCTACCTGGATCTGAGATCAGCTGCCAACCTCCAAAATATTGTCCTCATTAATTGTCCACTATTCCTGAAATCCTCACCAATTCTCCCTCTTAAAGGGCCTGCCATAGGAATCCAACTAGGTTTTCAGGCTCTGAAAACAAAGCAGTGAAGTAGTTCACATTTGGCTTTAGCACAGTTCCTGCTCAATAACTGAGGAGTAATTTAACCTCTCTGAACTTTGGTTTTTTTCATTTGTTAAAAAGAATCCATTCTCTTCAGTGTACCTGACACCTATTTCTTAGAGTCTCTGAGCAGCTGGCATTTATTATTCAATAACATGAAAGATGGCAAGGCTGAAAGTGGTCCCTCTTCCTGTGGTATCTACATTTTCATAATAGTATCTCAGTAACTTATATCTGCGGAGAAGGCAATGGCACCCCACTCCAGTACTCTCTCCCATGGACAGAGGAGCCTGGTAGGTTGCAGTCCATGGGGTTGCAAAGAGTCGGACATGACTGAGCAACTTCACTTTCACTCTCATGCACTGGAGAAGGAAATGGCACCCCACTCCAGTGTTCTTTCCTGGAGAATCCCAGGGACAGGAAAGCCTGGTGGGCTGCTGGTGGGTTGTACAGAGTCGGACACTACTGAAGCGACTTAGCAGCAGCAGCAGCAGCAACTCATATCTGATGGATATTTGTAAGTTTCCACTGAGTCCTCCCACCAGCTCTGTGTGATAGTCTGAGTACATATCTATCTCTAATTAACTGTCAAGAAAATGGTCTAAAGTGGGTTTACATGATCTGCCTGCCATTATGGGACAAGCTGGTGGTAGAACCAGAATGAGAGAGCGTATTGCCTCATGTCTGGCCCAGTGCACTTTTCTAGAGATGAACATTTCTGATCTCTGTGTTTCTGGACTCTCCAGGATTTATTTCTGATCATCTGGACAGAAAAAGAGAGAGGAATCCCGGGTTTTGCTCTAAGCATACAACTGCTAGCCTTATCTCTAGTTTATTGCATGCTCTGTGGTCTCTGACTCATGCCCAACACCTTTTCCTCAACTTGGGAAGCCCCTGCCATTAGAAATCTACCAACCCTTAACCATCTGCCCAGAGACCTTCTTCAGGCAGCCTGTCCTGACCAAACCCACACTCCAGGCATTATTTCCTTAGAACTGAAGAATCCAGAATCCTCAATTAGTTGCACATTTTTCGTGTTAATGGGTGAGGTTCTTCTCAAAAAGAGAAAAATGATAGTGTACCAATAGAGATTTAATCAAACTGTAAGATTTTAGCTTATGACCAGGATTAATATTGATGAAATAAAAATTCACATTTAAAGGCAAGTCAAGAAAAGCATAAACATAAAATTTTTCTCTGCCCTCTGACCTCCTCCCTCACATCTAGTGTGAATTATGCACCAACCAGATCTCCCCAGTGGCAGAAATACCTGCTCAACTGTAAAGAACAATGTTCTCCTGGTGTGGGCAAGATCACTTCTTAGGAGACCAACAGTCCTTCTTAATCTTGTAAGGGGTCATGATGACATATTACTCGATAACTCCATTAGGGGATAATATTCCTTCTTAACACTGTAAGGGGTCACAGTGACCCAGTACTTTGTAGGTACACATCTGAGTTATGTAAACCATCGATTCATCTGATGCATAACCCTTTGTTTCAAAAATGGATATAACTGTTCTTTGATCTCTAATGGGCAGAACAGTTCTCAGAGTTCTCTGAGAGAGAGTGTCTCCCAGGTTATAATCCTCAGGTTGGCTTAAAATTTTCCATTCTGTTCATAGGTTGACTACTGAATTTTATCATCAACAATTCAAATCTCTGGGATACTGGGAAGAAAATTTATATAGGAATTTCAGAACCCAAAAGGTCAGAGATCTGATGAGAATGGATAGCTCTGGGGAGTTCTGAATCTCTTGGTCTTTTTCATTTTAATGTTTTAGCTGTATTGGGTTTCCATTGCTGCATGCAGACTTTCTCTAGTTGCTGTAAGGGCCATTCTCTAGTTGTGGTGTGCAGGCTTCTCATTGTGGTGGTTTCTCTTGTTGCAGAACATGGGCTCTAGAGCATGCAGGCTTCACTAGTTGCAGTGCTTGGACTTAGTTGCCCTGCAGCATGTGGGATCTTTCAGGACCAGAGATCAAACCCATGTCCCCTGCTCTGGCAGGCAGATTCTTATCCACTGGACCATCAGGGAAGTCCTGAAGCCTTTGTTCTAAGAAAAGGAAATGAAATGGAGTTTTCTTTTCAGTTTGAAACATGATGAGATAACAAGACTCACTTCAAGGTGATGAGCTATCCTATTTGAGCCTCAGCTACAATAAAACTAATAGTTGCAAGGACCAGAATGATATGCTTGCTCATTATATGACCAGAGAGTTCCAGGGCTATCTATCCTTTGGAGGTAAAACTCATGAGTTCCCTGGCAAAGTGAGATGGCACATCCTGCTTAACTACAGGGGAGCAATTCTGAAGTCGTACATACAAGATATACTTCAGATCTCTATGTCAGTCTACTTATTTCCATAATAGTTCAGTTTAACAAGTATTTCTCAAATTTTTATTTTTCAGGCACTGTGCCAGTAAGAGATATGGAGATAATAACTATTTGCAATAGTCAAGCATTACCAAGAGTTTTTTTTTTAAGCTATGTCAGACTCTGTGCTAGGTGCTTTAGAGATACCATCTCATTTCAATTTTTCCATTGCCAAGTGTGAGGTATTCTTACTCTCACTTTACACATAAGGAAAAGGAAGCATAGAAAGGTTGAGTAATTTGCCTAAGGTTAGACAGCTTAGTCGGAGAAGGCAATGGCAACCCACTCCAGTACTCTTGCCTGGAAAACCCCATGGATGGAGGAGGGAGGTAGGCTTCAGTCCATGGGGTCACTAAGAGTCAGCACGACTGAGCGGTTTCACTTTCACTTTTCACTTTCATGCATTGGAAAAGGAAATGGCAACCCACGCCAGTATTCTTGCCTGGAGAATCCCAGGGACAGGGGAACCTGGTGGGCTGCCATCTATGGGGTCGCACAGAGTCAGACACAACTGAAGTGACTTAACAGCCACAGCAGCAGCAGCAGCAGACAGCTTAGTACAGAGCAGAGGTGGGACTCAACCCCAGGTATGGCTAATTCCAAACTTCATGATCTAACCCTACACCATACTTCAGAGACTATTAAGCTTTAAAGTTCTGATGGCAAAATTGCAGGCACATTCTCAAAGGAAAAACTTCAGACTACTATGCTAAATGCTGAGATAGAGGTATGCATATGGTGCTATGCAAATACAGAGCATCACTTATGGATTTCTATACACACAGACTCTGGAGCCAGACAGCCTGGATTTGAAGTGTGACTTGCCACTCATCAATTACGTGAACTGGGACAAGTTAAACCTTCATCTGCCTCAGTTTCCTTATATAAAAAGAGTGATAATAATAGAAACTAATTCACAGAGTTGTTATGATAGTGAAAAGTGCTTAGAATAGTTCCTGGCATATATAAGTGCCATTCAAATATTAGATGCATGCGTGCATGCTAAGTCGCTTCAGTTGTGTCCGGCTCTGTCCTTAACTCCATCAGGTTCCAGGGAAGACTTCTTGAAAAGGCTGATTTCCTTAACTGAGTCATAGAGGATGAGTGAGAATTAGCCAGGTGAAGGAAAGTGAGAAGGTGGGCTAGGCAGGTGGGGAGAGCATCATGGGTGGGGCTTCACTACCCATGGTAATTCTAGGCTAGAGTGTAAAGTACAGAAAAGAAAGTGGTAGGGGGATGCCTGGCAAGGCCTTCCATGTCACTTGAAGGAGTTTGGACTTGATTTTATAGGCAACAGGGAACCATGAAAGGGAAGGGTTTTATGCAGGGGAACAACATGGATAGATGTCCATGGGAGGATAGATTTATTATACAGCCTGAAATTTACCTTGAAAAAACTCAGCATAGGGACTTCCCTGGTGATCCAGAGGTTAAGACTGCGCTTCCACTGCAGGGGCTGTAGGTTTGATCCCTGGTTGGTGAAATAAGATCCCACATGCCATGCAGCCAAAAAGCAAAACAACAAAAACCTCAGCACAGACAATGCAAGATATACACACACCTATACATATACATGAACATATAGAGAAACTCTAGGGACAGTTACTGTCTGAAGCACCTCAAAGAGGAACACATTCTAGCAGTGCTTAGTTTGCATCTGAAGGACTCTAAATATGAGTTCATGTTCCAGAAGCAGCTACTGGAAAGCTTCAAGCAATCTACCTAAATCTACAGTAGAGGATTTGCTCATTACATATGGGATGGTAGAAATAAACTTTCACTTGTTAAATAAATAGTGTTCCAGATTTATGGACTGTTGCTTTTTTCTGCCCTTGCATCAAAGGGGCCTGAAACACTGGTACTTCCAGAGTGGCATTCTAGGTCTAGAAATCCACTGGGTCCTGGCTCCTGACACTTGATGGATGAGTCTGCTGCCTGATTTGACCAGAAATTTAGCTAAAATGCTACTGCTGGAGAATTGCTAAATGTGCCTCAAGTGAACCTTTCCTGTGTGGGGCTTCCTGGAGCTTACGAGGACAGGTTGCAGGACTATGCCCAACTGCTAATAAATGTATGCTTGGCAGAACTGGGTCGAAGTCCTGTTTTCAGTGGAACATACCACCTGGTATGGAGGCTCTGGGGGATGAAGACTACAACCCACAGATAATTGTAGACATTGGAAACTACTGATATTGACTGAAAAGTACCTGATGGTGGCAGAGGCTAAACTGGCCTAGATCAATTTGCAATAGAATTAAATGAGGGCAAGAATGGAGGCAGGGAGACAAGTTAGGAGGAGGCTGCTGCAAGTGGTTCAATCAATAGATGATGAAGATCTCAACTAGGGCAGTGACAGTAAGAAGAAAAGAGAATGTAGTTTAGAAATATTTCAGAGGTAAAATCTGGAAGTCTTGGTGAGCCATTGGATGGTATGGTCCAGGAAAAATTTATGATAACCTCCAAGTTTCTTTTTTTTTTGGATCATTTTTTAATTTTTTTTTGCTGAATATTATTGAGTGTCTGGTTTTTTTCTCTTTATTATCATTATTATTGAAGGATAATTGCTTTATAATGTTGTGTTGGTTTATGCCTTATAACAAAGTAAACCAGCTATTAGTATACATATATCCCCTCCCTCTTGAGTCTCCCTTCCACCAACCCCTTCCCTCCCCTCTACAGGTTTCTTGTTTGAGTTATTGGTTAGACATTAGTGACATTCACTGATAAAGGGGCAGTATAATAACCAGAGGAAGAGAAAGTCTGGGTGGGGGCAGGGGCAAACATTTTAATTATGCTTTGCATATGCTGAGCTTAACATCCACATGGAGGTATCCAGCAAGCATTTGGATAATATAAGCCTGAAGCTCAAGAGAAAGTGAGGGCTGGAAATATAGATGGGAAGTCATCAGCACACAAGGCCTAGAGAATAGTGGGTGGATCTTCAGCTACCATAACACAAAATTAGTAAATGATGTTTAAAAAGTGTTTGATAAGGAAACAGTAGAATGTAGAAAACAACACAGTGCTACTCAGAAAAGCAAACACTGAATTACCATATGATCCAATAATTCCATTTCTGGATATATATATCCTAAAGAAATGATGGCAGAGGCTCAAACAGATATTATACACTTGAGTTCACAGTAGCACATTCATAATAGCCAAAGATGGAAATATGTCCAGAGTGGCATTCTAGGTCTAGAAATGTCCATCAATGTCCATCAATGAATGAATAAATAAAATATGATGTTGTATGTATATAAAATAGAATATGTTTCAACCTTTAAGAAGCAATGAAACTCTGATATATATTACAACATAGACAACCCTGGAAGACATTTGCTAAGTGAAATAAGTGTGACAACAGAGGACAAATATTGTATGATTCCATTTATATGATGTACCTAGAATAAAATTTATAGTGACACGACCTAGAAGAGTCATTACCAGGGGCTGGGCAGGAAGGGAATGAGAAGTTATTGTTTACCGGATACAGAATTTCAGTTTGAGAGAATGAAAAACTTCTGTAGATGGCTCATGGTGATGACTACCACAATGCAATTGTACTTAATGCCACTGTACACAAATTAATCAAAATGGTAAATCTGTGCAATGTATATTTTACTGGAAGAAAAATAAAGGAATAGTGGGATAATCATATTCTTTTCAATGACTGAGGTAAACACCAAAAAGAATACTTCAAAGAGAGGTTGCTTTTGGGAAGCATGAAAGGGGTGGGCATAGTGTCTTCTGCTTATCACTTTGTATAAGCCTTTGGTATGCTTTTTAAAAAAACAACTATATGCATTGAATAAAAACATTTTAAACTGAAAAAAAGAGTGGCGATCACTCAGGGTGAGGTTGAGAAAGTGGTGGAAGAAGAGATTGTTGTTGCTGTTCAATCGCTAAGTCTTGTCTGATTCTGTGAGACCTCATGGATCCCAGCATGCCAGGCTCCTCTATCCTCCAACATCTCCTGGAGTTTGTCCAAGTTCATGCCCATTGAGTTAGTGATGCCATCCAACCATCTCATCCTCTTGCGTCCCCTTCTCCTCCTGCCTTCAATTTGTCCCAGCATCAGGGTCTTTTCCAGTGAATCAGCTCTTTACATCAGGTGGTCAAAGTATTGGAGCTTCAGCTTCAGCATCAGTCCTTCCAATGAATATTCAGGGTTGATTTCCTTTAGGATTGACTTGATCGCCTTGCATTCCAAGGGACTCTCAAGAGTCTTCTCCAGCACCACAAAAGAAGAGGTACCTTAGGATAAAAGTGGCAAGAAACAAAACCCCACTAAAATAAGGTAGTGAAAACAGAGAGTCATCACAGGGATCCAGGGAGTCACGTGGAAATGTAGTGCAGCCAGCACCACAGCCCCTCATGGAGACTCAGAACTCCCCTGGGTGCCCTCTCCCATGCTTCCTGTCCTCACTCCCATCTCCCTCCTATTCCTCTCACCATGCTTCCCCTCTCCACTCCTCTGTCTGCTCCTCTGCACCCCTCTCTGTCTCAGGATCTCTTCCCTGTTTCTCGGGGAGAGTTGCCTTTATTTCTCACACTGTCTCCTTTGCCCAGAAGTGTCTTCTAGTCACTCATCCACTCACACAATCACAACCATAGGGTCAGCCTCTGAGTTGGTGTGACCCCTCAGCCAAGTTTCCTGCCATCTGCTTCCTTCATCTCATTGCATTCTGGGGGGCAGAGAACCAACTCCCACAGGTATGGTGTCCACCTCCCACTAGAGAGCCATCACTAGACCTATTGACTGTGTGGGGTTTTACCATCCCTTCCTGAGAGATGATGGGTTGGGAAGTACTGTAGTAAAGGAGATGTAAGCTGGGTGTGAACCTAAGATATAACTACTATCGATTAAGATCCTTGAGGGACAGAGGAGTAGAAGAATCCAGAGAAGAAAAGTCAGGAAAAAGAGTTTTAGGCAGACAAATATAGTGTGAAATGCTGCAGAGCAAGATCCCATAAAATAAAGACTTAAAAGGTGCCCATTGAGTTTGGCACTGGGGTGAATGAAAAGGAAGGACTTAGAACATCAAATACAAACCATTCTTTCAAAGGCTTGGCTGACAAGGGAATAGCTGAGGGCAGGGAGACATAGGTTGAAAAGATTTTTGCTTGTTTTTATTCAAACAAAACAGAGGTTTTGTTGCAGTTACAAGTACAGCAGGGTATAAGGAAAGAGCAGAGATTTGTAAAGAGATGGACAGGTGACAAGGTGGGTGTTGAACTGGAGAAGGGAGGAGTTATCCACTGAGACAGGTAGAACAGCGTAAGAATTGCTGTAACATTTTAGAGAAAAACCAAATGAAACTTTTGGCCAATCCAACAGAAAACAAGCAGGCCAAGACCGTACCTAGGGGAATGCCAACACAATACAAACGAGGGTCAACTCCAGATCTGATGGTCCAGGGTGAATGTTTAGTTTGGGTCCAGGTTTCCCTACCATCATATGGCTCTATACCAGTCCTTAACACCTAATTGGCTTTGTTCCCCAGGAGTGCCTAATAATAACTTTTACAAATTATCATTAGAAAGGAACATATGGAGCAATAAAATCATATATCGCATTCCGGAAAGAGGACAGAAATGGGAATCATGACCCACCTTCCCTCTCTGGGTCTCTGTTTCCCCATGGTAAAAGTGAAGGGCTGGGACTTCCTTGGTGGTCCAGAGGTTAATACTCTGAGCTACCACTGCAGGGGGTCAACCCTGGTAGGGCAACTGAGATCCCACATACCGCACACTGAAAGTGAAAGTGAGTTGCTCAGTCGTGTTTGACTCTTTGCAACCCCATGGACTATACTATACAGTCCATGGAATTCTCTAGGCCAGAATTCTGGAGTAGGTAGCCTTTCCCTTTTCCAAGGGATCTTCCCAATCCAAGGATTGAACCCAGGTCTCCTGCATTGCAGGTAGATTCTTTACCAGCTGAGCCACAAGGGAAGCCCAAGAATACTGGAGTAGGTAGCCTATCCCTTCTCCAGAGGATCTTCCTGACCCAGGAATCAAACTGGGGTCTCCTGCATTGCAGACAGTTTCTTTACCAACTGAGCTATGAGGGAAAAGCGGCAACACACACACACACACACACACACACACACACACACACACACACAAGTGAAGGGCTCGTCTCAGTTGTTTCTATGGTTTCTCTGGCTGGAACACTCTGATTCTTTGATTTCTGGCTTATCTCTGCTTTTCTTGTAGCTGTATTAATATTCTCCTACATTCATACAAATGGGGGAAGCTGACCACATTCTTTTACAAGCTAATTATAACAGGGAAAAAATCCAAGGAACCTGAACAATCACAAAAAATGATCAGTGAAAGAAAAGGAGAGTCAAAAGGAAAAAAAAAATGTGATTGGCTTCTTGCTACTAATGTCAGTGCCCAGCTGTGCAACAGTAAGGCTGTGTTCCCTGGAGATCAAATCACTGGCTCAAAAGTGGAAAACAAACCACCGTTTTTCTCTGGTCAAATCAAGATTTTCTATTCCAATATAAAATAAAATTAAAAATAGGTAAAAATAAAGAATAAAAAAAATTAAGACTTATTCCCTATCCCTGCTAACTTTTGAGGAGACAGTGAATATGTTCCTCTCTCTGTAACATCCCTCACAGTTGCATAAGCATTAAGAAGATTTTAACATACATAAAAGAATAGATGCTTAACTAGTATTCTAACTCACCAACTATTCTCACCAAACTTTTAGAACTTTATGGGCCGGGGGAGATTAGACTAGGGACCATATGCCCTGTCCACCTTCTCCCATACTGCCTGCTTGCAACAATTTACCAGTGTCAATGCCTGGGTTCCTCACTCCCATTCTGAAGTTTAAAAATACTTTGAGTGGGATTACAAAGAAAGATCATGCTGCCATTTCTGCAAAAACATGGTACAACTGATTTGCGTGTACATCAGATCCTTTCAGTTCTTTTCCCAGGGTCAAGAATGGGATTATTCAGTCTTGTTTACACCCTATCAACCCTCTTGTGACCAAATGGCTTATATTTGTGTCCAGATGGCCAGGGAGAGAGGTAACAGTAGTGGTCAAGAAATTCACTTGTTCATTTAGATCAGACCCAGGCCCATGAATCAATCACAGGTGCTAGGACCCACATAGGAAGGTAGTTTAGCCAAATATTCCACCACAAGGCCGTGTCATCTGCTCCACCACCCAGGCCACATGTAGACACAGGCTGAGTCCCCCAACTTCAGTACTAAACACCATGGGCAAAGGCTCCAGTCTGGAGAATGGGTCAAGTTCTCAGTTTCTGCTTCAATCTGTGAAGCTGAGTCAGTCCCCTGAGTAGGGCACAGGGGACAGCACACTGCCTTCTGTTTCATGTACCACGGCAGGTAGAGGCAGGAAGATGGGAATGGCTCAGCTGCCAGCCTTTTCAGCAGATGGTATCACCACTATGAGATAATTAGTGCACAGTCCTGCAGTGGGGCTGGGTATAGAGAATGCACAACTGAGATGGAAAATCAGATGAACAGAAATGTAGGGGAGGTTGCTGCCCCAGCTGAAAACGTTAACGCCTCAACATGAAAGGCTCCGACTGCATCAGCTCTAAAGACGCAGAGCTTTTTCCACTGGCATTCGGGTCTCAAACACTTAACTAGCTTCCTGTTGTTGAGTCGCCAAGTCACATCTGACTCTTTGAGACCCCATGGACTGTAGCCCGCCAGGCTCCTCTGTCCATGGGATTTCCCAGGTAAGAAAACTGGGTTGTGATTCTAGTCTCCAGGAGATCTTCCTGACCCAGGAGTTTAACCCACACCTCCTGCATTGGCAGGTGGATTCTTTACCACTGAGTCACCAGGGATGCCCAACTAGCTTGCTAGGTCTACTTTATTTCTGCTCTTTCTCAGAAGGCACTGCCTCTGCGATTCTTTCTTTGCAAAGGTTTGAACTATCTTGCAACTCAGTTCTCCTGCTCCCTGGGCCGCCCCTCAGCACACCTGCCTGGAACCCCAGGTGCCATAGCCAGAAGCCCTTAGGAAGTAGCCTGAGCTTGCCCCAGCACTTCCACCCTCTGTCCATGTGCTGCTTTGCTTATTTAACCAAGGGCTGCCATTGAATGTTACCAACCAAGGTGATAAACTGCGCTTTTGAGTATTCCTTTGGCGTTCTAAACATCCTTTTGATGCACCAAGAGCCACTTATATATACATAAAATAAGCGGCCATCTGTTTTATGAACCATTAGATTGAAAATGCGTCAGCTCAAGTGCAATCTACCAATTCACTGATTGTTGGTCTATGACTAACGAACAGAAATGAGCTGTGTTACTGGCAGACGCACCAACAGTTACTTCATTAGTTGTATGTGTCTGCATGGAGCAAGAGGTTGTAAAGTGACACCTGGTGCAGAAGACCAAGGCCCCAGCTAACCCCAGGCTAAGGAGGCCCTGGCTTCTTAAGTGGGTGTGCAAGGGTCGTCCTACTGACCTCAGTTCGGGGTAAGTCTGACCACCCGAGGCTGACGCCCCTCCCTCACAGCAAATGACTCAGTTTACCCTCCACCTAGAGTCTCCGAAACTTGGCCATCCAGTTGCTTTATTAATACAAGCAGGACTTTCAGAGTGACTTGCATGCCTTTGGGGAGAAGGGGAAAAGACTATAAACACAAAAGAAAGGGAAACTGAATAAAAAAGGAAAGCCCTCCTGCAGTCGGAAGGTGGCTTCCTCCTTGGCACTGGGTAAGTACACTGGAATCATAAACACACTTATTGAATTGGGTTTCAGAGCTTTGACTTCGTGTTGACTTAGTGGGTAGATAAGACAGAAGCAAACACAGCATCTAGCAATCTGACTCCAGAGTGGGGCCTCCAGGGCATGACCTGGCTGTACTGAGGACACAGGCAATGTTTGTTCTTAGCATGTCCCACTGCCTCTTTTGACACATTCCCCCACCCCTTTTCAGCCCACTTTCCTGGGTCCCAGTCTCCTGCTGTTAATGCAAGTTCGTGCACCCAACAGCAAGGCTAAACAAACTGGAAAGGTGGAGTTTGGAGTAGGGAAAGGTTTACTGCAGGTCATGCCAGGAGGCAGGTGGCTCCTGCCCTAAGAAGCCTTGAGCTCTCTGAAGGATTTCTGTAAAACATTTTTAAAAGTCAGGTGGGGCAGGGGGTCGAAAGGTACGTACGTGATCAACTCACACACAATTCTCTAATGGCGAGGGAAGAGGGTGGTGTCACAGGGGTTAACGCTGTCAGTCCTTAGGCTCTGGGAGGCCTGGGTCTACGTGCTCATGGTCATCAAGTAGTTAACATTTTCTATTTGGTGGTGGGGGTTCACATCTGCAAAACAACTCAGGAATTTTGCATCAAATACTATCATCTAGGTACTTCAAAGAGGAGCTAAAGCAGAGGACATGGGGGAAGAGCTCTCCTGGGAAGGCCTCATAAAGTCCTGCTTGTTACACTGCTGCCACTTGGCCTTGCAGAGTCATCTGACCTCACCTCTAACGTAAGCCAAGGTCCCAGCCCTTAGCACTGAGCTCCACTCCAAATCTGGCCTCTGCCTCAGATCAGAAGGTTTTGTTTCAGCCCCTCAGGGCCCAACTTCATAATGGGATATCCTCCTATGTGACATATTTGCATTTTTAAAAGAGAGGTCTTTTGGAACTCCTTAGCCTAAATGAGTGATTCTAATGGTAGAAGTTTCTGGTATGACTAACCTTTAGTAAAGACATTTTGGGTTCCTTGGGAGGGCAGTTCAAGAATTTCTTAAAATGTCACCTTCGGGACTTCCCTGGCAGTCCAGTGGTTGAGACTCCATGATTTCACTGCAGGGGGTGTGGGTGTGATCAGGGGGTGTGGGTGCGATCCATGGGTGGGTGGCTGGGAAATGTTACTTTCTAGACAACTGTACTCATTCTTTTGTGTGAAGCTGGCTCTAGAATCAATAGGAAGGCTCCTGGGAAGGAAGCATATGTCTAGAAGTCCAGTGGCCACTGCTGCCCTGGTGGATTTCTCAAGTGGTGAGAGAAGTGATTTGACAACAGTTCAGGCAGTCAGCAGTGCTCCTTGCTGGTTTTAGAACTCTATGATGCTTGTTTAGAAATTATTATCTACTTCTTGCCTCTCTGCTTTTTTTTTTAATCAGCAGAAACAGATGAAGAACTGGATAAGAAAAACCTTAGTAACTGTCAGTCATTTTACCAAAGGTGATTTCAGTGCACACAGATTATACTATTGCTACACTATTACAAAGCCTGCTTAGAAAACTAATTAATGAAATTGGGGAGTAATTCTTAAGTAAAAAAGGATCTTTAATGAACTACTGATAGATACACCAATGTGATGAATCCTGAAGACATGATGCTGAGAGAAGCCAGTTTTAAAGTTCTCTACTGCATGATTCCATTTCTATGACTTTCTCAAACTACAGTGATGGAAAACACATCAATGGTTGCGAGGGTTTGGGGGAGTGTAACTACAAAGGGGCAGCATGAGGGAGTTTGGGGGGAATCCAAAATAGGGTTTCCCTGGTGGTTCAGATAGTAAAGAATCTGCCTGTAATGCAGGAGACCCAGGTTTGATCCTCGGGTCGGGAAGATCCCATGGAAAAGTGAATGGTTACCCACTCCAGTATTCTTGCCTCAGAACCTAAAAGCTTAAGGAAGGTCAATATTTTAAACTTGGCCAATTTAGTAATTTAGATATTAAATCATAAAGCCAAAACAAACTTCCAAATGATCTCTTTGGCAGACAAAAAATTTGTGAGGACATTTTTTTTTTTTAAAAAGCCAACGGCGACAAAGTTAAATTTGAGTCACTAAAGAAAAAAAAACTAATCTTAAGGGGAAATGTGCTTTCCCCATTGTTTGTTTAGTCCTCTGTGAAATCAAGTTTCTCTTTGATCAAAGCAAGTGATAAGTTCAATATGCTCCAGGTCTGAAGAACAAGCAGGAAAAGAGCTTTTAGGAAAAGATCATAAAAACCCTCTAAGCTCCTTTTAAGGAAGATGTTGAATCTAAAGGTGGTGCATCCGTTTGAAGGCCTTGGCTGAGCCATGGAATGGGGTTTGCAGCCAATCGTCCATGGCCTTTCATTCCCCCTCAGAGTTTCCCTATGGTCTGAGCCTTCTGGTTGCCCAGGGTTAGGGGTGACAGCTGTTCACCATACAGACTTAACAGGCCCATTCAGATCTCAGACATTGATTGTATGAAGAACGATCACGCTGGTGATTCCTGTTTTGGAAGGTCTAAGGTGTGGAGAGATTAGAGATACCCTATTTTGATTTTCTAGTGTGGTTCTCTGAGATGAAGATTTATACAGCAAACGTTTGTTATTTCAGGAAAGTGATTTTCAATTAAAATTGGTTATTGAGAATTTCCAGAAGGTGAACAATACCTCTTTGGATTATTACAGGCTCCCAAAGGGGCTGCATCCCCAAGTTGGGGGAGTCACTGTTCTTTATAACTATCTACTCTGTAGTCAGATGGCCAACTAGTTTCATGCCCGCAAATGAGCCAGATTCTCTAGTTCAGCTTTTGGCAAAATGTTCAAGGACCTGATTGTTTTTCTTTCTTTCTTTTTTTAATTGAACTTTGTATTTTGAGATCATTATAGAGTCACATGCAATTGTAAGAAATAATGCAGTGATATACCATGTATACTTAACTCAGTTCCCCAAAGTGGGAACATTTTATAAAACTGTAGTACAGTACCACAACCATGGCACCAATATTGCCCATGAACCATTGATCTTGCCTAGATAGCTCCAGCTTTACCTGTAATCATTTGTTTGTATATGTCTCTGGATTGGGTTGCTTGCAATTCTATCACATGTGTAGTTCATGAATCCACCAATAAGATCAGAACTGTACTATCACAAAGATCCTTCCAGCTGCTCCCTATGCATTCATACTTACCTTCTATCTGCCCCATTTTCTAACCCCTGTGGCACCCACTAACTGTCCCCCATCACTATACATTTTGTCATTTCAATAGTATTATGTAAACAACCATACAGTATGTAACTTTTTAAGACTGGTATTTTTCTCACTCAGGAGGATTCCTGGGAGATTTATCCAAGTTTTTACATGAACAGATACCCTATTTCTTTTTATTGCTGAGTATATTCCATGGAATGTATGTCCTACAGTTTATTTAAACACTAATATGGTGAAGAATACATGTATGAGTTATCCAGTTTCTCTGCATCCTCTCCAGCATTTGGTGTCAGTATTTTTTATTTTAGCTGTTCTTATAGGTGTGTCTATCTAGTCAAAGCTATGGTTTTTCCAGTAGTCATGTATGGATGTGAGAGTTGGACTATAAAGTTAGCCAGAAGGAAAAACAACAATACAGTATACTAACACATATATATGGAATTTAGAAAGATGGTAACTAGAACCCTGCATGTGAGACAGCAAAAGGAAAGCAGATGTATAGAACAGACTCGTGGACTCTGTGGAAGAGGGCAAGGGTGGGATGATATGGGAGAATGGCATTGAAACATGTAAATTATCACATGTGAAATGAATCACCAACCCAGGTTTGATGCATGATACAGGGTGCTCAGGGCTGGTGCATCAGAATGACCCAGAGGGATGGAATCGGGAGGGAGGTGGGAGGGGGGTTCTGGAAGGGGAACACATGTATACCCATGGTGGATTCATGTCAATGTATGGCAAAACCAACATAATAATGTAAAGAAAAAAGTCTTTCTTGAATTTGCTACAATAAAAAAAAAGAAAGCTGAGCATTGAAGAATTGATGCTTTTGAGCTGTGGTGTTGGAGAAGACTGTTGGGGGTCCCTTGGACTGCAAGGAGATCAAACCAGTCAATCCTAAAGGAAATCAGTCCTGAATATTCACTGGAAGGACTAATGCTGAAGCTGAAACTCCAATACTTTGGCCACCTGATGCAAAGAACTGACTCATTGGAAAAGACCCTGATGCTGGGAAAGATTAAAGGCAGGAGGAGAAGGGGATGACAGAGAATGAGATGGTTGGATGGCATCACCGACCCAATGGACATGAGTTTGAGCAAGCTTTGGGAGTTGGTGATGGACAGGGAAGCCTGGTGTGCTGCAGTCCGTGGGATCGCAAAGAGTTTGACACGACTGAGTAACTGAACTGAACTGATAGGTATGTAGTAATATCTCACTATGGTTTTGATTTGCACTTTCCTGATGACTAATGATGTTGATTATCTTTTCATGTGTTATATGCCATCTGCATATCCTCTTTAGTGAAAAGTTTGTTTATATCTTCTGCCCATTTTCTAACAGGATTTTTGAGTTTTGAGAGTTCTTTATATATTCTGGATAAAAATCCTTTTCCGATATGAATTTTGCAAATAATTTCTCTAGTTTGTGGCTCATATTAATAGGATCTTTCATGGAACAAAACTTTGTCATTTTGGTGAAATACAGTTAATGGTTTTTCCTTTTATGGATCATGCTTGTGGTATCAAGTCTAAGAACACTTTGTTGAGCGCTAGACCATGAAGATTTTCTCCTGTGGCTTTTGTTCTACAAGTTTTATAGTTTTACACTTTAAGTCTGTGATCCTTGTTGAATTAACCTTTATATGTAGTGTGATGTTTAGGTCAAAATTCACTTATTTTGCCCATGGATGTCAATTGCTCCTGCACTATTTGTTTAAAAGGCTAGCCTTCCTCCACTGAACTGATTTTACAACTTTCAAAAATCAATTGAACAAATTTGTGTGGGTGTGTTTTTGGGTTCTCTATTCTGTTCCATTTATCTGTGTGTTTACCTTCCACTTTTATGATACTGGCTTAATTACTATAGTTATATAGTCAGCTTTTTACATCGGTTTATTCTTTATAAAAGTTTGCTCTTTATAAAAATCATTTTTAGCTACTCTAGGTCCTTTGTTATTTCATATAATTTTTTCAGAGGGGTTGCAAAGAGTGGCAGAGAAGGAAATGGAAACTCACTCCACTACTCTTGCCTGGAAAATCCTATGGACTGAGGAGCCTGGTAGGCTGCAGTCCATGGGGTCGCACAGAGTCAGACACGACTGAACAGACTTAGCAGCAGCAGCAGCAACACAGAGTGGCTTGTGGGATCTCAGTACCCTGGTCAGGTATAAACCCGGGTCACAGCAGTAAAAGCACAGAATCCTAATCACTAGGCAATCAGGGAATTTCTTCCATATAAATTTTATAATAAGCCTATCTCTATCTACAAAAATCCTTGCTGGGGTTTTGATAGAGATTTCATTAACCTATAAATCAATTTAGGGAGAACCAACAGCTTTAGTATGTTGAATCTTCCAGTCCATGAACACAGTCAATCTCAAGTTCTTTCATAAGTGCTTTGTAATTTTCAGCATACAAATCCTGTACCTGCTTTGTTAAGTTTATACCTAAATATTGATATTTCATTTTCTTTGGAGCAATTGCAAATAGCATTATTTTAGATTTCCAGTTACTATATAGAAATGCAATTGATTTTTGTGTTGATTTTATATCATATGGCCTTGCTGAGTTCAATTATTAGTTCCAGAAGGTTTTTTTTAAAAGATTTCTTGTGATTTGTTGTGCAGATGGTCAAATTTTCTGCAGAGACAGTTTTCCTTGATTCTTTCTAATCTGTATTTTTTTAAAATTTCTTTTTCTTGTCTTGTTATACTGTCCAGAACTTCCAGCACAATGTTGAATAGAATTGATAAAAGCAGACATGCTTCCCTCATTCCAATCTTAAGAGGGAAAGCATTCAGTCTTTCATCATTAAGTATAATGTTAGCTGTTATGTTTAGATGTTCTTTATGAAGTTAAGGAAGTTCCCCTCTACTTCTAGTATACTGAGGGGTTTTATCATGAATAAGTGTTGAATTTTATCAAATGTGTTTTCTTTGCTAATTGATATGGGCATATGGATGGGGCTTCCCTGGTGGCTCAGGAGGTAAAGAATTCGCCTGCAATGCAGGAGACCTGGGTTCGATCCCTGGTTCAGGAAGATGCTCTGGAGAATGGAAGGGCAACCCACTCCAGTATTCTTGACTGGAGAATACTATGAGAGAGGAGTCTTTTGGGCTACAGTTCATGGGGTCACAAAGAGGCAGATATATATGGTAGCCTATGTTGACTGATTTTTTTTCAAGATTTATATGTTGATTTTTAAAATATTGAACCAGATTTGCATACCTTAATAAATCTCACTTGGTCATGGTGTATAATCCTTTTATACATTGTTGGTTTCATTTTGCTAATGTTTTGTTGAAAATTTTTTTAAGTTCATGTGGTATTTGTCTATAGCTTTCTCCCTTTTCTGCAGTGTCTTTGATTTTGGTATGCTTCTGGATCTTCTGTAATTATGGATCTTCTGTAATTTTCCACAGGTTTCAGAGGCTCTATTTTTTTTCTGTGTTGCTCAGATTGAGTAAATTCTATTGGTGTAACCTCAAGTTCACTGATTCTATTCTCTGCCATCTCCACTACACTACTGAGCCTAACCAGCAAGTTTTTAATTTCTGCTATTGTATCCTTCAGTTCTATAATTGCTGTTTCTTTTATATAACTTGTTGTTTCTTTGCTTTTACTTCCTATTTTTTCCTTTCATTTTTTGGGAGAGACATGGCAATTGCTTACTGAAGCATTTTTGTGGTGCTGCATTAAAATCTTTGTCAGATAATTCTCAGTATGGTACTGGCACAAAAACAGAAATATAGACCAATGGAACAAGATAGAAAGCCCAGAAATTAACCCATGCACCTATGGGTACCTTATTTTTGACAAAAGAGGCAAGAATATACAATGGGGCAAAGACAGCCCTTCAATAAATGGTCCTGGGAAAACTCGACAGCTACATGCAAAAGAATGAAATTAGAACACTTCCTAACACCATACACAAAGATAAACTCAAAATGGATTAGAGACCTAAATGTAAGACCAGAAAGTATAAAACTCTTAGAGGAAAACAGGCAGAATACTCAATGACATAAATCAAAGCAAGATCCTCTATGACCCACCTCCTAGAGTAATGGAAATAAAACAAAAGTAAACAAGTGAAACCTGATTAAACTTAAAAGCTTTTGCACAGTAAAGAAAACTATAAGCAAGGTGAAAGGACAACCCTCAGAATGGGAGAAAATAATAGCTAATGAAACAACTGACAAAGGATTAATTTCCAAAATATACAAACAGCTCGTACAACTCAATTTCAGAAAAGCAAACAACCCAATCAAAAAGTGGGAAAAAGACCTAAACAGACATTTTTCCAAAGAAGACATACAGATGGCTAACAAACACATGAAAAGATGCTTTATATTACTCATGATTAGAGAAATGCAAATTAAAACTACAATGAGATATCACTTCACACCAGTCAGAATGGTCATCATCAAAAGGTCTACAAACAATAAATATTGGAGAGGGTGTGGAGAAAAGGGAATGCTCTTGCACTGTTGGTGGAAATGTAAATTGATACAGCCACTATGGAAGACAGTATGGCAATTCCTTTAAAAACTAGGAATAAAACAACTATACGACCCAGGAATCCCACTCTTAGGTATATACCCTGAGGAAACCAAAATTGAAAAAGACACATGTATCCCATTGTTCACTGCAGCACTATTTACAATAGCTAGAACATGGAAACAACCTAGATGTCCATGGACAGATGAATGGATAAAGAAGTTGTGGTATATATACACAATGGAATATTATTCAGAAATAAAAAGTGACACATTTGAGTCAGTTCTAGTGAGGTGGATGAAGCTAAGTCAGAAAGAGAAAGATATATATTGTATTCTAATGCACATATACAGAATCTAGAAGAATGGTACTGAGGAATTTATTCACAGGGTATCAGTGGAGAAACAGACATAGAGAACAGACTTATGAACATGGGGAGAGGGGAAGGGAGGGTGAGATTATGGAAAGAGTAACATGGAAACTTATATTACCATATGTAAAATAGATAGCCAACAGGAATTTGCTGTATGGCTCAGGAAACTCAAACAGGGGTTCTGTATCAACCTAGAGGGGTGGGATGGGGAGGGAGATGGGAGGGAGGTTCAAAAGTGAGGGGATATATGCATACCTATGGCTGATTCATGTTGAGGTTTGACAGAAAACAACAAAATTCTGTAAAGTAATTATCATTCAATAAAATACAAAAAAACCTCGTATAGCCAAAGAAAACTTGAGAAAGAAAAATGGAACTGGAGGAATCAACCTACCTGACTTTAGGCTATACTACAAAGCCACAGTCATCAAGACAGTATGGTACTGGCACAAAGACAGAAATATAGATCAATGGAACAAAATAGAAAGCCCAGAGATAAATTCACACACCTATGGACACCTTATCTTTGACAAAGGAGGCAAGAATACACAATGGAGAAAAGACAATCTCTTTAACAAATGGTTCTGGGAAAACTGGACAGCCACTGGTAAAAGAATGAAACTAGAACACTTTCTAACACCATACACAAAAATAAACTCATAACGGATCAAAGATCTAATCATAAGACCAGAAACTATAAAACTCCTAGAGGAAACCATAGGCAAAACACTCTCTGACATAAACCAAAGCAGGATCCTCTATGACCCACCTCCGAGAATATTGGAAATAAAAGCAAAAATAAACAAATGGGACCTAATTAAAATGAAAAGCTTCTGCACAACAAAGGAAACTATAAGCAAGGTGAAAAGGCAGCCTTCAGAATGGGAGAAAATAATAGCAAACGAAGCAACGGACAAACAATTAATCTCAAAAATATACAAGCAACTCCTGCAGCTCCATTCCAGAAAAATAAACGACCCAATCAAAAAGTGGGCCAAAGAACTAAACAGACATTTCTCCAAGGAAGACATAAAAATGGCTAACAAACACATGAAAAGATGCTCAACATCACTCATTATCAGAGAAATGCAAATCAAAACCACAATGAGGTATCACTTTACACCAGTCAGAATGGCTGTAATCCAAAAATCTACAAGTAATAAATGCTGGAGAGGATGTGGAGAAAAGAGGACCCTCTTACACTGTTGGTGGGAATGCAAACTAGTACAGCCACTATGGAAAACAGTGTGGAGGTTCCTTAAAAAGCTGCAAATAGACCTGCCATATGACCCAGCAATCCCACTGCTGGGCATATACACCGAGGAAACCAGAATTGAAAGAGCCATGTGTACCCCAATGTTCATCGCTGCATTGTTTACAATAGCCAAGACATGGAAGCAACCTAGATGCCCATCAACTGATGAATGGATAAGAAAGCTGTGGTACATATACACAATGGAATATTACTCAGCATTAAAAAAATTCATTTGAAGCAATTCTACTCAGATGGACGAAACTGGAGCCCATTATCCAGAGTGAAGTAAGCCAGAAGCAAAAACAACAATACAGTATATTAACGCATATATATGGAATTTAGAAAGACGGTAACGAGAACCCAACATGCGAGACAGCAAAAGGAACACAGATGTATAGAATAGACTCATGGACTTTGTGGATGTGGGATGATATGGGAGAAGGGCATTGAAGCATGTTAATTGTCATGTGTCTAATCAATCGCCAGCCCAGGATTGATGCTCGGGGCTGGTGCAGTGAGATTTCCCGGGGGGGAGGGAGGAGGGAGGGGGGTTCTGGAGGGGAAGCATATGTAAACCCATGGTGATATCATGACAATGTATGGCAAAAACAACAAAAAAAGAAAAGAAAAGATGCTCAACATCACTCATTATCAGAGAAATGCAAATCAAAACCACAATAAGGTACCACTTTACACCAGTCAGAATGGCTGCCATCTAAAAATCTACAAGCAATAAATGCTGGAGAGGATGTGGAGAAAAGAGGACCCTCTTACACTGTTGGTGGGAATGCAAACTAGTACAGCCACTATGGAGAACAGTGTGGAGATTCCCTGAAAAACTGAAAATAGAACTGCCATATGACCCTGCAATCCCACTGCTGGGCATATACACCAAGGAAACCAGAATTGAAAGAGACACGTGTACCCCAATGTTCATCACCGCATTGTTTACAATAGCCAGGACATGGAAGCGACCTAGATGTCCATCAGCAGACAAATGGATCAGAAAGCTTGGTACATATACACAATGGAATATTACTCAGCCATTAAAAAAATTCATTTGAATCAGTTCTACTCAGGTGGACAGCACTGGAGCCTATTATACAGAGTGAAGTAAGCCAGAAGGAAAAACAACAATACAGTATACTAATGCATATATATGGAATTTAGAAAGATGGTAACGAGAGCCCTGCATGTGAGACAGCAAAAGAAACGCAGATGTATAGAACAGTCTCGTGGACTCTGTGGAAGAGGGCAAGGGTGGGATGATATGGGAGAACGGCATTGAAACATGTTAATTATCATATGTGAAATCAATCGCCAGCCCAGGTTTGATGCTCGGGGCTGGTGCACCGGGATGACCCAGAGAGAGGGAATCGGGAGGGAATCGGGAGGGGGGTTCTGGAAGGGGAACATATGTATACCCATGGCAGATCCATGTCAATGTATGGCAAAACCAACACAATAAAGTAAAGAAAATTTAAAAAAATAATAAATAAATAAATGGAAAATGAGACACACATGATAAAAAAATAAAAGTACAATTGTAAGCATGCATTATTAAAAGAATTGTTGTATTTAAAAAAAAATAACAAAACATCCTTGTCAGATAATTCTAACATCTGATTCATCTTGGTAGTGATGTCAGTTGATTGTCTTTTGTCATTCTAGTTGTGATTCTCTGGTTCTTGATATGATGGGTGATTTTTCATTGTATTCTGGACATTTGGTTACTATGTTAGGAGACAATTTAAATCTTTTATTTTAGTGGACAATGTTTAGTTTTAGCACACAATTCCTAGCCTACTTTTGTAGGCTGCGGTCTCAATGACAATTTACTTTTCAGAGTCTCTGTGGTGCAATTTTGTTTGGCTTGGTTAACATGGTGTTGACAGGGCCCTCACTGGTCCCTGCTGGTGCTGCCTGAGGGAGCAGAAGGTGCTTTTCCTGGCTGGGGTGTCTCATGTCTCTAGGTGGGACAGGTGAGTCTCTAGTCTTTAAAAATAGCACATCTGACCTGGCTTTGCTTATTCTAGTGGCAACTCCCCAACCCCTTGCCAGTGCTGTATGCCATCCTAGTATATCTTTTGGGGAGAGGGGAATCCTTAAGATAATAAGGACAAAAGGCTTCCTGAGCCAGACTGCTTGTTGCACTAGGATTTCCCCTTAATGGTGCCCTGTTTGCACAGTATCTTTTGGGTGGGCTAGAAACCTGTATGCAGCTCAGGAAGCAACAGTAAGAACTGGACATGGAACAACAGACTGGTTCCAAATAGGAAAAGGAGTACATCAAGGCTGTATATTGTCACCCTGCTTATTTAACTTATATGCAGAGTACATCATGAGCAATGATGGGCTGAAGGAAGCACAAGTTGGAATCAAGATTTCCGAGGGAAATATCAATAACCTCAGATACACAGATGACACCACCCTTATGACAGAAAGTGAAGAAGAACTAAAGAGCTTCTTGATGAAAAATAAAGAGGAGAGTGAAAAAGCTGACTTAAAGCTCAACATTCAGAGAACTAAGATCGTGGCATCCGGTCCCATCACTTCATGGCAAATAGATGGGAAAACAGTGGAAACAGTGGCTGACTTTATTTTTCTGGGCTCCAAAATCACTGCAGGTGGTGATTGCAGCCATGAAATTAAAAGACGGTTACTCCTTGGAAGGAAAGTTAGGACCACCCTAGACAGCATATTGAAAACCAGAGATACTAGTTTGCCAGCAAAGGTCCATCTAGTCAAGGCTATGGTTTTTCCAGTAGTCATGTATGGATATGAGAGTTGGACTATAAATAAAGCTGAGCACCGAAGAATTGATGCTTTTGAACTGTGGTGTTGGAGAAGACTCTTGAGAGTTCCTTGGACTGCAAGGAGATCTAACCAGTCCATCCTAAAGGAGATCAGTACTGGGTGTTCATTGGAAGGACTGATGTTGAAGCTGAAACTCCAATACTTTGGCCACCTGATGCGAAGAACTGACTCATTTGAAGAAACCCTGGTGCTGGCAAATAGTGAGGGCAGGAGTAGAAGGGGACGACAGAGGATGAGATGGCTGGATGACATCACCGACTCGACAGACATGGGTTTGGGTGAACTCTGGGAGTTGGTGATGGACAGGGAGGCCTGGTGTGCTGTGATTCATGGGGTCGCAAAGAGTCGGACATGACTGAGCAACTGAACTGAACTGAGGGGAGTCTCTGGCCTGGTGGGAAAGGAAAGCACTTCTCCTGACTGCTTATTGTCAGTGGGGCTCCCTGCTACATTTCCTTCCTGGAGTTGCCGTGCTCACTTGGTATTGTCAGCAGGACTCCCATTCAATCCAGAAAAGCTTACCTGAGCAACTATCTGTTGCTAGGTTGGGGTCTGGGAAATGCTGGGCCTGTGTTGCCTTCTGCTGGGTGGTACGTCATAAGGCTACTGTGGTGTTCCTCCAGTCCTGGAATTCCCAGCCACTCTGCCTTCCTCTTTACCTGTTTTAGAATTCTCCTTTGGTTGCCTCTTGAATTTTTTCTAGAATTCATAGTTATACTCAGGTGAAAGGAAGAGGGAGCAAATGAGTCTATGCCATCTTGTCCAGACTGGAAGTAGAAGGTCAATTTCACATTGGTTTCTGCTGCTGCTTCTCCTAGGAATGACTCAGGCTTTCATCTGCACCCTTCTCTTGTCAAAGAGATGCTCAAGAGGCTTTGCTTTGGGTAATATAACAAGTTCTCAGTTCAAGAGGGTTTTTTTGTGTTTATGTCTGTGGTGTGTTTGTTTTTGAGAAGAAAGCCTGTCAGAGACCAGCCCTGAAGCAGCAACTATGTTACCATGGGGAAACACTCTTGATTGGAGGCTGAGTCAGCTGTGGATCTGTCTGGCCTATATGACACTCCTATGGCTCTGTACTCACAGGAGCATATTTTGAGGAGTCAGAACAACCAAAATTTGGCATTAATATTTCCAGACAGGGTGGAGGCAGAAAATAAGATTTTAAAATATTCTCCTTTCTCTGCAGAAAACCTTGGCATATCAGTGTGCAGCATCCTCTGTGTAGCACTGATCTTCAAGGAAAACAGGAGGCCACTGGAGAAGACTGACTGTTTCAGTATGCTGAACCGTGATCCCCCAGAGATGTCCACGTCCTAATCCTTAGGATCTGTGAAGATATTACCTTACATGGACTTTGCAGGTGTGATTAAGTTAAGGATTTAAGATGGGGACATTATCCTGGATTATCCAGGTGGGCCTAATCTAATTACAGAGTCCACATAAGGGAGAAACAGCAGGGTTAGAATTGGAGAAGGCAATGTGAAGCAGGGGTCAGACACTGAGAGAGAGGTTTAAAGATGCTATGTGCTGGCTTTGAAGACAGAGGAAGGGGCCATGAGCCAAGGAATGCCCATGGCTTCTGGAAGCTGAAAAATGGCTGATTTTAGACTTCTGATCTCCAGAAGGGTAAGATAATAAATTTATGTTGTTATAAGCCGTGAAGTTTGTGGTAATTTATTATAGTAGCAACAGGAAGTAATACACTGACAGAGGACAAGGAAGGGTCATGATGGGGGTGGAAAGTCAGAGAGTACTGTATAGTAGTAGGAACATGGCTGCTGTTTAAATGCTTGCTGCACAAGATTCATGTTTAAAACTCCAGTCTGAGAGGAGACTGATTCAAAGTCTAGACCATGGCTGAAAATTAGAACTTTTTATGATGATGGGAAGGTTCTGTATCTGCACTCTCCAATACAGTAGCCATTATTAGGCGCATGTGACTACCAAGAACCTGAAATGTGGCTAGGGCTAATGAGGAAATGAATTTTTATTCTGATTTACTTAATTAACTTACATTTAACTTTCAAAAGTTTCATGTAGCTAGCGGCTGCTTGTATTGGCCAGAGAAGGTCTCTACCATTAAAAAGAGTGTGGATAAGGTAAACACAAATTTATTCGTTCAATTCTTCAATGCTAGAAAACTCGCTTGCCAAAAATAGCTTACATCAAATTAAAGAAGCACCAACACTTCTCTGGAGATCAGATTTCTCATAACCTCTGCCATAGCACAAGCACAAACCTAGAAGAGGAAAAAACATCTAAACCGCCTGCCAGACTGTTATCATAAAATCCATGAACTTCACAGGAGATGTATGAGGTCAGCCCTTGCTAAAACATCTGTACATTAGAAGACTCTAGAATACACTGGTCTCAGGCTCTGACACCACAAAGAGTAAAGCTGGAAACTGTACAAGATAGAATTTCAAAAGCACAGAAATCTGGGACCCGTTTAATAGGGAATACATATCACTGCACGCCTCAGAGGTCCGGGCGAAAGCGGACGGCCATAATGGCCACTCTGAGCCACAACGCGAGGTTATATTACGTTCTGAGCCGTCTGCTTAAAAAGGCGGACAGTGAATGATGCAATTAAAAAAAGAAAGAAACCCTCAACAAAGAAAACGGGTAAATGCAAAACAAAACAAAAAACTATGTTTCCAGTGTCATGCGAAACCCCTACTTTCTTTTCTTTAACTTTTGATTTGGTACTGGAGTATAGTTGATTAACAACACTGTGATGGTTTCGGGTGAGTGGCAAAGGGACTCAGCCATACATATACATGTATCCGTTCTCTTCCAAACCTCCCTCCCATCCAGGCTGCCATATAATACTGAGCAGCGTCCCACGTGTTAGATAGTCAGTCCTTGTTGGTTATCCATTTTGAATGTAGCAGTGTGTACATGTCCATCCCAAACTCTCTATCCCCCCTCTTTCTCCTGGTAACCATAAGTTCATTCTCTAAGTCTGTGAGTCTCTGTTTTGTAGGTTCATTTGTATCATTTCTTTTTAGAGTCCATGCATAAGGGATATCATATGATATCTGTCTTTCTGTGTCTGACTTACTTCACTGTGTATGGCAATCTCTAGGTCCATCCATGTCATTGAAAATGGCATTTGCTTTGTTCTTTTTTACGGGTTAATACTACCATACACACACACACACACACACACACACACACACACACACCACATCTTCTTCATCCATTCCCCCACTGATGGACATTTAGGTTGCTTCCATGTTTGGCTATTATCAACAGTGCTGCAATGAACACGGGCAGAACCCCTACTTTTAAGGTACTGGCCACTGTGCTATGTCACCCATTCCAGCTCTTTGTCACTGTGGCTGTCACCATGATAGGCACCAGGGTTGGTAACTCACTTCAAGCATTCTCTCACCATTACCACTAACACCATTCTCACCTTATCCTTCTGCTTTAACTGGCACACAACTTCCAAATCTGGATCAATGCAATCAGCCACCACTGCTGTTTCTGTGTCCATGCTGATGAGCCCTGGGTGAAGAAAGAGCACAGTAGTACAGGACAGGATCATCTTGAAAAGCATGGTCTCTGTGGAATATTACAAGGTGGTTATATGTGCAAGAAATCTATATGTGCTGATATGGAAAAATATTCAAGGCACCTTAAATTAAAAAGCAAGTGATATCACACCCTGAGTATGGCAATCATTAAAAAGATAGATAATAAATGTTGGTGAAGATGTGGAGAAACTGGAACCCTCCTGGGTTGCTGGTGGGAATGTAAAATGGTGCAGCCACTTTGAAAGTGTGTGGCAGTTTCTCAAAATGTCAAACATAGAGCTACTGTATGACCCAGTGTTAGGGAAATTAAATGAATAGTCTTGTATAGGCTTCAGAGACAAAGCAGAGCAGGTCTCTGACCTTGCTTCTAACATGCTTGGACACTGCCCTGACTGGGGGTGACAGTCAGTGACTGCCTGCTATGAGTGCAAGACTTGCAGCATCTTAGATAAGATGGGGGAGGAATTTTGAGATTGTTGAGAACCTGGAGGGGGCCTGGCCAACCAAGCCCCAGGCTTAGCAGTTCAGTTCAGTTCAGTCGTTCAGTCGTGTCCGACTCTTTGCAACCCCACGAACCGCAGCACACCAGGCCTCCCTGTCCATCACCAACTCTCAGAGCTTACTCAAACTCATATCCATCGAATTGGTGATGCCATCCAACCATCTCATCCTCTGTTGCTCCCTTCTCCTCCTGCCCTCAAGCTTTCCCAGCATCAGAGTCTTTTCAAATGAGTCAGCTCTTCGCATCACGTGGCCAAAGTATTGGAGTTTCAGCTTCAACATCAGTCCTTCCAATGAACACCCAGGACTGATCTCCTTTAGGATGGACTGGCTGGATCTCCTTGTAGTCCAAGGGACTCTCAAGAGTCTTCTCCAACACCACAGTTCAAAAGCATCAATTCTTCGGCACTCAGCTTTTTTACAGAAATGTTGCTATATTTCTTTTTAACATTTCTTTATAGAAATGTTGCTATAGGCTTAGCAACATTCCAAGTTTTACAAGACAAAACAAACAGCATTAACAGGAAACTAGGCTTGCAATTTGGTCACAGATTGATGATGATATCAGTTTGCACCCATCCTAGGATTATAAGTGGGAACCCCAAATTGCAATCTTTGAAGTCTCACCACGGAGTGGACACACTGCCTGGGACCCTTTTCCCAATCAGAACCCCAGATGTGCTGTCACACAGGACTTGAAGTTTGGATATTGATCAAAACTCAATTTGGTGATGTATTCTCTCCTCTTTCTAGTTCTCTCTCTCTTTTTAATGCTAGTTTGTTGAAATTAACTTCCTCTGTTGAATTAAGCTAGATAATTCTCTAAAAAATATCTGTATTATTTATTTGTATATAATGAGTGGCTTATTTTGTTAACAAACCCTTTGAACCTCAGACAAAAGTGAAAACTTTCAGCAAAACACCAGCAATTCCACTCCTTGATATATATTCAAGAGATATGAAAATAAACATCCACACAAAAACTTGTAATTGAATGTTCATAACAGTATGTATGGATATGAGAGTTGGACTATAAGGAAAGCTGAGCACTGAAGAATTGATACTTTTGAACTGTGGTGTTGGAGAAGACTTGAGAGTCCCTCGGACTGCAAGGAGAGCCAACCAGTCCATCCTAAAGGAGATCAGTCCTGGGTGTTCATTGGAAGGACTGATGCTGAAGCTGAAACTCCAATACTGTGGCCACCTGATGTGAAGAGTTGACTCATTGGAAAAGACCCTGATGCTGGGAAAGATTGAGGGCAGGAGGAGAAGGGGACGACAGAGGATGAGATGGTTGGATGGCATCACCGACTCTATGGCCATGGGTTTGGGTGGACTCCGGGAGTTGGTGATGGACAGGGAGGCCTGGCATGCTGCGGTTCATAGGGTCACAAAGAGTCGGACATGACTGAGCGACTGAACTGAACTGAACAGTATTATTCACAACAGCCAAAAAGTGGAAACAACCCAGTGTCCACTAACTGATGAATTGATCAACAAAAATGTGGTGTACATGTACAATGGAATGTTATTCAGCAGTAAAAATAATAAAGTTCTGATTCATGCTATAACATAGATGAGCCTCAAAAACATGTGCTAGGTGAAATAGGCCAGTCACAAAAGACCATGTATTACATGCTTCCATTTATAGGCAAGTCCAAAATAGGCTAATCTATAGAGACAGAAAGGAGATTAGTGGTGTCTTCAGGCTGTGGTTGGGCATTGGGGATAAGGGAGTAACAGTTAAAGGGCTCAGGGTTTTGTTTTGAGGTGATGAACATGTTCCAAAATCTGACTATGATGGTGGTTGTATATATCCATGAATATACTAAAAACCACTGAATTGTATAGTTTTAATGTGTGAATTGTATGGTGTGTGAAGTACAGCTCAATTCAATAAAGCTGTTATTTTTTTAAAAAAGCAAGTGCTAGAATAATGCATGTACTATGAGTTCATTTACATAAAACCCAAAACTACATATGCATGCAATATAAACATTTGTGAATGTATGTAAATATATAGAAGACGATTTGGAAGGCTCCCCATCCATCTGTTAGCGTTGGTTACTTCTGGAGAGGGAAGCAAGACTGCCTTCTGTACTCTCACACTTTCCGGCTTCTCCTCCTACCACGCTAGTTGTTCCTTCAAGTTGCTTTTGCAAGCATCCCTTCCTCTGCACATCTCTTTAGAATCTCATTTTATTCTTCAGGCTCTCCTTAAAGTGATCCTAAGATCACACATTTCCTCCATTTTCAACAACTTCCATCCATATCCCGACCCATTCATTCAGCAAATATTCCTTGAGCACCTACTAGGTACTGTACGAGTACCTTTGATTCCTTCCTTTTCCTCACCTTGCAACCCTCACCCAGCAAATTTCACCAGTCCCTTCTCCAATAAACATACAGTAAGGCCCCTACCTATGAATGAGTTCCATTCCAAGAATGCATTCATAAGTCCAGTTTGTTCCTAAGTCCATTTGTTGGACTAAGAGGAAGGAATTTTCACAAAAGCAACTTGAAGGAACAACCAGAGTGTCTGACCCTCAGGTTTTTGGCTGAAGCAACTAGACAGACTGGGTGCCACTGAGACTGGAAGACAAGGGGAGGAGCACGCGGGATTGGGGCTTGCTTCAAGAATTGAGTTCCGGACATGTTAAATTTGAGATGTGTGTGAGTCATCCAACTGGAGATCCTAAGTAGATGGCTGGCTATAGAAGTCTAGATAGACCTCAGTGACGTGGTCAGGGCTAGAGATGGAAGTTTAGAAACTGAACTTATCAAAATAGATATAGTATTTAAAGCCCTGGGAATAAATAACCTAGGAAGAAAGGGGAGAATGAGAAAAAAAAAAAAAAGAGGCCTGATGCAGAGTTCTAATGTCTCCCATATTTGTATGTCCAGTGCTAACCTCCTACTTCCATGAGTTCCAAATGCCTTACATAAACCTGATATGGCCCCTAAACGATTCTATCGACTTCCTCTTCAAAACTGGTCCTCCTTCTGTATTCATCAGTCAATTCAATCTCCAGTACCATTCCCCACCTTTCCATCCCCATGACAGTTACTTTAAGTCATCAACCTCATGGTCTTATGCCTGGATGACTACAGTAGTTTCTTAGTTGGCATCTCTGCCTCTAGTATCTCCCCCCACCTGATGCCAGTAGGGTCCCTCTTGTTATTTCCCTACTTAAAACCTTTTGATGATTCCTCATTGTTCAAGATAAAGTACAAATTCTTAAACCTAATGTATAAGGTCTTTTAAGATTTGTTTCCTGCTGACCTTTTCAACCTTATCTTCCATTTACTCCCTCTCCCTTACATCCTAGGCATACCAATTGATCAACTGCCTTTAGTTCTCTGGACACATCATTCTTATTTATTTCTACAAACATGTACCTACCTACAATGCACCCTACCACTAATTGTCCTCCAGCTCTATGAAAAGTTTTCAGATTGCCCTCCAAGCCAACTTGATCTCTTATTTCTTGATGTCCCCTCTGTATCCTGAGCATGCTTCCATCTTTATTGTCTATATCTTATTATATTTCTATGTCCATGTAGCTCTCTCCCTCTACTAGCCAATAAGCTTAACGAGGGTACTTACTTGTTTTACCAGCACTTAATATGGTGCCGAGCATTTAGTTAATCACATCAGCCAATATTTATCAAGTGCTTATTATTAGTGCTAAGTAGTTTGATAAGTGCTTTACATGCACTTAAAGATTCATTCAATTTTTTAAAAAAAATTATTGGAGTATAGTTGATTTACAATAATGTGTTAGTTTTAGGTGTACAGCAAGTGAATCAGTTATATATAGATATATATCCACTCTTTTTTAGATTCTTTTCCCATTTAGGCCACTACAGAGTATTGTGTAGAGTTCCTTATTGTGTAGGTTCTTATTAGTTATCTATTTTATATACAGTAGTGTTGGAGAAGGCAATGGCACCCCACTCCAGTTCTCTTGCCTGGAAACTCCCATGGACGGAGAAGCCTGGTGGGCTGCAGTCCATGGGGTCATGAAGAGTCAGACATGACTGAGCGACTTCACTTTCCCTTTTCACTTTCATGCATTGGAGAAGGAAATGGCAACCCACTCCAGTGTTCTTGCCTGGAGAATCCCAGGGACGGGGGAGCCTGGTGGGGTCGCACAGAGTCGGACACGACTGAAGTGACTTAGCAGCGGCAGCAGCAGTGTACGGGGCTTCCCAGGTGGTTCAGTGATAAAGAATCAGTCTGCCAATGCAGGAGTCTTAGGTTCAACCCCTAGGTCAGGAAGATCCCCTGGAGAAGGAAATGGCAACCCACTCCAGTATTCTTGCCTGGAGAATTCCATGGAGATTTCAAAAGGAGCCTGGTGGCCTATAGTTCACGGGGTTGCAAAAGAGTCAGACATGACTGAGTGAGTGAGCATGCACATATGCAACCCCAGTTTCCCGCTGGTAACCATAATTTTCTTTTCTACATCTGTGACTCTGTTTTGCAAATAAGTTCATTTGTACCATTTTTTTAGATTCCATGTATTAGTATTATCATATGATATTTGTCTCCTTCTGACTTACTTCATTCATTATGACAATCTCTAGGTCCATCCATGTTGCTGTAAATGGTATTATTTCATTCTTTTTATGGTGGAGCAATATTCCATTGTATGATCCATTTAATATCTACAACAACCCTATGAGGTAGGAACTATTACTATGCTCAACTGAGAAGTAGGAAATAGACAGAGAGAGGTTAACTAACTGTCCAAGTCATACAGCTAGTAAGTAATGGATACAAACCGAGTCAGTCTAGCTCCAGAGTCTGTGCTTGTAATCACTAGTCTCTCAGCAAATAAATGCCTGTTCAATGAATGGAAAATTGGAAACATGGGACATGTGATTTTTTTCATATTATTATTCTGACCTTGACAATTTCATCTTTTCTTTCATTAAAAAACCTCATTTCATTCAGAGCTCAGACTCAATAAAGCTACAAAATCAAATAACAGATCCTGTGCTATGGAGCTCAAGGGAGCCAATAAGGGCAAATGTCATTATCCTCACACCTCCAGGCACTTAGCAAGTCAGGTTGATTTACTGACATTCAATGACTAGGGCCAAAGCACAGAAAAATAAGATAGGTCTAAACATCATAACATCAAAACATCCTGGCAGTAACCATTTACTGAGCACCTCACAGATGTCAGGCACTTTGCTGAGTTTTACATGAATTACTTCATTCAATCTTTCCAACAGCCTTCTGTGGTTTCTGCACTGTTAGGCTCTCCATCTTAAAGATGAGAAAATAGACTCAAAGAGGTTGGGTAACTTCTGCAAGGCTGCAAAGTTAGCAAATGGCAAACCAGGATTTACGCCAGGGCTGTCGGCTGTAGTCGGTGCTTTAAAGCTCTGCAGTGGACCGCCCCACTTGCCTGAGTCAACTGTGACTCTAAGGCTGTGCTGCCCCCACTGGACAAACACTAACCACATGCAGCTAGGTCAATTTATGTATTTATTTTTAAAGTTTTTATCGAGGTATAATTTATTTACAATATTGTGTTAATTTTATACAGCAAAGTGAGTCATTTATACATACATACATACATACATACACACATATACACACACACACACACACACACATACACATACATATACACACATTCTTTTTCATATTCTTTTCCATGATGGTTTATCACAGGGTATCGAATATAGTTCCCTGTGCTCTACAGTGGGACCTTGTTGTTTATCCATCCTATATATAATAGTTTGCATCTGCTAATCCCAAACTCCTAATCCTTCTCTCCCCCACTCTCTTTCCCCTTTGGTAAGTGTAAGTTTGGTTTCTATGCCCATGGGTCTATTTTGTAAATAAGTTCATTTGTGTCATATTTTAGATTTCACATATAAGTGATATCATATAGTACTTCTTTGTGATTTACTTCACTTAGTGTAATAATCTCCTGATTCATTTAATTGCTGCATATGGCATTATTTCATTCTTCTTATGGTTGAGTAATATTCCACTGTATATATACACCAAACCTTTATCCATCCCTCTGTCAATGGACATTTAGGTTTATTCCCATGTCTTGGCTTTTGTGAATAGTGCTGCTATAAATACAGGGGTGCATAATATCTTTTCAGATTAGAGTTTTGTCTAGATATATGCCCAGGAGTGAGACTGCTGGATCATATGGTAATTCTATGTTTAGTCTTCTGAGGACCTGCCATACTGTTTTCCATAGTGGCTGTACTAATCTATACTTTCATCAACAGTGTAGGAGGGTTAGCTTTTATTTATACCCTCTCCAACATTTATTAGACTTTTTAATGATGGCCATTCTGGCTGGTGTGAGGTGACACCTCACTGTAGTTTTGATTTGCATTTCCCTAATAATTAGTGACGATGAGCATCTTTTCATGTAGGTCAACTTAATTAACTACAACTAAAAATTCAGTTCCTCAGTCACACCAGCCACATTTTATGTGCTCAAAAGCCACATGTGGCTAATGACCACCATATTAGAGAGCGCAAAGAAACACTGCCCTCATTACAGAAGGTTTCCTAGGTCAGTGAGGCACCAAAGTGCACTGCCTATGACAAGATCGGCTCTGCAAGCTTCTTCCAAGTGTTGGGTCCTTCTCTCTGCCCTGCCAATCTGGCTCTTCTCACTTCAGAGTCTTGAGGAAACTCTGAGGCATTCTTTAAGGTAATAACTTTCATTATCATCCCTTCCATCATTCACCTCTTCAGTAACATCACCCTTTCTATCCATTGCCCACAGTTCATCCTTGTGCCCCATCCCAGTTGCCCCCTCCCCTCTCCAGGCCTGGGGAGACAGAGGTCCTGTTGTTATTCATTCTCATTCTGCCTCCAATCAACCCAGATGGTCGGGCAGGGGGACATTCACTTCACAGCCACAAGTAGGAAAGGCCCCCCAAAAGCAGAGATCCCCAACTGTTGTCTGCAACTACGACCTGTCTCCTCACCTGCTGCTGGCTCACCTCACCCCTGGCCCAGCTGGCTGCAGAGGTGCAGGCTCCTGTGGCCACCGTGACTCTAATATGATTTTGGAGCTGGTGAAAAGGGCCTACAACCTTTTTCAAACCACGTGTTACTCAATGTCAATGAAATCTGACAGGATGCTAGAAGACAGGCTGGTTGTATATAATCTGCTCTGCACACAGGGACAAGTTGGCAAGAAAGGAGACAAAGCGGCCAGGGATAGAGGTATCTCCTATGGTCATGGAGAATAGACATGGCAGCTTATTAAAGCCCCTCAATAATCCCAAAGGCATTCTGGAATTCATCATATGATGTAGCCATACCCTACATGTGAACCCCAGCAGACTTATCCACTTAATTAATTTTTCTCAGACTGATATTAAAATGGGCATATATTTTCTAAGCTGATTGTAACTGATGGCTAGAGGAAGTGGGCAATGGCATGCAGACTGGGAAGTGTAAAGACAGCTTAAAATGATCAATTCACCACTGAAAATCTCAATGGAGAGTATTGCAGAGTCACCTGTGTACACTGTTCAAAGAAGAATTCTGCCTGTCAAGGCAACTACAGAGTTGAGACAACTGAGACACTTCTCAGAGGCCCACGCCATAGATGCAGGAAATCGTCTAGCTGGATGTCTCTTAGTTCATCATGCCGCCAGTCACAAAATCAGAGACACCCTGCAGATCTCCAAAAGTTCTCATGCAGAAGCAACCTCACTCCAGGACAAGGCACTTAACAGTTGGGGCTGTACTAGGGAAAGAAAGGGTGGGGGGACTTCCCAGGTGGTTCACTGGTTGAGAATCTGCCTTGCAATGCAGGGGACACAGGTTGGATCCCTGGTTGAGGAACTAAGATTCCACATGCTATGGGGCAGCTGAGCCCATGCTCCACAACTGGAGAGTCTGTGCACGGCAACAGAAGATCTCAAATGACACACTGGAGATCTCATGCATCACAGCTAAGACCCAACACAGCTCAATAAATAAATATTTTTTAAAAAACAGAAGAAGAAAAAAGAAAGGAAGGAAGGGTGGGCAGGCTCTGTCCCCATCCCTGTGATATGTGGCTCATACTGCCTCTGAAAACACAGCTGTAAAATGGGGACAGTAAGCAACACTCAGGGTTTTGCTCCAGTCATGCTTGAAGTGGGCAGGGCAGAGTGATAATGGAGCAGGGAAAGAATGAGGGGCCAGAAGACAGAGTCACCATTCCTGAGAGCAAGAGTTCTCGCGAGACATTTATTGGTTTCTGTCTTCCCTCTGAAGGGGAGAAAGTAGGTCAACACACTCAAAGAACTGTGACCAGGAACAGTGGGACTGAGAGGGAGCTGCTGGCTGAGCCCTGCCAAGATGAAGCAGTGAGAGACATGCCTTTCGTTTTCAGGCACTTGGCTGAGGTCACTCTTGGCCTTGGGAAAAACCTGGGCTGTGGATCCCTTGGTGTGTGTTCTCTGCAGACCCTCGGAGGTGGGTGCAAGGGGAGCCTCACATTTTAAAACTGATATCTAAATGGTTGGCTGACATGAGCTGGCAGGCACAGAATGTTTATAATCAAACTGCCTGCTTTGGCTTTCAGTCAAGGTGGACAAGACTCGGGGCAGCTCGGCTAAATATAGACAGAACAGGGGCCCAGGAAGCTGGAGAGCTCAGTTTCATGCCCAGGTCTCTTGGCTAACCTGGGGCACACTCCCAGAATGTCTTTCTTTCATGGACTGATTTGTTCTTCATAAGGCAAGGAGCACTGAGTAAGTTTTCCCAGGGCTAGAGAAAGGTGGGAGGTGGTGGGGGTCACGCTGAGTCTGTTGCATTTTCTGGCCTCGTTTCCCCTTAAAAGATCCCAGTTTAGGGAAAAGACCACTTGTGATCAGGAGGAAGGAAGGTGGAGTAGCGGATATACACATGGAAACAGGACAAGTGGTGATGACCCACTGGCGGCCACATGAGGCCCCCTGAACAAGGTTGCTGGTTAGTCAGAGCCAGTAGGAGGCTGCCTGAGCCCTGGTCTAAGGGTAGAGGTGGTAGAGAAACATACCAGAGGTGCCAAGTTAGAACTCCTGTTACATAGGGCAGAGCTATGAGGCAAGCAGTATGAGACACAGGAATTCAGGGAGGCAATTTTAGTAGGAAATTTAAAAAGTAGGCTGTTCCTGCCCTTTGTCTCTGCCCATATGCCATTCCTTTGCTTGGCAAGACTCTACTTGTACAGAAGCAAAGAACCCAAACCAAGGTGGCTGCCTGTCCAGTCCAGTGAAGGGGCAGTGTTCTCAGGAAAAGCAAGGACTAGCCATGGAGCTGGGGAGGCCAAGCCTCAGGGAACTCTTCAGTATTTCCTGCCCCAAGGCCCTTGGCCCTACCTTTGCTCCTAGACACTTCTGCCAGAAGTCAGTATATCCTTGGGTGGCAGGAATACCTGGGAGGAGCTGCTATCTTTTTCTGATGATAAAACTGATAAGTGATGGCTGTATAAAATTAAGAGTATAAAAGAAAATTTAAATTAGAAAAAAATAATCACTATAATCCTATCACTTAAAGATTATTACTATTAACAGCCTTTATGTAAATGTGGAGTATTCAGGCCTGGATGCAAGCTCTGGCTCTACTGCTACTTACAGTGAGACTTTGGGCAAGTCACATAACTTTCTGAACCTCAGTTTTTCTTATCTACAAAATGTGAATAATCATAGTACTCACCTCAAAGCACTGCTGCAAGGATACAAGAATTCATTTAAAGAGGTATAATCGTCCCTGGCAAATAGTAAGTGATTAATAAATCTGGGCTACCACCACCACCATCATTATTCTATGTGCCAATATTCAAAACCATCCATACTGATGGCTGCATAATATTCCATCTTGTGATGATACTATTTCCTGAGTGTTAAACAACTCTGTTGTTTCCAAGATTTCAGTATTACAAAACTGTTGTGAGGCACATTCTTGCATGTAATCTCTGATCATTTCCTTCACATAAATCTCCTAGGATTGAGCTTATGGGAAAAAGAATATGAACATTTTCAGGCCCTTGTTCCAGATGACAAACTGGGTTTCTAGAAAGGGTGTATTCATTTACATTTCTACCAGCAGGGCATATCAGTACCTATATCTTCATACTTTTACCAACACTGAGTAATAACATTTTTGAAATGTCTCTGCCAATTTGATAAGGGAAATGATGCTTTGTTTTCATTTGTAAGACTCTGACTATAAGCGATGATACATATTTTTTTTTAAAATATTCTTTACTTTATTGTGTTGGTTTTGCCATACAGTGACATGAAACCACCATGGGTCTACACATGCTCCCCCTCCAGAACCCCTCATATTTTAAACTCTCTGTTAAACTCATACAGGAGCTCATATGGTCCCAGAGACAAAATCCATTAGGAAGTCTTCAGGGATCTTGAAATGAAAAGAGACAAGAGGTATCTGCATTAAAATAATTTACATATGAATAGTTGACATACATATTCATAATCATTTTAAATTATAAAGTATAACATATAAAACACTGCACATCTTAATAGAGCATTATAAAGTCAATACCTTCTTTTTTTTCTTTTTTTTTAAAATTTTCTTTATTGTGTTGGTTTTGCCATACATTGACATGAAACCGCCATGGGTTTACATATGCTCCCCCTCCAGAGCCCCCCTCCCTCCTCCCTCCTGACTCCCTCCCCCTGGGTCATTTCACATATGGTATACATGTTTCAATGCTCTTCTCTCAAACCATCTCCCCCCTCGCCTTCTCCCAAAGAATCCAAAAGTCTGTTCTTTACATCTGCATCTCTTTTGCTGTCTCACATATAGGATCATCGTTACTGTCTTTCTAAATTCCATATTTATGTATTTTTTTATTGTTTTTGCCATACATTGTCATGATTATCCAGAGTGAAGTAAGCCAGAAGCAAAAACAACAATACAGTATATTAACACATATATATGGCATTTAGAAAGTCAATACCTTCTTATTCTCATCTAGGTCAAGAATAGAACCTTGCCAGCTACCTCAGAAACCCCATCCCGATTCCTCTTTGCATTCTTTTAGTTTTCTTTTTTAATTTGCACCCAAGTTGCAACCTTAAGCACTAAACTTTAGTTAGTGCTTTTTAAAAATATATTAACTGACATACTTATATTAAAAGTTACACTGGATTATATCACATATAACTGAAAGAAATAGCCAGGACATGCAAGCAACCTAGATGCCCATCAACTGATGAATGGATAAGAAAGCTGTGGTACATATACACAATGGAATATTACTCAACATTAAAAAAAATTCATTTGAATCAGTTCTACTCAGGTGGACAGAACTGGAGCCCATTATCCAGAGTGAAGTAAGCCAGAAGGAAAAACAACAATACAGTATACTAATGCATATATATGGAATTTAGAAAGATGGTAACGAGAACCCAGCATGCGAGACAGCAAAAGGAACGCAGATGTATAGAACAGACTCGTGGACTCTGTGGATGAGGGCAAGGGTGGGATGATATGGGAGAATGGCATTGAAACATGTTAATTATCATATGTGTAATCAATCGCCAGCCCAGGATTGATGCTTGGGGCTGGTGCAACGAGATTTCCCGAGGGGAGGGAGGAGGGAGGGAGGAGGGAGGGAGGAGGGAGGGGGGTGCTGGGGGGGGAGCATATGTAAACCCATGGTGATATCATGTCATTGTATGGCAAAACTAATAAAAAAAAGAAAAAAAATACTTTTTTTTTAAAAAAAAGTAGCTTTGATGTTGTCATTTAGTCATCGTGTCCAACTCTTTGCAATCCCTTGGGCAGTAGCCCGCCAGGCTCCTCTGTCCATGGGATTTTCCAGGCAAGAATACTGGAGTGGGTAGGCCATTACCTACTCCAGTGGATCTTCCTAGATCAGGGATCGAACCTCTGTCTCCTGTGTCTCCTGTACTGGCAGGCAGATTCTTTACCATTGAGCCATCAGGGAAGCCCAAGCAGATAAGTATTTCAGATGAAAGATGATGGTGGTTTAGACCAGACTGGTTGAAAGAATGAGAGGTGGTCACATTTGGGATACATCTCAGAGTTAGAATCAATAGTAACTACAGGGACTTCCCTGGTGGTCCAATGGCTAAGACTTCATGCTCCCAATGCAGGGGGCCCAGGTTTGATCCCTGGTCAGGGAACTAGATCCCACATGCCGCAACTAAAAATCCTGAGTGCTGCAACTAAGACCTGGTGCACCCAAATAAATGAATATTTAAAAATAGGAATTATGGATCGACTAGGGGGGGGTGAAGGGAAGAGGAGAATCAAGGATGATGCCCAGGTTTTGGGCTCTAGCAATAGAGTGAATGACACTGACAGTTACTGAGATGGAGAAGAGTGGTGGCGGGGTGGGGGGGGTGTTCAAGTTCAGATTTTGACATGTTCACACGCCAGTGTCTAGGGGACTGGAGGAGACAAGTAGATAGTGATGTGTATCTAAGTGGAGCTCAAAGAACAGGCCAAGTCTTGTGTAGCCCCACACTGGGCAGTCTGAGAGGGAACATGAACTGTATCAGGCACAGTTTGGAAGAAAGAGTTAATACAGAAGGTCTCGTGGATCAGTCCTTGTATGTCTCCAAGGGACCCTGGCATCATAACTGACCCCTGACCTATACCCCTGGGACAATGACCCTCAGCATGTTCTTTATGTCTCTAATTGACCATGATGTCCAGAGAAATGGTGTCTGTTGTACCAGCCCAGGAGGTCCTCTCAGGAGTGTTTAAGAAGGATTATGATGTAGCTGGCTTTAAGTAAGTTTTGTTTGAGTCTTGAGTTTTGTCTCATAAATGCCTCAGATCTGGAGACTTGGTGGACTTCCCTGGGCACAGACATGTCATGAATGTCCCTGTAGTTTGCTGTGAGTTGTTTCTGTGTGGCCCTGGGTAGGGAAAAACTTAAGAGGGTTATCCCGAGGGATGTGTATATTTTTCCCACTGCCTTCCTCTGTATCCTTCACTGTAAGACCTCAGCTGTGACTAAAACCTGCTGTTGCATATTGTGAGTCACCCTTCTAGTGAATTACCCAACTTGAACTGGTTGTTGTTGTTCAGTCACTAAGCGATGTCAGACACTTTGCGACCTAATGGAAAGCAGAATGCCAGGCTTCTCTGTCCATCACCAACTCCCAGAGCTTGCACAAACTCATATCCATTGAGTCAGTGATACCATTCAACCAGCTCATCCTCTGTTGCCCCCTTCTCCTCTTACCCTCAATCTTTCCCAGCATCAGGGTCTTTTCAAATGAGTCAGCTGTTTGCATCAGGTGGCCAAAGTATTGGAGCTTTAGCTTCAGCATCAGTTCAGTTCAGTTCAGTTGCTCAGTCGTGTCTGACTCTTTGTGACCCCATGAACCGCAGCACACCAGGCCTCCCTGTCCATCACCAACTCCCGGAGTCCACCCAAACCCATGTCCATCGAGTCAGTGATGCCATCCAATCATCTCATCCTCTGTTGTCCCCTTCTACTCTGCCTTCAATCTTTCCCAGAATCAGAGTCTTTTCAAATGAGTCAGCCCTTTGCATCAGGTGGCCAAAGTATTGGAGTTTCAGCTTCAGCATCAGTCCTTCCAATGAACACTCAGGAATGATCTCTTTAGGATGGACTGGTTTGATCTCCTTGCAGTCCAAGGGTCTCTCAAGAGTTTTCTCCAACAGCACAGTTCAAAGCATCACTTCTTCGGTGCTCAGCTTTCTTTATAGTCCAACTCTCACATCCATACATGACTACTGGAAGAACCATAGCCTTGACTAGACGGACCTTTGTTGGCAAAGTAATGTCTCTCCTTGTTAATATGCTGTCTAGGTTGGTCATAACTTTCCTTCCAAGGAGTAGGAGTCTTTTAATTTCATGGCTGCAGTCACCATCTGCAGTGATTTTGGAGCTCAGAAAAATAAAGTCTCTCACTGGTTCCACTGTTTCCCCATCTATTTGCCATGAAGTGATGGGACCGGATGCCATGATCTTAGTTTTCTGAATGTTGAGCCTTAAGCCAACTTTTTCACTCTTCTCTTTCACTTTCATCAAGAGGCCCTTTAGTTCTTCTTCACTTTCTGCCATAAGGGTGGTGTCATCTGCATATCTGAGGTTACTGATATTTCTCCTGGCAATCTTAATTCCAGCTTGTGCTTCCTCCAGCCCATCATTTCTTATGATGTACTCTGCATATAAGTTAAATAAGTAGAGTGTCAATATATAACCTTGATGTACTCCTTTTCCTATTTGGAACCAGTCTGTTGTTCCATGTCCACTTCTAACTGTTGCTTCCTGATTTGCATACAGGTTTCTCAAGAGGTAGGTCAGGTGATCTGGCATTCTCATCTCTTTAAGAATTTTCCATAGTTTATTGTGATCCACACAGTCAAAGGCTTCAGCATCAGTCCTTCCAATGAATGTTCAGGGTTGATTTCCTTTAGGATTGACTGGTTGGATCTCCTTGCTGTCCAAGGGACTCTCAAGAGTCTTCTCCAATACCACAGTTTAAAAGCATCAGTTTTTCAGTGCTCAGCTTTCTTTATAGTCCAACTCTCATGTCCATACCTGACTATTGGAAAAGCCATAGCTTTGACTATACAGACCTTTGTTGGAAAAGTTACGTCTCTGCTTTTTAATACACTGTCTAGGTTTGTCATAGCTATTCTTCCAAGTAGCAAGCCTCTTTTAATTTTGTGCCTGCAGTCATCATACACATTGATTTTGGAGTTCAAGAAAATGAAATCTAACACTGCTTCCACATTTTTCCCATATATTTGCCATATAGCCTCTGCCCTCAAGGGGCTTCAGTTTTAGCTGGAGAAAAGAAAGGAAGAAATATGAAGCGACTGTGACCCAAGCAGGAAAATATATACAACACAGTCTGTCTGAGGACAGGGAGTACATGTCTATTCATCTTTGTATCCCCCAAACAGGGCTGGGGAATGGCGAGGTCCTCAGTAAAAGGTTGCTGAACTTCAGGCAAGAGGTGGAACTTGCTGGATGGTGAGGATTTTCAATAAGCTAAGAAGAAAGGAAGGGCATGCCAAATGGAGAAAACAACTTGATGCAGGCCCAAAAGCCAAGAACAGACAGTTTGTTTGTCAAAAGCTGCCCTCTTAGTCTCCACGCTCCACAATCCCTAGCTCAGTTACCAGACAGTAGGCATTTAATAAAGTCAGCCATTTGTTGGGTATCCATGACCAAGCTTGCTGCCACACCCTCTCCAGCCTTCTGTCTCCTTTCTGGGCAGCACTGAGGATGAGAGGGAAGGGCACAGCCTAGCCCTCCTGCACCCGCTCAAGTCACATGCAAGAGAGTAAACTGAGGCTGAGATGTCGAGTTCCAGACCTCACAGTGACATGGACAGGTAGCTGGTCTGGTCTGCCTGCTGTTCAGCGATAAACTTTCAGATGGGACTACCTTATCTGTATTAATCCTGAATTCCATGTCAGTTCCAAAATCAAAACTCCCAGAACTCAGGCATCAAGAATACAATTTTGTTATATTTTCTGGCCAGCTTTTGAAAGAAAGAGATTCAGAATTTCTTCACCACAAGAGAAGCTCAGGTGAAGGGAGATATGGAGATGGAGGAAAAGAGAAGGTATGCTCAAAAATGGCCCATTTCTGTCTGTACAAACAGGACAGAGAATAGAAGAGTGAGCACTTGGACCTTGGAGATCATTGAATGCAACCACTGCCCCTCCTCCTTGGGCAGAGAAGTAAGAGATATAAGACCCCCCAGCTGATCCAGGACCAGAACCCAGCTTTCCTGATTTCCAGTCCAGTGCTTTACCACATTTTGGTGCCCCATTCAGTAGTCCTACTGCCACAAGAATCATTCCCAAACAAGAAGGATGGGATAAATTGGCCAATTAGCAAGCACCCCTTGGTGAATTGCTTTAAGGGACAGAAAACAGGGAGGAGGCAAAGGGCTCGGCCAAGGCATCATGCTGGCAAGGGCTAAGGGAGACACATTTGTGCCTGCTGCATGGGCTCTGCAGCCTCACTCTTCATGTGCTTTGAGTTGAGGCAATCACACTCTGTGTCATGGGGTGGGGAGTCAGGCAGTGAGAGGTGTGAACGAAAGACTTTCCTGCCAGCAGAGGTGAGTGCCAAGACTATTAATCAACCAGCAAAAGGAGGGAGGTGATTGCAGATGATTGGCTTAAAACTCAAAATTCAGAAAATGAAGATCATGGCATCTGGTCCCATCACTTCATGGCAAGTGGATGAAACAATGGAAACAGTGACAGACTTTTTATTTTGGGGGGCTTCAAAATCACTGCAGATGGTGACTGCAGCCATGAAATTAAAAGAGGCTTGATCCTTGGAAAAAAGTTATGAACAGCCTAGACAGCATATTAAAAAGCAGAGACATTACCAACAAAGGTCCACCTAGTCAAAACTATGGTTTTTCCAGTAGTCATGTATGGATATGAGAGTTGGACTATAAAGAAAGTTGAGCACCGAAGAATTGAAGCTTTTGAACTGTGGTGCTGGAGAAGACTCTTTTTTTTTTTTTTTTTTT